>OZ005652.1:271581021-272181854 GCA_963930645.1 Salticus scenicus | reverse complement strand
CGGCATTTTCTTTCACGTTTCCTATATGACTCATAATTAAGTATTCATCGTTAAAGGATTTTTAAAGGGGATAACTCCTCTGTTTCGAACTCAAGTGCTTTTACAATGAATTCAAACAATTAATCCCTTTTCGCTTAACTTCACCAAGACATGATGGATGTTTCTTCAATGGCATTTTAATAATGTATCGTTTCTCTTTATTTCTGGAGTAATGTTTACGATAATGTTCCTAAGAAATCTCTTCTTCTTTACTTTTAAAATTTTCAGACTCTCACCCTATGTTTTCAATTTCCCAGAATCTTATTACTGTCTTTTCTAACTCTTTATCTGTTATAATGCCTTCAATATACACGACTTGAATTCTTTGCTGGAAGGATCTCTCTGACAATAAACCCAAATACGCTATTTTACAATGCTATTTTAGTAATCTGAAGATAAATCCGATCTGGTCTCAAAAGTTCATAAAAGTTATCTAAATCCAAAAGTAGATCAACATTGCCCGGAACATTAAAGTATTGATTTTGTATTATTTTAATGATGCAATACTCAGTTCAAGCAGTTTTGAAGGGATTAAATACATTTACGGAACTATTAAAAAGCCTAATTTCACATAAAAAAATGTATTTTTATTCAAAACTATTGTATTTACTTTAAAGCAAACATTTAAAAATATTTTCTAAGATTTAATCCTGAGAACGATACATTTATTATTTTCTTTTTTAAATTTAATTTATCTACTAATTGCCAACTGAAAAAATTAGAACTTGCACCGACATCCATAATTTCTTTTATTGGATTTAAATTGCCAAATTTATCACTTATCAAACAAACATATGTACTATTAATACTACTTTTAAATCCTTAACCAGATTGCACGTTGTGGAAAATAAATTCAGATAATAATTTTGAATAGTCATCTGGAATTCTGGCCTTGACAAATTATGTCTAAAATTACTATTGTTTTACCCCATTTCAATTCTTTACCGTGACTTTGGACAATTTATTGCTTGATATAACTGAATTCAATTTTTGATCGTGAGGAAAATGCAAGATCGTCTGATGACACTTCTATGCAAATGTTGCATATTAACTGTAACGTAATGTTACAGTTCTTATTTTATGAGCCATCCAGCAATTTTCTATAAACAAAACACTTATATAACGGATGAATTTCACTGCATGGGAGAATAGATTTTGCAATTTTCACATCTGTTGGGAAAATCCTAGGCACATTGTTTGTTATTAGCTGCGGAATTATCAAATAATTAGAAAACCCGTGCGAAATTTCCGCACTTTTATTTCTTTTCTTAATTATCTTTAAAATTTGAAACTCTTAAATATTATACCAATTTCAACACCAAACTAAAATTTTAGTTTACATTTAGCCAAATTATTATTAGAACTAAATTAACATTGTGCAACAGTGAAACCAAAATCATCCAAAGAAAGATTTAAAAATAAAATTCATGGTTGACAACCCAGTTTTCACACTTCCGCAGCAGTACAGTTTTAGCATAGGACCCCCATGACGACTTTTAAATTTATCTCGCCATGTTGGTGATAACTTGTTATTTATTTATTTTGGTACAGTTTCTTGTTAAAAATGAATAAGTAATAATAATAATTCCTCTTTTGATTACACTTTTCATAATTGTGTTTTCTAGTTAATTTATGATAATAATTCATATTCTGTCTTTAAAGTGTTGTTATGTTTAAAATGGTTCTTGCAAAGATTCTGAAGATGCAACTTTAAAAAATACATTTTCATCAGACAAATGTTGTCATTTTTTCTTATTAGATCATTCAGCTGAGTCCGCGTGCTTAAATCATAGAATAATAATAAGGAAGAAGGAGCATGCCAATACTCTAATGCTTACAAACCCCTTCTAGTGAAATGCCAGCGAAAGCTACTTTTGCTTCTCTTAACTTTGAAGTAGGGCACCCATTCTCAGCGCATTTATCGCTGTTTGTTGTGGGTGCTGCTTCGCAGACTGATTGACAGAGAGACGAGACGATTCAAAACTCTTGCCAACAAGTCACCAACCAATCAGATGGAAGCACTGTTACAACCCTATACCCGTCATTCCTGGATTTTACAAACCGAAAACAAAACACGTACGCTCCTTATTCCTTTATTATTATTCTATGGCTTAAATATTATCCATTTATTAATATTATTTTGTATCCTCGCATATTTTATTAATTATATGACTATCGTATCATTTTAACAAAATACAATCGGAACTGGTCCACGTTAGAGAAATATTATACAGATGGTTTTCACTGAGATCTAAAATAGAAATATATATCTTTTGTTAGTTCCATCTGTTTAAAACAGGAATTTGCTTGTCTCATATTAGTAAAATACATCTCATCCTTGTCAAGTGTTTGGAAAATTTTATCAGAAATTATTAATTCTTTCAGAATTTCACAGTCTGACACGTTTCTAATTTTAGATAATAAATATAAATCGTAATTAATGTGGATGTGAACTACATGTATGTTCCAAAAGAATGTCACAGTTTTACCAATAGAATGTCACAGTTTCTTGAAGTTTTCCAAAGTATCTGGAATGAGGATTAAATTCTCTAATTATTAGGGCTCTAAACTACAGTCGTTTGCAGAAGTTTAAGAACAGTAGCCGATTTTCCGTATTTTAACACATTGCATCATTTGTGCAGATTATTACGTCATCTCATGTAATGATTGCATCAGACGCATTCTACTAAAGGTGGCCGACACGTTTATCGCCAGTTGTTTATTGGATTTTGTCGTAGACAGTGCTGTTGTGTAATTATTGTAATGAGTAAAAAAACCTTCACTTACTGTTACAAAAAGGTCAGAAATATTGATCCTGCTTAAAACTGGATTTTCTGAACGTTAAATAAGTTCGAGGGCAAGACAAGTTAAGCAAGATATCTGTGCATCAAGCTATTAGTAAATTTAAAATTTCGGGAAAATTTGTGGACCTTAAGAGAAGCGGTCACCCTAGAAAAACGAGTGCACGTGATGATTATGTGATAAGAAGGATGGTCGTACGAGATCCAAGAACCTCCTGCAATACGATTAGACATTCTCTGGCTGCAAAATGCACCAACGTCCGTTTGAGTACTATTTCAAGCCGTTTGGCCAAAGATTTTGGTTTATTATCCCATAAACCTGCAAGGAAACCTCGACTTACTCCAAGTATGAAAAAGAACCGACTGACTTTCTCCAGACAGTATCAGAATTGAACAGTACAGCAGTGGAGTAGGGTCTTATTTTTGGATGAGTCAAGTGCGCAGGAGTTTTCTGCACATGCTACAAGTGTTCGCCGCCCAAGGAAAACCAACATATGATGAGAGATATACGATTCAAATTGTGAAACATCCTCCAAGCCAAATGATATGGGGTGCAATGTCAGCATTCTTAGGTCCGAACAGAAGAAGTACAAAACTCCAGAATCCCAGGAAGGGTCCCAAAGGTTGAATCCTCGCATCGGGCCTCGCAAGCCACCTTACGTCCGTAGTGCCTCATTCGAATCTTGGTCATGCACCTTTTTCTTTTTCTTTTTTTTTTTTTTTTTTTCTCTCTCCATAAAACAATTTTAACTGAATTAACTACTTACTTAACTGTTAATTACCATAAATAATAATTTTTTTTTTTTTTTTTTTAACTCTCTCCTCCCTCCCTTCGGCGGGTTAGTTTGGATTAGTGCGGGGAGCGGTCAGAGCCATAGTTTCCAGCTCAGGACCCCGGGTTCGCCCCCTCGTGGGTGCCTCCCCCCCTTTTTTTTTTTTTTTTTTTTTTTTTTGGGCCCCTTCGTTTTCCTGAACCGGACCCTTAAATGGGTAAGGAGACCGGGAGCCAAGATTGTGCGGCCCTTCCCACCCCCCTTTTTTTTTTTTTTTTTTTATTATTTTTTTTAATTATTTTTTTTTTTTTTTTTTTTTTTTTTGAGCCCCTTGGTTTTCCTGAACCGGACCCTTAAGTGGGTAAGGCGACCGGGAACCAAGCTAGAGCGGCTCTCTCCCTTTTTTTTTTTTTTTTTGGGGGGGGGGGCCCTTGGTTTTCCTGAACCGGACCCTTAATTGGGTAAGGAGACCGGGAGCCAAGCATGTGCGGCCCTTCCCACTCCTCCCTATTTTTTTTTTTTGAGCCCCTTGGTTTTCCTGAACCGGACCCTTAAGTGGGTAAGGCGACCGGGAGCCAAGCTTGAGTGGCTCTCCCCCCCTTTTTTTTTTTTTTTTTCCTCCCCATCTTTGGGCCCCTTGGTTTACCCGAGCCGGACCCTTATTGGGTAAGGAGACCGGGAGCCAAGCTTGTGCGGCCCTTCCCACCAACCATTTTTTTTTTTTTTTTTTTTTTTTCAGAGCCCCTTGGTTTTCCTGAACCGGACCCTTCAGTGGGTAAGGTGACCGGGAGCCAAGCTTGAGTGGCTCTCCCACCTTTTTTTTTTTTTTTTTTTTTTTTTTTCTCGAGCCCCTTGGTATTCCTGAACCGGACCCTTAAGTGGGTAAGGCGACCGGGAACCAAGCTAGAGCGGCTCTCTCCCCCTTTTTTTTTTTTTTTCTTTTTTTGGGCCCCTTGGTTTTCCTGAACCGGACCCTTAAATGGGTAAGGAGACCGGGAGCCAAGCATGTGCGGCCCTTCCCACCCCCTCTTATTTTTTTTTTTTTTTTTTTTTTTTGAGCCCCTTGGTTTTCCTGAACCGGACCCTTAAGTGGGTAAGGTGACCGGGAGCCAAGCAAGTGCGGCCCTTCCCTCCTCCCAATTTTTTTTTTTTTTTTTTTTCCCGGCTCCCTGCAAGCTCCGCTGTTCTCTCCTCGCCTCCCCGCAGTTCTCAGAAGCCCCGAAGGTTTGGTTAACAACAACTAACCGCAACAATAATTATAAATTTATTCTATTTATTTATTTATTATCATTTTTTTTTCTCTCTCTTTTTTATCTAATATTATTATTTATATTACTTCATTTTATTTATTTATTTAATTATTTATTTATTTATCTATATAATTTTTTTTTTATTTATTTATTATTATTAATTTATTTAATCATTTATTCTTATTTTCTATTTTTATTATTAATTTTTTTTTTTTTTTTGTCAACGATCCGAGGGTGTGGCGGTGTCTGGTCCTCGTAAAAATGTGCTGCACCGTCAAGTGCTCGATGGGGTCGTTAAGCAGTCGTCGGGCTACCAACGCGGGGCACCATCCCCCCGTGGTGGATCAAAATTGCGATGGTCCCTCTTTCCTCTCCTTTTAGGCCTTTAGCGCATGGTCCCATTCCCCCCTTTTTTTTCGCCCAGCCACTTCAAATCTCTAGACTATGCGCTACCAAAGTTTTCCTTCCCCCCACCAGTGGCAAGAATTAAATTTTTTTTTTTTTTTTCTCTCAAGTTTGTCGTTCAGCAGTCTTGGTGTTTAGCTCCCCCCCCCCCCCTTACTCTACTTAGCCTCCTCATTTTGGCATAATTCAAAGTGCACAACTTATCATTTTGGCTTCCCCTGAAGTTCCCCCCCCACTCCAAAATTCAAAAATCTTTTTTTTTTTTTTTTTTAATTAACTATAATAATTTAATTTTTTTTAAATTTTTTTCCCTTTGGCTCATGGATAGTGTGCACATTTTCAAAATTCTCGCATCCAGGTAGCGTGACTGTGCGCTTCCTACCTTGTGCGATCTGGAGGTGTGGTGTGTCAGTCGAGCATAATGTGTCCAGAAGAAGATGTCGCAACCCTGTTGTACCAGAGCTGTCTTGTGATGTCACCCTGTCCCTTAGCTGAAGAGTGGTCATCTCCCGATTGATGTTAGAAGTCTGAACGAGCCTTTGGACACAGCTCATTCTCTGTTGCGTCTAGATTACTGTCTGGCAGTAGGCGGCTATCATGCAGTGATCCGGCGATTTATTCGCTCCGGCGGACAGCATCCAACCCGTTAAGCTTGGCACGTCCAGGCAGGCAGGGGCTGTCCAAAGGTTTCAATGGGGTGCAATGTCCGGTACTGCTAGTCTGTATTTTGTGCCACCTGGAAACTATTCTGAACGAAAAGCAGTACCTTAATTTGTTACGTGAGAAGTTGAAGCTTCACATGCGTGTTCATAAATGTTCAATTTTCATGCATGATGGTGCTCCGTGTCACAGGGTCACAGGGATTGTCAAGAAATTTCTGAGGGCACAGAAAATTAAAGTGTTTGACTGGCCAGGTAACAGTCCAGATTTGAATCCAATGGAAAATCTGTGGTGCATTGTGAGAAATAAAGTCGCCGAAAAGCAACCATCCACTGCTATGACAGTTGGCGAAGCAATAGAGCATGTCTGGTGCACAGATATTTCTAAAGCTTACTGCAAGTCTCTTATTTATAGCATGCCTAAGAGGATTGCACAACTTATTAAAAACAAAGGAGGTCCTACAAAATACTAACTTTAATTCCAGTAAATAACCATGTACAGTCTATTTTGTTCTTTTATATGTAAAGCATGTATGTTATTTTTGCGAAATTCCATTAAATCTGATTTTTCTTTGGGTGATCTTAAACTTTTGCAAATGACTGTAACTAGCTTTAGTCTAGAGCCATAATAATTAAAAAAATAGTCTAAACAAACTAATAACTTATAAATAATCATTTAATCCATCATATTTAATACTAATGACAATCCTTTCCATTAAAAAATTTAGAAAGATTTCTGTTTTATAGTTGTCGAGAATATTTTTAGAAACAAAGGTTCTCTCTAACGGAAGAAAAAAAAAATCTTCATCATTCAGTTATACTCGGAATTTTCATTGTTAAGATATGAATACTTTTTATGAGATAGTCTATAGACTTTTTTTAGTCTCGAAATGAGCCTAGAGAACTCCTCGAGTTTTCCTAAAGATGAGGACGACTCAGACCGTTTTTTTGTTACCCCAAAAAACTTTTAACCCCAAATTTTGTTATATATACCGGGTGCCCCATAAGTCTGTAGACATTTTAAAAATTTATAAAAATTGAAGGAATCGGTAGAATTAAACGGGGTTTTCGAAAAGTTATTCCCGTGATTTTTTTTTTTTTTTTTTTTTTTTTTTGGTGGAAAAAAAAGTTGAAATTTTCGTCGATAGAGGGCACTACATACACTAAGCGACAAAAAAAAAAAAAAAAAAAAAAAAAAAAGCCGCACTGCAGAAAAATTGACTTATGCCTTTTGGGTTTGTAATAATTTAAAAATTAATAATTGCAACGAATAAAACTGTTATGTTTTCATAATACGGAAGTCATAACATGATACCTATGTACATTTTCTATTTAATAATTCTATTTATTACACTCTACGAAGCATTTAATAAAATTCCACATAAAATTTTCTTTTTAAACGTAATATAATATACATATACTTTGTATTCTATCATGATTTATTATATGAAATAAATAAGCGCTATGTTAATGTATTAAATAAAACTATTTGTTTGTTAGGTCTAAACAATTATTTAAGAAAAATATGTATTCTGGATTGGATAATTCCTCCTTTATATGGAATTACTGCTTTAATGGGCAGTTGCATAGTATTTTACAGATTTTTAACATGAAACTCAGAAATTTCACTGTGCTAACTATCATAAATAATTTTTGATAGTTCTTTCAAAGTTATAAGTTACAAATTTCTAATCCCCACCCTCTTTTATAGACTAAACATTTTCGGGCGGATTGAGATTAGGACAATTTTCAGGTCTAATAAAGAAGAAATCCTACGATATTCTTTGTGAGATTTAATTTTAAGTAAAAAAAGTTATGATAACTTACAAAATTATAGATGCTCATGAGAATGGATACGTAATTTTAACAACTTGAATCAAATAAATGTATCACAAGTGCTATATAACTAGCTGCTTTATCATCTTGAAATCCTGATTATGGAAGAGTCTGAAATACCTCCAAAGTAGTCGGTCTGGTATCAGTTTTTTTGTGGCCAAGTTTTATTTTGGGTAAATTGATCCCTTTAACAGGAAAATTTGCCATACTCACCAAAAAATTATGCATTTATGTATCGTAATGCACGGGGAATGTGTCATTGTTTTAAAAGTGCGATTTTCATTCAGTCACATTTTCGTGATCAGATCTGCTTGTTCCTGTCTGTACGAAATAAGTTAAACTTTACTCATTAGAGATAACAACTTTAGACCAATAATTAATTGATCATTTTTTATTTTTTTTAACCCTTTAATGTCCTGGTTATCTAATTCTTTTCGTTAAGAATGAATTTTTTTCAGATTTTCTGGCAATTAAACCTGCTTTGTTTAATTGTTATTTCACTGTACTTAGATACATTTTGTTACTTAGCACTTTTTCTGAATCTCTACTATGTTCTAAATGTAATACAAACTGATATTTTTAAGCGCTGGCTTTTTAACTTGCGGTCATCTCGACTGAATGAGTAACGTGGCCGCTTAATGACAAATGTGCAGTTTAAACAGCCAAAAAATATTATATCTTGCTAAAAAACAGACCACTAATACTTTGTTAACATTTAAGAATTTTGACATCCCACGTATTAAAATAGTTTTTTTTTTTTGCTCTAAAATTAATATTTTTTTGTGGTATCGGTAACTGCCTTATTCTTGCCATTTTTGAAATACTTTCTAAAATTAAAAATTTCCGAGCAATTGCTTCTTGTTTTTAACACTTGGCTCAATCCTAAATTGCACGCGGAACACATTGTAATAAAATCTGTTAAAAAATTTACTTCTGAAACAATAAAATTAGCGATTACAGGAAGAAAAATGGAAAATATCCAAGTGCGGCTTTTTTTTTTTTTTTATTTTTTTTTTGTCGCTTAGTGTAGACGCGTACCGAGAATTGTGTCAATCGGAGTCCTATAAATTGTACGGTTTCACGATTAACAGCTGATTTCTTATTTTTCCTCCTACTTGTGAACACATGAAGTTTTAATTACGAGACTGACTTGGTAAGCTGTTTTATCTCAGCTGAGAATAGCCGACTGAATCCGCAGTTAGTGGTTTCCTAACTCGTTTGCAAATTGTAATTTGTGGTGATAGCAGACACATAGAATAGGAGTTAAATGTTTGTAAACAATGACATGCTAATAAATATAGTTTTTCATGAAAATGTGTGATTTGCTCATGTACAGCGTTCTCTATTAACGAAAATTTTAACTATGATTTTTTTTTTTTTTTTTTTTTTTTTTTTTGTCATAAACAGTCTTTTTTAGCGAGAGTAAATTTTTCGCAAACCGTATTTAATTTTACCAGTTCTTTCAATTTTTGTAAATTTTTAAAATGTCTACAGATTTATGGGAGACCTGTTGTATATATATCATTTTTTTCCCCCAATAAACTGGTCTTAAAATGTTTTTCATTTGTCCTTTTGATATTATTTTCTCATAGCTTGATTGTTTTAACTTGATTCACTTTCATTTTAACGTCATGTATCACACAATGATTTGAAGAAAGTAATTCTCGCTAATTATTTTGGCTTTCGATGACAATCTGCTGTTATTCTTTATTTCACTACGTTTAAAAACATTTCCTTTTTTTTTTTTTTTTTTTTTTTTTAATTATAATTTTTTAATATATAACATACCACGTGATTAACTCGTTTAATACAAGGAAGAAATAAAATGAACTTATTTTCGAAAATGAGTTAGTCCTAATAAAAATAAAGTTTTATTTTTTCTTTATAGTAGAACTTGCTGTATAAAAATTTTTGTGATTAATCATTAAAAACTAAACTGCCGAAGTTTTCAGAAGTAATTTTGAAGCCAAATTGTCAGTTGTTTAAAATTAAATTCTTCTTAGGGTCTACTAAGAATATTGCAGAATATAGAATTTTTTCTTCCACAACATAGCATTTTATATAAGAATCATCATCAATCAATCAAATTTTATGAACATAAAAAACTACGCTACACTGATTAATGACGTTTTAATGCCCAAAGAAGTTTCACTCAATTTTATGAAAATTTTACGTAAAAATCTCGCTTTTGAAATGTAAGGGGATTCCTTTTAAGTGCTGTAAGTTCATGAAAAGAATTTATAAAGTAGATAGAATATTAGTATGTTATATAAGAAAAAAAAAATGGATGTAGGTAAAAAGTAAAGTTTTATTCAGTTTGAAAAGGCTAAGAAAATGCACCATACATGTAAAATGGTTTTTCAAGGATGGGCATATATATATATAAGCTTTGATGGATTTAAAATTATACGAAAAAGTTTTTTTTTTATATACTAGAATTAAGAATTTTTTACATGTGAAATTTGAAAAGAAAAAAAAAAAAGTATTTGTGTCAAATTAAAATTTATGAAATATCGAGTATTATTGAACATTTTTACTTTATTAAATTATTGAATACTTTTACATTTTTTTGGTATTTATTTAAAAAAAAAAAAAAAAAAAAATGGATTCGTTAAAAAAATTTTGATTTCTGATTAAAAAAAAAAAATATATATATATATATATACAGAGAGAGAGAGAGAGAGAAACAGAACGTGCAGTAGTAATATAATATTATCAGTGCAAACATTTGAAACTTAAAGATGATTTAATTTCAGTATTCAAACAATTATTCTGATCAAAAATGAAGACCACCCAAATCAAACCAAAATGAAATAAAGTAAAATCTAAATGAATTATAGCAAATTGAAATGAGAAAAAAAAAAATATATATATATTCTTTAATATCTCCTTCATACGATTTGACTGTTTCTGAAAAATCTAACAGAAAAAACATAACATAAAGTTTGTGCACATTGTAATTCAATAGCTAATTCATGGAATCCTATTCAACTGTATATTTAGTTGTACCTTCATTGAAAAAAGAAAAATAAATACAAATAAAAATAAAAATAAAAATAAATATAAAGGAAGAGAAAGAAATTCGCGAATATTGATAAAAGATACTGCATTTTCAAAATTTTCGTTGTAATTAGATCTTAATCTCGGTAATATGGAATGGTATCAAACACGTTATTGCTAATTACGAGGAACTTTATGAATTCAATTATGGTGAGTCCTTTCTTATGAATAAGGCAAATGGATAGGAATTGATAAATTATACAAATTATTATTTAAATTATACAAATTATAACAAATTATACTTAAATTATACAAATTATTTTAATGAGACAAACAACAGTAGGGATATAAATATAAATTTTGCAGTTATTACGTTTTTTTATATTTTAAACAGATGAGTTTTTTTTTTTTTTTTTTTTTTTTTTTTTTTAAGCTAATTTCATGTGAAATTTAAATAATTTTTCCAATTTTGTATTTTGATTGTTTTTGTATTTGTTTTTGTATTTTGATTTTTTTTTTTTTTTTTTTTTAATAAACAGATAGATAAAAAAGGACAGTTTGTAATTGAATGTATAAAATTTAAATAATTAAGAAACATTCTTATTTAAGACGCTTTCCTAAAAAGAATCGTTGTAGTGAGTTAATCTAATTATTTTTATCTTCATATTTATCCAGTAAAACTGCTATTAAAAATTTTAATTGAAATTTTGTAAAGTATATATGTGTCAGAAATTATAACCGGGAAAATATTTCCTAAAATGTTTTTTTTGCAAATTGTTACTTTGGTTATTGATGAAATTGATAACTGAATAAATTATTCCTATCCTTCGTCCAAACAATAAATAAACAACTGTGATATTTTTAAATTAATAAATAATAATAATAAAAAAAAAACTAATAATAAGGCACATCTTACATTTTTCTGATTAAGAAAATAATGAAGAATGTTTAATTTTCCTAATTGTACGTTCATGTTTTTTGTTACTGTTTTTCTTAATGCATATTTAGAAGTTAAAAAAATTGTTAGCATTTATCTCAAGAGTAAAATATAATTTGAGAAATATATACGATTATTTCTTAAATAAAAAAAAGTATTTTTATTTATAATTTTATTTATACAATTATGCATGAACGTTTAAATTGTTGTTATGATTATATTTTACAAAAAAAAAAAAAAAAAAAAAAAAAAACTATTAAAATTATATCTTTATAAACACGAAAATCTGAAATGAATACTTCATAACGTCCTTGTGTATCTACTAAACTATACATTTTTTAATGACTTAATTTTAAACTTTAAAACGGGACACCAAATAAACGAATAAAATGGGAGACGTTATCACCAGAATATTCTGAAGATACTGTGATAAGAAGATATGCTATTTGAATAGTGACTAAAAAGGGAGATGCACGAGTAGACGTTTTGCAAGTCCCAAAAACTAACTTTCGACATCCTATGTTTTTTTTTTTTTTTTTTTTTTTTTAAACCTTTTTTAAGTTATCTTAGTTAATTCTGAACTTTGTAATAATATAGTGACCAAAAAAGTTTTAGTTATCGTAGATATTTTTTAGACATCTTTAAAATGTGAGCTAATGTAGTGATAAATAAGATGCATAACTAGATGTCATAACAATTCTAACGACAAATTTTCTGCCTTCAATGGCTAATCACTTTTGAATTATGTGGGATAAAACATACCTATCATATTACACAATAAAA
This sequence comes from Salticus scenicus, assembly GCA_963930645.1. NCBI lineage: Eukaryota > Metazoa > Arthropoda > Arachnida > Araneae > Salticidae > Salticus > Salticus scenicus. The sequence continues at coordinate 272,169,371 of OZ005652.1, read as the reverse complement.
ATAATTAATTTATTAATTAATTTATTTATTTTTGCACCAAAAAGTAAAAAAAGTCGATTGACGTCTGAAAATGCCTGTCTTCTATACTGTGTAAATTTAGAACTAAAATACTTGTAATTTACCTATTATTTTTCCGATTAAAAAATTTAGCAAGCTCACCCTGGCATTCCTGTTAATATTTGTTAGTTACACTTTCTGTTATCAAATGCCTCTTGAAATATTTATGGGCACTCTGATCCCAATGCGAATATTGGTAAGTTTCTAAAAACCTTATATTGTTTTGTCAAATCAAACTCACTGATTTATGTTACTCAGTCGGTATTACAAAAGATGAATAAATTGATCAAGCTTTCTGCGAATATTTAAAGTTCAAAAGTGAGACGGCACCATTCAGGATGTTACATAATGTATTGTGTCACAATAAATATAACGAGTTCTTTAATAAGAGATGTTAAAACTATCCCTGTCGGCATTACTACCAGCTAATGTTTGGGTAATGGAGGCTGTTAAATGACGATGCCTCATTGTGCTAGATCTTACCATAAATGCAACGGTTGTTGGACAAATTCGAAGGTACTTCGATATATTCAATTTTCGAAAAGTCTGAAAAACCCGGTAAATTTAATTGAAAACGTTAGTAATTCGAATACATTGTTACAAAAACAGAGAAGATTGCGACTGAGCGTTGTCCTGCTTAAAAGCAGAAACTAGCTGGGCGGAGGCATAGATATTACTTTTGAAGGAAAAATATCTTCGATGGGCTTGCGAGCTGTGGGAGTGCCCTGAAGAATTAATAAAGTTTACCGGCTATCACAGTTTGAATCATACTATCACTCCAACTGTAAAAAACCTCTATATCTCTGTAACGAACTTGAACAGGGAGCAGTCCCCGCTTACCGCTCGAAGAGCGGTGTTGAGCGCTTCTAGGAAAATCCACGTGAGCTGCTCCGACGTTTATTGAGAAATAAAAAATAAATAAATAAATAAATAAAAAATATTTTTTTACATCATGCATCGCCTGGCTTAGCCAACCCGCGACAAGGGGCGATGCAAATGAGCATGGGTATTTACAAGAGCGGCGCCAGACACAAGTCTACCCGCGACACGGGGCGCTGCTTGATTATAGGAGAAAGGGGGCCAGGCTGTGTGGCCTTCCGCGACAAGCGGCACGCTACCAGTTTAGACCCTTGCATTTATGAGGGCTACAGCAGCATCACGGGCACACGGGAAGATAACAAGGAGATAGAAGATTAATGTGTTTAGGAGAAAAAATTTTTCTTTAGTTGTGATTTTAGGTTAGTTTGTTAGGGTACATAAATCCATTAGGAATGAGAAAATTTTATTTAATTTATTAATTAAGGGTTTCCTTCTGTAACGAACTTTTAATTCGACCGTTGAACCATTGTCTCTCCACACAGGGGGCCGTAGGACGCGCTAACCACTCAGGCAGCGGTCCTACTTGCGTCAGCCGACCTCACCTCCCAGTGGTGGCCCCTGGGTAGCCGCTTCGGCGGTGAGCTAACGAGGCGGCGTGGACGTGAAGCTTGGCGGGTGGACTGATAGTCCTCCACGTCGATTGTGCTTATGCCTCTCTGGCAAGGAGGCTATAACCACTCGTCGCTCGTAAAGTAATAGGTGATGTGTTATGTTGCGGACTGTTCCGGCGGCACGAGGCGTTGGTGCAGTCCTACTTGTAATTGTCACCTACTCTTCACCCCTCGTCTTGTTCCTCTAATAGGCTCAAGTGAGTACCAGGACACGGCCTTGCACACCCGCCGGGGAGCAGCTAGTTTGCTTGCGATCTTTGGGATCTTTCCTTCCCGCGGCTCTTCCGGGCCCGTGCCCATGCCCGTGGGGTCGCTGGAGAGTTAATTCTAAGATTCTAAGATTCTAAGACGGAAAGAAGCCGCTCACCACTATGCAGTGGTTTTGAGCGTTTTTAACCTTTAGAGAGGGGCTCCAAAGCCACTGTGGAGATTCAGAAGAGCCCGTCTCCAAAGGTTAAGCCTCCCCCGTTGTTTATTGCATAGCAAATAACAAAAAAAAAAAAAAAAAAAAAAAAAAATTACAAAGGTCGCCAGAGCAGAGCTCTCCCGCGACAAAAGGCGACAAAGTTGCATGAAAGTGAAGAGGACCGGTGCCAAGTGGAAGCCTAATTACAAAGTTCATTCAGGTAATGTACAAATTTCACAGTCTTTATACAATGTTCTCGCAGTCTTTATATCAAGCCCAAACACCCTAAGAACAATGTTGGTTAGCAACATCATGCGCAGGATGATTGCTTTCCGAGAGCACTTCAGTGGAATTCTGTAGCATCAGACATGACCAGTATTCGCCATGTAGGAGAGGAGGAAAAATTAAGGAAAGATAGAGAAGGAATTTAGTTTGTTGAATTTGATAAATCTTGAAGGAAGGCATAGATGCGCTTTAATTTGAACCTTAGGTGCTTTCTAGTTATTATATTGTTCAGCCAGGTTGCTGGTCTAGGATAAGGGTTCCTTAAATGGTAAGGTATTGTAAGTTGACAGTGAAAGTAGTAATGTTGTGCAGTCCCCTCCTCACCGCATGAACATAAGGGTGATCGTCGGCAATGAAATCTGTGGAGGTATTTGGGGAAGGGGCCATGACCTGACAGAAAGGCAGAGATTTCCGGAGAGAGGTCCCAAATATTGAGTGAGACATTTGGTATTAGCTCGTGAGTGTATCTCCCTTTTGGAGACACACTCCAGAGACTCTGCCAGTCATTAATTAGTTTTTGATTTAGGTGATATTTTATGAAGGAAGGGGGAGCTGGGAGTGAATAGGCTATGTCACTAGATTTTGTTGCTGATTTTGCAAGAGAGTCCGCTAGTTCATTTCCGACGACCCCCTTATGGGCAGAAACGTGTGCCAGGGAGATTTTAGTTTTTAATTTTGAGAGCTTTATTTTAATTTCAATTACTTGTGGGTGTCTGCTCTTGTGGCGAGCTATGGCCTGCAGGCTCGAGAGGCTGTCACTGAAGATTGAGATTTGATTGTAGTCTGGAGAGTTATTTTCTGACCACTCAACTGCCTTCAGGATGGCAAAGAGCTCAGCCTGAAAGACCGAATTGTGGTCTGCGAGCCTGCCTGCCCACTGATGGAGAACTTTGTTATTGTTTAAAACGCAGAGTGCAGCTCCCACTCCATGATCGGTTTTGGAGCCATCAGTGTAGATCGCCAGTTGAGCAGACGGGGAGAAGCTGTTTTTTGCACAATTTATGAAAAGGGAAGCAGCATCCTGTGCTGGGTGTATTTGCCAGCTGTTAGAAAGCTGTTGGACATGAATATTAGGGAGGAGAGTACCTGTGAGAATGGAATTATTTAATTGCAGGACGTTAGTTTTGTTAAAGTTGTATTTTAATTGGAGGTGAGCATGTGGAATACCAGTGATGACTGTGAGGGCGTCAGTAGAGATTGTTTTGTAACCTCTAGAGATTTGGACCAAAAACATTCTCTGTATTGAGTTAAGTTTATTCGACGCTGCTTTGGTGAGGTTGCCCCCCCAAATGCCAGCGCCGTAGGTTAGGATCTTTTCTATTACTATTTTATACCAGGTTTTTAGGAAGAAGGTGGATATACCCCACCTCTTCCCTGCCATTTTTGCTGAATTGTGGAAGATTTTAGAAATTTTTATTTTTAGGTCTTGTATGTGTGCCAGCCAGTTTAGGTTTCTATCTATTGTGATTCCCAATATTTTTAGTTGTGGAACATGACGGACACTGACGCCATCGATCCTCATCACTGGGTTCCGTTTAAGGAGTCTTGGAAAGGAGAAGGTTAATGCTTGCGTTTTCGAGGGTGAGAGTGTTAGATCTGATTCTATTAATAGGGAGCTGAAGAGGGAGAGGGCAGCCTGGGCCTGTTCCTCCAGAACTTTTCTCGTTAAACCCGAGAGAATCACAGAGAAGTCATCAGCATATGCGAGGGTTTTAAAACCCTCTGAGTTCATTTTTAGAAGAATTTTGTTGGCCACCAAGTTCCAGAGGATCGGGCCTAGGCACGATCCCTGGGGGCAGCCCTTAGATTGTGGAAAAACACTGTAGTTAGGGCCCCAGTTAATCAAGATTTTCCTGTTGGAGAGGTAAGAGCTGATGACTCCCGCAAGATTTCTCGGGCAGTTAAGTGTTTGTAGAGTGTGTAGGATGTGTGGCCATTCGATGTTGTCGAAAGCCCCTTTAATGTCAAGTGAAATAAGAGTGGTGTACTTTCCAGACTGAAAGTTAAGAGCGCAGGAGTTTAAAATTTGCTGCAAAGCGAGTTCACATGATCTGCCCTCTCTGAACCCGAATTGGTTGGGGTGTAGAAGATTATTGGATTCCAGGTAGAAATTTAGTCTATTGACAATGAGCTTTTCTAGTAATTTGCCTATTGTTGGGAGCAGGCAGATCAGTCGATAAGAGGAGGGTTCAGAGGGAAGCTTCCCTTGCTTCAGAAAGTACACCACTTCACCCCTTCTGAGAATTTCTGGAAAATATTGTAGTTCGAGGCATAAGTTTGTCCATGTGTGAAAAATATATGTGAGTGTATTGAAGGAGTGTCTAAGGATTCTGAAGTCTATGCTGTCAGGTCCAGGGGCCTTATTTACGTTAAAGCTATAAAGAGCAGCCCGGATTTCTGCCTCCGTGAAGGCTTCGTCCATGGGACCTGAAAAAATTGGAATATGGGGGCTGGTGAATTTACTCGGAGGGAAGAGAACTGAGGTGATATATTCTAGGTTGTTGTGTTTAGAGGAAAGAGCTGGAGGACGTTCAAGTTTGAGTTCTGTTGGTGTGAAAAATTTATTACTATAGAATTTCTGTGCAGTGCCATGGATGTTTGTTTGTGTTGTGCAAAAATGTTTCCATGCGTTATGTTTTGCAATGTTTATTTGTTTTTTGAATGTTGCCGAGAGTTGGCGGATTTTAAGTTTGTGTTGCATTAGATCTGAGGGGTTGATATATTTTTGTTGTCTCCGGAGTGCTGTCAGGCGGTTACGCATGGATCTGAGTTGAGGGGACCAGAAATTGTAGGTGAATTTCCGTCCCGATTGTTGATGTCGTCCGTCCAGGGGGTACACTTAATGTGTCCCTACACTAAGCCGAAAGGTGAGTTGCCCCCAGTGGCAGTGTTCTGTCTCGCCACACGCATAAAAAAAAAATCCCCCAGATCCCCAAATGGCTGTCATCAACATCCAATAAAAAGCGTAATGCGTGGCTAAGATGCTATTTTTCTTTTCAAACGCTGTTCAATTTGACCATGCGCGGCACTGCTTTAGACGACACTGAATATGGAAACAGGTAGGGAGTGTCAGAAACAATCACAGAACCAGTAGACTAAACTAAGTTGATATTCTCCCGAATAGTATTCCGAAGCGGGAGAGCCATTCCTTTCGTGGAGGATCAAAATCGTGATGGCCTGTTTCCGGACCACCGGTGGGGGTGAGTCCCAAACCTTCTCCAACTGCCCATTGCGCAGCACTACTGCGATGTAAAGCCCATCCATACCAAATAGTATTTGTTTATCTGCTGAGTTTACTTTATTATAATTTGACAAATGGCATCTAATTGTTAATAGAATCATTGTTTATGGACGTAGCTACTCTCCTTAATACGCAATGCTCTCCCGTATTGATTGCCCGACGACGAACGTTCAGAACCACTATGTGTTGGTTGACGTGCCTCCTTTGAGCCATTGGTTCCAATTATTATCAACTACCATATCGCTTTTGCGACCTTTCTGAACGTCTGATGACTGTTTTTAATGTCGTCAGGTACATCTGTAAGGCACGAAAAATACAATATGTAAAACATGCTAAATAATTCAAAAATAAAATTGATAAATAGATTACATCTTTGTATATGTAAAAATGTGCTCCAGACAAAAATAGCATGTAATTATGCGATGAGCACAGCCAAAATAGAGAATTCTCCCTCGGGTGTGGCATTAAAAAAGAAAAAAAAGTGAAAGAAAGAAAATAAAGAAAATAAAGAAAGAAAAAAAGAAAAAGGAAAATCTTTAACATACTCTCATTTTTTCATTTCTTAGCTGTAATGAGAATAAAACGAACTCCCACCACTGACCGTTCCAGGTCATAAAAAGTACATTTGGTTACTACATTACCTGATGTGTACGTGAAGGCCAGCCCCATTTAGTCAGCTTCCAGTTAGGACACGGACTATGGAAAGTTTTATGTACATAAGTTATATGAATGTGTAGAATTTGAAAAAATATTATAGTAATTGTGGATATTTTGTGTGCAAGCATCAAATGAATGAATATATCTTGGCGGTGATATTGACAGTCTATCTACATGAGCTTTAAATAAAAACACATCAGGATAATATATTGTTTTGATTAAAAATAAAATTTTATTGAAATTTATTTTTCCGACTGAGTGAAAATAATGCCCGGACCGAGAGTCGAACCCCGGATCTTTGACATACAAGGTCAAGGTTCTACCAATTGAGCTATCCAGGCCGACAACCGGTGGGCATTACTCACTCTGGTCTATCATGTAGATAGCTCGACAGAAATAAGCCGCAGGTAATAGAAAACACCATTATATAATGGGAGAAAGAAATACAATATATTAAAATCACACAATCAACTGATTGGGAAGAAAATAATATTTTATTGAAATTTATTTTTCCGGTTGAGTGAAAGATCCGGGGTTCGACTCCCGTCCCAGGCATTATTTTCACTCAGTCGGAAAAATAAATTTCAATAAAATATGATTTTCTTCCCAATCAGTTGATTGTGTGATTTTAATATATTGTAAAAATAAAACAATGAATGTTTTTACTACACAATAATGAAACGACCAGTGCATTGTGCTTTAAATGTATCTGATGATTTAAAATACAGGGTGACTCGAAAGTCCGTTAACATTTGAAAATTCAATAATTCACGGGATAATGTACAGTCGGTAACAAAAATATCCGAACACTAACAAAAAGACTAAGAACTCACAGACTAAGAACAGGATTCGACAAGGATTTATTTATAAAAACAATACTAACTCTGTTTTATTTTATATAGAAATTTTTACTAGTTTTCGGATACTTTTGTTACGACTGTAGGTAGAGAGGTAAAAATTGACATATATTACTTAAAATGACATGGGGTTCTATTGACAAAGAAAAAAAAAATTAGAATGAAAAAAAAAAAAAAAAAAAAAAAAAAAAAAAAATCCAAGCAAAAAAGTACTTTTATTTATTTATTTTATTATTATTATTTTGTTTTCATAACTTCACAAAATCCTTTTAAAAACAGTTGAAAAAAATTGTTGCATTCATTTAATGATACATTTTTTCTAAAGTACGATTAGTTAAAAATCAAAAATTCACTTAAGAAATTAAAATGTAGTTTTATATTTGGCACTACAAATTCCGTCTATTACCAATCAGAATATTAAATAAGTTATTAAATTTGTAGACGTTAATTGTGACATGATATGCTAATGGAATAATTGTAACAAGGAGATAAGATAAATTACTTAAAGATTGACATTATAATATTTGAAGCAACGAAATGATATTTATATTAATGAATATCTGAATTATATGAAACTTAATGTTATTAGTAAATTGCCTTATCACTGAATTTGTAATCAACAACATTTCTGTTTTAGTCCCTTTAATAAAATTAAAGCCTTGTTTGAAGCTTTGGATAAATTAGAGTAAAGGATCTAGTGGAGGAAATTCGATAACTATGAATAAAAGATTAGAAATTAAATTGACTTGTTACATAAATGTTTAACTAATGTTTATATAAGTAACATGAAATTTTTTTAAATGTGTAATAATTTTTAGCAGTTTTTATTTTTTTATTATAACAATATGTTTTACTCTTTTAATCTTACGTTCAAACAACGAAATTTTTGAAATGAAAATGCTTTAGGTGAACTGTATTCATTTTTTATTTGGAGTGAATTTATTTATTAGGACTGAGGTCTATTAGTCTCAGTCTGCGGATTTTTACGATACCAGTTTTATGATAGTTGGACATTTATCGAAATCAATTTATCTAAAATATAATTGAATAATTTGAAGGTAATGCTATAATTTGGAAAAAAAAAAAAACTAATAATTCTCCGTCCTAAACTAAATTCTGTTTTTGCCAGAATTTCATCAAAATCATTTTTCTTCTCTTTTTCTTTTTTTTCTTTTTTTTTGAAAAAAAAAATAAAAGAAAAGAAACTTAATAATATTCAGTATCGAAACAAACACTATCGAAATATTTTTTAAAATAATTTTGAGTTAGGAAATAAAATACACGCGTGCAAAATAAAACAAAAAAAAAAAAAGAAACAAGATAATGAAGTTTGAATTTGAGTTGGTAATTTAAGGATGCTATTGATATAGTAACTTTTTTGTTGTAAATTGTTTTTAATAAATTAAAATGCGGATATCATAATTGCGCTAGTAAAGACCTTTGCAAAAAACGTCCGAGTTACTTCGGTGCCAAATTTCAAATTTCGCCAAAGGAGTCTTATACTAAAGCATTTTTTTTTTTTTTTTAATTTACCTTTAAAATTCGAAACTTATCAGTTTTATACCAATTTCATCACCAATTAAAATTTTAATTCACCAGAAGCCAAATTATTATTATTTTTGTGGGATGAAACGCTAATGATAGTTAAACCAAATCATTCAAAGAAAACTTTCGAAATAAAATTCATGTTTGATGACCCAGTTTTCATATTTTCCTAGGCAAGACAGCTTTAATAAAGGACCCCTGTGGCGGCTTTTAAATTTTCGACGCCATGTTGGTGAAAAACCTTTCATTTTATTTATTTATTTTTATTATTTATTCATTTTGGCATATTTTTTTTCCTAAAAACACTTAGTACGTATTTTGATTTTTATTATTGCGTTTTCCAGTCAAGTTATAAAAAAGTTCATATTTTGTTTATAGGGAAGAGTGGGGTACAATGGACTAATATATATATATATATATATATATATATATATATTGATGATTAAACACTTAACATCACTTTTATTTATGCAACAAAATCCCTAAAAAGGCATTTTTGTTTCAAATAGAACAAATATATTTATTTACACACGAATAAATAAAACGAAAAATAAATAAATAAATAAATTTGCACGTGCTGAGAAGGAGTTAAAAATAAACTAACTTCCTTAATTTTCACTTAAATATTCTTTATATAATTAGTAGTTTGATACAACCAGAAAATTAAATATCGGTTTAATAATATAACTCCAAGTTTCCTGAAACTAACGCTGAAAACTGAACTCATAGCTTACAACAATGTACAGATATAGAAAAAGTGAAATCTTATCCACAATTTATATGCGTACATTTCAAATGAATAATAATAATAATAATAATAAAACATACTTTTGTATGACAGAACATATTTTAATCTATTACTCCATATAAAGTAATAATATTCTACATAAAGCATAATATGCTTGCAGCAATTGTGTATCACTCCCTAGCATTCACTATTATATTCATTTCTTAAAACTTCTTTGGTTTAGCTTTAGCATAGAAGCCCCTTGGCGGCTTTTAAATTTTTGTTGTCATTTTGCAGATGAAATAAAATGGCTATCGCAATTACGTAAGTAAAGGCCTTGGTGAGAAACGTCCGAGCTACTTCGCTGCCAAATTTTACATTTCGCAAAGGGGTTCTACACTGAAGCTGTCTCATTTCTTTAGAACGATTTTTCTTAAATTTATTTTAATTATTTTTAAAAAATGTTTGCATGCTCATTTTTTTTATATAAAAAGAAATATATTTACTTATTTATTTTTGGAATCAATTTTTTTTTCTTTTTAATAATTTTAAAGTTAAAAAAACTGGGTTTTTGTTTAATATCTTTTAAACCAATTATTCGATTGTACTAAAAAATACAGCATTAACTATATTTTAACCTGATTAATAAGTGTACCAATTTTTGATAAAATCTAATAATCCGGATTAAAAATCCAGACAGATACAATGACTAACTTTCAGCTTTATATATTTAGATAAAAAAAAAAAAATGCACGTTCATTCAAGGTAATAGATAAAAATTGTTAATTATGTAAAAACAGCTGATTAAAAGAAATAGTGAGACTTCTTGTAATAAATTTCTCTCACATTCATCTTGTCACTCACACACATACACACACACATACATCATTGTAAAAGTAGCAAAAATGAACTCAGGGGACCTCAAAACGTATAGAAATATCAAAATCTCAAAGTCGGATTTTTCACATGATTACAATATTTTCTTTACATATGTATGTTCAGAAAGCAAAAATATATTTTCTCTCTCTTTATATACTATTTTTACTCTCCGAACATACATGCGTAAGGAAAGATGTGTAATCATATCAAAAATCCGACTTTGAGATTTTCGTGTTTCTACACGTTTTGAGATCCTCTGAGTTTACTTTTTGGTATTTTTACGGTGATGTATGTATGTGAGTGAACACAATAGCGTCTAAACGCTTTGCTTGAATGAACTGAAAGTTGGAACGTATGTTATGGGTTACCGTAAACCGAGCCCTATTGATTTTGGTGAATCTTCCATTTACAGTTTTTTTTCAGGGGCACAAAGAAAAAATCTTTAACATTACGGCCTATAGGCCCAAATTTTTTAAACTGCAATAGCGTCTAAATGCCCTATTTAAGTGAGCAGAAAATTTATACACATGTTGTTAGTCATCGTTGCACAAACAGTGTAGATTTAGATGAATCTAGCACTTATATATATATTTTATAGGGTCACAACGAAAAATTCCTTATCATTATGGCTTATGAGCTCAATTATTTCAAAGTGTGACAGCGTCTAAAGGCTTTATTCGATTGAGTTGCAAATTTATACATATGTACTATAGAATTATATGCATAGATATTGATTAATCTAGCACATATAGTTTTTTTTACAGAGACACAAAGAAAATTTTTTTATTGTTATGCCCTATGGGCTCAAATTCTTTAAAATGCGATAGCTTCTAAATACCTTATGCAATTGAGCTGAAAATTTATATACATATTATGTATCACCGCACACGCAAACTGTACAAATTTTGGAGAATCTCACACGTATAGCTTTTTCACAGGGATACAAGAAATTTTTTTTATTATTGTACCTCATGGGTTCAAATTATTTAAAGTGGGATAGTGTCTCATCTGATTGATCTGATTGATCTGATAATTTATATACATGTTATAGATAACCATTGAGCACGAATTGTTTAGGTTTTGGTGAGTATAACAGTTACGGATTTTTAACAGGGGCACAACGAAAATGTCTTTATCATTATGATCTATGAGTCCAAATTATTTGAAGGGTAATAGTGTTAAATTAAACAACATACTACTATATAAAGAAAAAATACTCAAACACCCTATTGTAATTTTCTCTTTCGTTTATTTAACAAACTTCTTTTATTTTAATTTATTTATACAACCGTTAATTACTTAAAGTTCAGAAAGTCGAGTGGAGCCACTCCAGATTTTTTAATATAGTGAATAACAATTTTTATTAAAAAGTTCGAGCATATAAAAGAGAAACATTTAAATAATATTTTACAAAGTTTTCATTTAAAAATTTGGAAAATTCAGCTAGTGGATCCTGGTTTTTGGAGATATTTCTGAAAAGCACTGGACACGATTTCGTGTAAAATTATGAAATGATCTTAATGAAATTACGCACACACTCTTCAAAATAATGTTTAGAAGAAATATTAAAAAAAAAAAAAAAAAATTAATTTTTTGCAGAGTTGTATACAAAAACAGCACATTTTTCAGAACATTTTACCCCACTTATAACCTTGTAAATATAGATGTAATCAAGAAAAAGTAAAATCATTCATTTAAGCACTAACCAATTATATTTTGAAGAAAATTTCAATAAGATCAATCCATTAGTTTTTGAGAAATTGTGTCCACCGCTTGGGTGAATTGCCTTCCAAAACCAGGACCCACTGGCTGAATTTTTCAAAAATTTTATGAAAATTTTATACAATATCGTTTAAATGTTGCTCGTTTATATGTACAAAAATTTGAAAAAAAAAAAAAATGTTTAGCGTTTAAAATTCATGTAACCCCTTAATGGACAAATAAAGAAAATTTTAGCAATTTAACTAGTTAAACAACTGCTTAACTAATTACTAAAGTGAAAACTTCTTTAAGCGCGCTTCACACATTTCTTTCTTCAGAGTAAATTCATCCGATCCTTTGCCAAAATACTTTTACACGTTTTAGCATTTTCCACTTACTTGATTAAAAAATTTTGTGAATTGGCTATTTTTCTAACAAAAAATCTCTGAGGTTCAAATAAAAGTCTTCTAAATCTGGAAAAATTAATAATTTTTGCATAAAAGAGAAAGTAATTATAAAGCAAGCTCATTTTTACAGGAAGTATCGACATTAATTTAAGTGAAAAGTTTTATAAATAACCTTTATTGAAATTGATATCATATAATACTCTAATCTGACTAAAATTTAGGCACCAAAAATTAGCAGTGGACAGAAAAAAATTAAAAACAAAGAATAAAATAAAATAAGTATTATATTTCGCAAAAGTGAATAATGATCTCCAGAAAATTTCCTTTTCTTCATATATATATACACAAGGCGTTAAAAAAAAAAAAAAAAAAAAAAAAAAAAAAATGATTTCGTGATGAAAATTTTCGTTATTTTCTTCAGTGTCAATTTCATTGTACATAACAATTTAGGAAGATGTGTAAAAATCTACACAAAACTTTATAACATAACATATATTTAAAAGAATTCAATTTCAAGAATTGCACAATTGAATTTTTAATACAGCCCCAATACAAAGTGATTTTCAAGAAAAGATCTACTCAAATCCTAGTAGAGTCATGTACAAAATTTAAGAGTTGTATAATAAGAAAAAAAAAAAAAAAAAAAAATCGCTCCAATACAAAGTGATTTTCAAGAAAAGATCTACCTCAAATCCTAGTAGGTTCATGTACAAAATTTAAGAATTGTATAATAAAAAATAAAATCCTTAGAGATACATTTATACAAAGCAGTTAACGAATTATAACTAATTAAAATGTGAATGTGTTTATTTATTTATATTGTTATTGTTTTCACTCATAATTTCTGTATAATCCCTCTGAAACAGAATGTCGTATTTTCCTCTCTGAGAACTAATTTCGAAATGCTGGAAAGTGGTTAAGCCAGTATTTTTTCTCTTGTATCTCAGACACTTTTTATGATAGAATGCTATAATTTTGTACATGATCGTATTAGAGTATAAAACACTGTTCGTTCACTGTTGCTATTTTTGTGTGCGGTAGCGTGTAAATGTTTAAATTTAACAATTCTTTAAATTAAAGACTAATATTTTTATCCATGCATATAAAATTTCATATACTTTTTGTTGTACATTATTGTAATATTTAATGTATATTTAAGATTAAAGTTGTATAGTATTTAAGGAATTAAAGCCAAAGTCAAGTTACAATTTTAAACACGTGTTATGTACTTAATTTAATCTACCGTTTTATTTACAATAAAAATGCATAGTAGCAATATTAAATTATTTAGAAGTATTATATGGTAAAAAGATTTTTTTTTTTTTTTTCCACAAACTGTTCAGTAAACTGTCTTTTCAGTAAATGTAAATACTTAAAGCTAGTATTATTTTTATTTAAGGATAGCAATTTTTTTTATATGAAAACTTATTTTCTGTATAATAAAATATAAGTTCTTAATATAAGACATTTCCGTATACTTTATCTAGATTTAAAATAAATTTCCGATAGTGTTCCACTAAAGGACTTTGAAGCATTCGATTAAACGCTGCTTCATAAAAAGAACGCTTACAAGTTTAAATCAATAAAAAAAAAACAAAGAAAAAATGTCAAATTAGTATACTTTATTTATGTCCTAAAGTAGCCAAGATATTATTGATTTTTTTAATATCTCCTCATTTCTGCATTATTTTCTAATATAGTTAAGATATTACTTGAATATTTAAGTATATTTTCTTTAAAACATTTGCATTCGTTCATTTACATACTATGTACATTTTTACATACATATCTTTATATTTACATACTGACATATATGCACCAATTTTACATACATTTATTTTATATGCAGGGAAATTTTTTTTCGGCAAAACTTTTACTGAAGCTTTTTTAAACCACCAAGAAAATGTTTTGGGGAAATCAACAATGCCTCAAGAAAATTTTCAAATAACATGCCTCGTCGTATTTTATTGCCACAAAATTATGTACATGTATTTTACAATACATTATCATATTTATATTTAAAAGAATATAATATATATATATATATATATATATGTATCTGTACTGATAAGTATAAAGGATTTAAGTCCAAAAATGTCGATTTTGAGTTAAGTACATAGTCAGACTCAGAAAACAATTCTCTATCGATTGGTATAAAGGATTTAAATCCATGTCATTTAGTCTTTGAGAAAATCCATTGGTAAAAAAAGATTCAAGTTAGAAATTTAGCATTAATCTTTAGTATAAAATATTTAATTCAATTTTTTCCCTTTATTAAATAAAGATTGACAATCACTGAATGGTATAAAGCGTATAAATCAACCTAATCCCTTTTTCCTAATCGATTCTTCTGATTAGTTTTTAGTTAGTTTAACTTTATTTTTCGTCTCCTGAAAAATAGAGAATATGGACTTAAGTCCTTTATACTTATCAGTAAAGATATATATATATAATATATTTGCCTACTATAAAGAAACTATCTTTAAATATTTTCTTAAAAAAAAAAAAAAAAAAAAAAAAAAAAATGCTGCTCAAAATTTCCAGAGCTAAAATTTCTCTTAAAGAGATATATATTTAGTTGTATATTTTTGAAAACATATATTTATATTTGAAAGTGCGCGATTTTATAGCATGTCGGAATTTTCCCAGCTAAACTACATGATGATGATGAATTAGAATTGCAGAAAAGTTCTAAGGTATAAAAGAAAAAAACAAAAAAAATGAGAGAATAGGTTTGTTTTATTTCTCTTACATATTTCTGGAATATAGTCTTTGTCTCTAAACATTCATTTGAAAGAAAGTACAGACTATCAAAGTGCTATTGTACAGAAAGAAACGTCTAATAAAATTGATTATCTTTGTTCTAAATCACGTTGTAGTATGCATTATTATTATTATGATTATTTTGTACTGCACTAATAAATAAATTGTGGCAATAATAACTGACACAAAGCAACAACGGTTCAGTAACTTTCTGAGTTGACTTGACATTATGCGGAATTTTTTTACACTAGAGGTAATTAGAGCTCAGGACAATAGGATCAGGTAATTAGACCTCAGGTAATTAGAGCTTAGAGTACATTTCGAAGAACTACAAACATCCATGCTTGAACCGGGCAGTTTTGCGCCTAAATAAATGACAGATTTCATAATGCACTCATGCCTCCCTCTCTTTTCAGTAATGTAGCGTAATGCTTACGTGCTTCAAGTCAAATTGTCCTGTGCTTTATAATTTTTGATGTTTTCTTAGATGTTTTTTCTTTTGTTTTTTAATAGTCAACGCGAATATTTAAATATATTTTATCGCAATGTTAATTGATTGTGCAAAAGTTTCGTGTTCGTACCAACATATCTCTTTTTTTGGTATTGCAGTAGCCAATTTGCTCTATAAAGTAAATATTCACCTAGAACTATAAATATAAATTTTATTTCTAATTCTTCTTATTCTTTAATAATTGGATCAACCAACACCACAAAGAAAATTTTAATATTTGCTTATTGGGTGGGCTATAGATATACCATTAATAAAATTAATGAAATTATAACTGATTCTTTAAAAGTCTAGATCTTGTGAAGTTAATATTTATTGAATGTATACTATATTCATGCTAATTTAAAAGACAAAAAGATAATTTTCTGTTTTATTATGAAATAATATTTATAAATATATTAAATATATTTGGACAAAAGATTCCATTAATCTTTACTAAATGAATCTTGTGGAATCTTACGACCTGTAAAATTATATGTTATGATTCAAAATTTTTAGATATAAGTTTATATTTGATTTTAATGCTTTTTATCGAAAAATATTCTGGTGTGTCATTCACATGACTTTGTTGTACACTCTATTTGAGTACTATAAAGAGACATATTGCAGATTAAGGCGTAAGACAATAAGATAAGGCGTAAGATAAAATAGTTCAATCTACTGTAATTTAAAATAAGTTCAAGAACAGATTTTCTTTGACATATAATCCTGTATGATGAGCTACTCCCCTCCCCCCCCCCTCAACCGCCGATTAATTATTATACAAAGTTTATAAAATATTAAATTAAAGGCTGTTATTAAACTTTAAAGTTTATTCGAAATTATTCAGACAACTTTCACCAGTAATAAGTCTTGTAACTTACTAATCTTGATCAAACTTTTCGAGTGGCAATAACATACGAACTTCAAACTGCCAAATTTGAATTTCCTGTCGCTATTTGTTTTGTTAGTCTAACGACCGACATACAAACAGATCAGTCACTGAAAATTTAAATTTTATATTCAGGAAACCTCAAAACGTGATATTACACACACACACACACACACACACACACACACACACACACACACACACACACACACACACACATATAAAACAGAGCTGAAAATCAAATTTTGAAAAATATTTTGTTTACAGTATATGGGTATGTGAAGTATATTTTCATGTCTGAGAAGTATTCGTCAACATAGTAAAATGTAGCAAAGCACTTTCATCAAATTAAATTCAATAGAAAAGAACGTTTAGCTAAATTTTGCGTAGCCCTGTATATTGCCTATATACACATAATAATGTGCGCTTAAATTTAATCCTATATGAAAAACACATAACACAAACTGAAGTACACTTCCAGTAAATTTCAAATACAGCCCCAATATATTCAAATACATTGGGTAGCTCTGTAAAGGAATGATGAATAATTTCCACACCACAATCATGTACACAAAACATGTTTTTATGCATATATAAAATATATGTTCATTCCATTTTGTTTATAGTAATCTATTGATGTTACACTGTACTTTCCAGAAATTTTGCCCTTAGATGATACTTGGATTCTCTTGGATGGCCCTGCACACGAACTATTTGCGTGATTTCAATGAAAAGTTTAGCATAGCATCACTATGTGATACAGATTTAGAATACCGAATTTGGGCTTGCTATTACTATTTGTTCTTGAGATATGCTAATAAAAGACACACACAGACCAACTGTTAAAAACATGATTTTGAGATTCAGGGAACTTTAAAACGTGTAAATATAACAAAAACTCATTTTCGAAAACTTGATCAAAAAATAATACTTTTTCTACCTTATATATGGATAAGCAAAAATAAAATAGCGTTATTTTGCAATAAGAAATATATAACAGTATAATAATAATAATAATAATAATAATAATAATAATAAAGTAAGAGTGATATACGATGTCTGAAACGCATTCGATTTCTTAATGATAAAATCCCAAATGCTTATAAATTTCACTTTATTTTTATTTGTATAAATATGTTTTGAAATTATATTAATGTTTATAACTATTATATATATATAAGACTATTATATTCATAATAATTTTCAGACATTTTAACGGCAGGAAGTTGCTTTATTAATAATGTAGAAATTGTTATTTATGAATATTTGAACTTTGGAAATATAAAATAATTGCATCCAAACAACTCCAAAACTGCCATTCTAACGATATTTAATGATTATTTTGGAGTATATAAAGAATATTTGTAAAGTAATAAACAAATGAAATTAAGACATTTAGAAATGTTTATAAATATATTATATTTAATGTAAATATATAACTTCAAAGCTATTCTATATTCTTTAAAATTATTTCTTTTCTTACATTATTTTATCCCATTTGATTCTTGAAATAGTTTATTAAATTTAAATCTCGAGGTAATTCAACTAAACTTTCTAATTTATAATTTCCTAGAAATTTGAAGCTGAGAAAGTATTTCTAATTTTAAAATACATGTTCATTTTGTCGATTGATATCACTAGCGAATTTAATATATTTAAAGTCATATAAAAGTAATGAAATTACTTTTCTATCTGCATATTTCTAATGTATTGATATCTAAAGGCTCGGATATCGTTGATTTCTTATTTCTTGCTGGAAATATTATTTAAAGAATTATATTTAGCATTAAATAATTACTGCTTTTCATATGAAATTCCTTAAATTAAAACTTTTGTTTTTTCATTTCAGAATGTTTTTTTCTTATGGTATCATTAATGAAAGATATTTTAATCGTTTAAATGATGTTTTATACAATTGAAAGATTTCTGAAACTGAGTTTAGAATACAATAGTGATCGGCAAACTCATTAATAAATAAAAATTCAAACGAACTCCATTAATTGCAAAACACCCCAGTAAATGTTTTAAGTGGAAATAACAGCATCAAGTGAAAAAAGTAAATAAATAAGCAGCAAGTGTTGTTTTTTAAATAGTCATATGATTCTATAATACTTTCCATGTATGAAATATCACCATTGGCAAGATTACTGATTTCTAGATACCTAGTAAAGCTTTTCCCATTGGCTTTTCGGAAATTCCACATAATTTTTGTAGGACCTTTGATTTATTTCAATTTAGTTCAAATTGAGATAGTTATCATTCTGTGTCCATTATCAGGATCACCTTTCACCTATTTCTTCATTGCTCAACAATATTAGCCAAGAAGTGGATAAAACATTTTGTGTATTATTTGTCATATAATATAAACAAAGCATTGTTATCGACCAAATCTTCAAGTATTTGCCCAGTCTGATTATGATAAGTATAACCCCAATTTGGAAATGCTGCATTAAAATCTTCTACAATTATTGTATTTCTATGGGTGTTAAGATTTCCAGATTTCAATTACAGTTATTGGGAGGGATAAATAACATAAATTTCAAAATGAGAATTTCTGTTCCAGATAATGATTGCTACAATTTTTTCAGTGACAAAGTAATTCATCTCTTTTACTACTTTGAAAGGTCCATTTAACTTATTTCTAATTGCGACAAATATGCTACAGGCAATCAGCCTTGACTTAGAAAGGTATGGTATAATCTTTAATTAAAACATATTAATCTTATTTTCCGTAATATTGATCTCTTGGACGAAGAGACTTGTTATCAATAAGTTTAATGAAGTGAAAAACATCAATATGGTAAATGAAATGAAAAATAAATTCTGAGAAGGTATCGAAATTGTTGGAAATTATATAGCCACAAACTCCGTAAAGAGGCAGCAGCGAAATTCAGACTTAAGACCGGGTATGACTGCTTAGCAGAAGATTTGTTCAGAATAGGCATAATTAAATGCAACAAATGCCCTATTTGCAAAGCATGTACTATGAATTCTGATTACCTTTTAACTTGTCATGGACTTGATAGAAACTCTCAAAATGAAGATGTCAATAAATTATATTGGGACGCCAGGATCTATATGAACACTTAGATACTAGACTCTTTTTATTATGTTCCCCTATAGTTATTGTGAATTTCAGTTAATTGTGTTCTTTTTCATTTAATTTTATTGTGATTGTTCTTTTTCATTAAGTTCTATTGTTATTATACTTTTTGTTGTGTTCTGTTTTGAATTCTTATCCCTTGTATTAATGCGGATGTCATATTTGTAGGCATTAACTTCCGAAATAAAGCCGTATGTAAAAGCAACACTATTCCATGTGTTAAAAATTATCATGTACTTCACCAGACCTTTTAAAGTAGATTATTTTTTCTATGATTTTAAATTACATTTTTCTTCTTGAAATTCTCCCTATTAATCCATAATAATATCAATGTTAAAAGAAGGAAATTCAATTTCTGTTATGTCTGCATTGAGGTTTTTTTTTTTTTTTTTTTTTTTTTTTTTTTTTTTTTAAGAAAGGTTAACGTTAACTGCCTTTAATAAATGTTCCTCACATTTACAATTTCTTGTAGTTAAAATTTTCATCCATTTTATTTGGAGTACATGAACCATGAACATTAATCATGAACCATCCTACCCTAGCAATAGAAAGACCTTTTAGCTCTTTTTGTTCTTAATTTATAACGATAAAATCATTATTTTAATTATTTCGTATATTAATGATAGTTGGTCATTTCAAGCTACGCATTGCTGAAACTGTCAATAATAAAACTTTGAAAAACAAAAGTTTTAAAGTTTTTTTTTTTTAAATTATTATTATTCAATAAATTATGCATTAAGAAAAGTTATTTTCTGCTATTTTTTACAACTCACTGAAGCTTTTAGTTTCTCATTATAGATATATGGGACTTTAGTATGCATGGAAATTTTCGTACTTGACTTTTTTTTTTTTTAATTTTTTTTTTTAACGTTTTTGCACTTTTTGGCACATGAAAAGTCCGAAAGTTCCGTCTGTAAGTTAATTAGTCACTCAGTTAATTTGTTACTCTGTTTGTGCAGACATTTTTGCAAGAATGGTTCACTGTAAAGAGACTGGGTCAGTTGTAAAATATCATATATGATAATGGCAAGGACTCTATAATAGAACAGCAACATTTTACCTAAAGATTTTCTTAATATTACAGAATATGACAATAGCTCCATTTTTAGAATATAAAGACTGTTGCATGGAAAATAGCGTGAAATTGTATGAAAATTTAAATACAAAACTGACACTAATATCATCACATAACATATTACAAGAAGAAAAATGTATCATTTCAGAAGAAGTGTAGCCTAGTGAGTGGGTGGCTAAGTAGACTCACCATATTTCAACGATATCAAACATAATAAATTTACCAGCCTCTATTTTTTCTGAATATTTATGAGCTTAATTTTAAATTCAAAAAGAATTTACTTAACTATAGTATCGAACGTATAGTAAGACACCTGGATAGTGAGAAACGTGAAATTAGTCGTATTGGAAAACAAATTATGTAATTCATTTTTAGATGAGATAAAAATAAAAACTGGAAAAGTAGATCAACGTTCACCAACTCCTTATATATATACATATATATATATATATATATATATATATATATGTTTCTCTAATTATCAAATTTACATCAAAATTCTTATTGAGGAGATTTTAAGGTACGTATATAGCTATAGCTTTGATGATTATGAATTAAGATTTAAACAGTGCTGTAGCATGGTAAATCTCTTTCTTCTTCTTCTTCTTCTTTTTCTAATCACTCTAAAAATTGAAATTGCTTTTTAAAACTTGAAAATTTTTAAAAATATATTTTTTACTATATTTTACTTCATTCTATACATATCACATATCACATATTCATTTTGTATATCACATTTACTTTTATGTTAAAATTTTTCATAAATGCATTGTTTTACTATCTCATTTTAGTATTATTGCTTCTAAAAACACAAAATTATTTACCCTTGAATTCAATATAATTTCTGAATTTTTTTTTACATTTTGTTTAAATAATTTTATTTAGATAGCTCAACTAAAAAAAAAAAAAATTATTTAAATGTTATTTAATTGATAGTATTTCTTATCATAATATGGCTTATTGTATCAGTTAAGATATTTCATGGAAAAAAATAATCACGATATGTTTTAATATTTTTCTTGAAATACTACGTTCTTCTGTATATCTGTTTGGTGCTGCCATCTGCTACTAGAAGTTAGGAAATAAGGGAAAATATCATTCAATTTATTGAGTAAAATTACGTATAATTTTCTGATTCCAGATCCAAATATTTAAAAAGTTTAAGATGATACATAAAAAAAAAAAAAAAAAAAAAAAAAAAAAAGTATAAATTTACAAAGTTTACGTAAGAATGTGGCGATTTTCTTTTTAGAATGAAATATACATGCTAATAAAATATAAATCTCACTTTTGCGAACTGGGAACTAATTGTGTGAGACTATTTGATTAAAGAATTTAAATTAAATAAAAGTAGAAATAACACACACACGCACACACTTACCCATATATATATATATATATATATATATATATATAATACTTCACAAATTTCATAAAAAAATATTGCACTTGGACAGTAACTTGCTTTACTTAAATATAAAGTCGGATTTTTAAATAACTGTTTGGTTATTTTTAAAAATACCTGAACAAATGTAGATATCATATCATTAAATATTAGAAATAATTTCTTGTGATTTGAATTGAGGTAATGCAGAAAACAGTAACAGATTTTCTGTATTTATGTGAAGCACATTTATTCCTTGAAATATTAGTTAAACAGCATTTTAACATATTTTAAATGTCACAATTTTCTTAGCCTCAGCAGTGGGTTACAAAGTTGTTATGCTAAAAATCCGAAATTAGATCGTGCTTGTTAAATTTTCTGTTCGCAGTTTACCGTCGTTTTTTCTGAAAATCACGTGAATACGGCATAGAACGTTTTAGAAAGTTCTTCCACTGGCCACTTGACCGTGGCCTAGGACTCTTGTGCATTTAATATACCATAACCCCCATACTAATTGCATCAGAAAACGTTAAATTTGTTTTATTATACTAAATATTTACTATTTGTTATTCAAACGAAAGTAGCACCAATAAATGTTAAAGAAATTTGATAAGTATCTCCTATATTATTAAAATCTGTACGCGTGTGTGTGTGTGTGTGTGTCTGTCTGTGAGAAACGGCTTGACGCAGCTAAGGCTCCGCCGCTAAAGGTCGCACGGACTTCGAACAGGGACCGTCGGACAGAGAATTTATCGCAGATCAGGGTTATCTAATTTGCTAAACGATGCGACCCTAATTAGCGGAGATATTAATTAAAACGTTGACCATTGTCTACCAAAAAATGACCCAGAATTCATGATTAAATGCTTAAAAAGCGACATTTTTACGGAAAAAGTGGAAAATAAATTAGAAATATCAGGCGTATCGTTACAAACAAGATACCATTGGAAAGGGCTTTTTTTTCTCAATCCGATGGTTTAAACGGCTTATCGATCGGACAATTAGATTTTTTAAAATAAACTAAACTATAAAAAAATGTTGGCAACGAATCACAAGAATGTTATCTTTGCAGACATTGTCTACAGCAGTCTTCAACGGAAACACATCTGGTATTCAATGAAGTCAAGTGTTTCGTAGTGCGATTAAAAATTACAATTTTCTATTTTCTTCAATTTTTCAAATTTTACACATTTTATTTAGTATATAATATTTACACCACAAAACAAACTTGCATTTCAAATTTCATCGATTTTCGTCAATAAACAAAAGATTTACATTTTAATTGCAAATTAAATTTTATCTTTACACGCCGGACATTTTTGCAATATTCTAATACGCGTATTTCAATTTCTAATTACGATTGATTTATTTTTTATACATCATACGAAAGATATTTTAAAGTTCTTTTACATAATTCAAAGTTTTCAACAGATTTACACGTTTTGAGGTCTCCTGAATCAGTGTTCTTTCATGGCGCTGTAATATTTTCAAATTTCAATATTTCAATTTCTAATTATGATTAAATTATTTTTAATACATCATTCGAAAGATATTTTAAAGTTCTTTTAAATTATCGAAAGTTTTCACCAGAATTACATTTTTTGAGGTCTCCTGAATCAGTTTTCTTTTATGGCGTTGTAATATTTTCAATTTTCAATATTACAATTTCTAATTATGATTAAATTATTTTTAATACTTAATTCGAAAGATATTTTAAAGTTCTTTTATATTATCGAAAGTTTTCACCAGATTTACACGTTTTGAGGTGTCCTGAATTAGTTTTCTTTGTATCTCAGCTACTAATTAAAATAATTTCATAAGTAATACATCATTAGAAAGCGTTTTTGAATTGGAATGGAACAGTGGAATACAGAAATTTCTACCGACAGATGGCGCTGTAATATTTTCAAATTTCAATATTTCAATTTCTAATTATGATTAAATTATTTTTAATACATCATTCGAAAGATATTTTAAAGTTCTTTTAAATTATCGAAAGTTTTCACCAGATTTACACGTTTTGAGGTGTCCTGATTACGTTTTCCTTTGCATCTCAGCTAATTGAGTTAGACCGTTCAAAATTGGTATACGTAGGTTAATTAGGAGGGGCTGAAAGGGTGGGGAAGAGATAGGCGTGCACCGCGCGCGTATCCCCTAACTTGTGCGCGCAGCGCGCACGGGACTGCGCGACCGAAGGCAGTGGGGACCAGGTCCGACTTTTTAACCGATGAGAAATGTTTTTTTTCATTTTCTTTTCTTAAGAATAAAAATTTGATTTGAGAAGGAGTATATGAGCGCAGCGCGCGTATACCTTCACACGTGCGCGCGCAGCGCGCATGGGTTTGCGCTGCCGAAGGCAGTGGGGACCCGGTCCGACTTTGTACCCGATGAGAAATGATTTTTTAAATTTTCTTTTCTTAAGAATAAAAATATGACTTCAGGAGGAATATGCGCGCGCAGCGCACGTATACCTCAACACGTGCGCGCGCATGGGTCTGCGCTGCCGAAGGCAGTGGGGACCCGGTGCGAGTTTTTACCTGATCAGAAATGATTTTTTTAGGGGGCACGAAAGGTCAGGGAAGGTATACGCGCGCGCAGCGCGTATATCCCTTAAGTTGTGCGCGCGCAGCGCGCACGGGACTGCGCTGTCGAAGGCAGTGGGGACCCGGGCCGACTTTTTACCCAATCAGAAATGATTTTTTTTTAATTTCTTTTCTTAACACTAAAAGTTACTTTTTGTTTCTGTTACTGTTAGTTTTCTTTTCTTAAGAATAAAAATATGACTTCAGAAGGAATATGTGCGCGCAGCGCACGTATACCTTCACACGTGCGCGCGCATGGGTCTGCGCTGCCGAAGGCAGTGGGGACCCGGTGCGAGTTTTTACCCGACCAGAAATGATATTGCCCCTGTATCCCTTAAGTTGTGCGCGCGCAGCGCGCACGGGACTGCGCTGCCGAAGGCAGTGGGGACCCGGGCCGACTTTTTACCCAATCAGAAATGATTTTTTTTTTAATTTCTTTTCTTAACACTAAAAATTACTGTTAGTGATTCATTAATTTTAGTGATTCATTTGAAAATATTGACCCGCTAGCGGGCGAAGCCAGCTAGTTTACTATATTATGCGATAACTACCCATGCTAAAGCTTGTAATATATATAATATTAAGTACGAGAAAATACTTAATCCTCTATTACAAAGTGGTGTAATGAAATTGGAAAAAGAAAACAGTTCTTCAATATTTTTGCCAATTACACTGATTCTTTAAAGCAGCAGTCGCCAACATTTTCGACTTCATGGAACACTAAATTCTCAATGGAAAATCCCACGGACCACTAAATTCACGATTTCGCGGATGTCTAACATCATTGATTAAAAATGTAAAAATATTTTTAGAATAATAATCAGAGAATGCGCATTTTTAAATATGGAATAAACTTATTTCATTTAAAACATTATAAATTATTAATAGAAAAAAGTTAAAACTTATTTTATCGTAAGAAAGGTTCTTAAAAAGAAAAAAAAAAATCTGAATTATCAATTTACAAAGTAATGCTTATACATTAAAACCCGGATAAACTACTACGTCAGAAACGCCAAAGAAAAATATTGGAAATGCATACAGCTGTTTCGGTAGCCTAAAGCGTACCGTCTTCAGTGCAAAAAGGATTCTGAATCAGCTGTATGCATTTCCAATATTTTTCTTTGGCGTTTCTGACGTAGTAGTTTATTCTGGTTTTAATATTCCAACACCAAGTCTCCTGTTATTATAATGCTTATATATGTTTAGAATATTTTCCTAAACTAATGTAATGGAAAATCGAGAGAAAAATGGAAAATTAATTTTCAGGGATCATTAAAATGATATGTATTTCATTAAAATAAAATGTTTTTTTAAAAATAATAACATATTTAATGCATTTGGATGCAAACTTTTATAATTCTAAGACAGTAATTTGTAAAAGGACTTATAACACCTACCGTTTCTTTAAAAGACATCTATTAATTTTTATTTTAAGTTTTTAAAGTAAAGTTATTAATTATATTAAAAATCAGTGCTTAATTTTTCACTTTACTTGCACATATTAATAATTTAAATAAAGAATTTTTCATTATATGCGATATAAACTAAAAGCTACTAGAAAACTTTCTTTTGGCGGAGTTTATAATATATTAAAAATATATTATTATTTTTATAGGTTACAAAAACTAAAGTACTTGATTCGTAATATCGTTATAAATCATCCATTCCGTCAATATGAGATCTCTCACAATAAAAGATTATCAAACAGTTCTTCTCATTTCCTATCACGAGTCCGTTATTATTTTGAATCTAAATACTTTATAATATATTAAATTCACTGTATTAAATTTGAAAAACAAATAAATTAAAGAATACTTTCATTTATGGTAAAGTTTCATAAATATTCGTTCTGTAAATTAAAAATCTAATGTTCAATCTATATTTTGAGCATGAAAGCTGCATCTACATAATTAAAAAAATTATTTTTCATGCAAATGAGTTCAAGAATTTCGTATGTTTCAATAATTGCAACTGGTATTTTAAAGGTTTTTTAAATATTTTTATGATGAGAAAGAATCAATGTTTATACGAATTAAATATTTTTAGCATAAAAGCGGAATAATTAAATATATACATGCATTTGCAAATAAATTCAAGAAATTAGTACCTCTTGTAATGTATATATATATATATTACTTTTTATTATATATATATACTAGCTGACCCGACAAACGTTGTTTTGTCATATAAATTATTTCTAGAGAATATTTTGCTAGAAAAAAATAACTAACTTATTGTAAGTGTGCAAGGATGTGGTATATAAGTGGAAGATGTATGGAGCGCTGTGAACGGTGAAAGAATATGAAAATAACAAAACACCAATCATTTTTTTTTTTTTTTTTATTTATTAAAATTGATTCTTTAAAATTATATACATATCGCTACTTATAACAATATTACTAAAAAACAATATCAATCCCTTAATGCAACAGAGTGTACAATATTTTTTGTTATCCCATCTTTCGCCAAAACAAACAAACTGGATGGTTTGCCCACTCGAGAGCCACGTATAATTGTCCGTGTGAAAAACATGATGTGCTCAAATCTAAGCCACAGACAGACATCGTTTGGCCCTGAGACTTATTGATAGTCATTGCAAATGCCAATCTAATTGGAAATTGAGGGCGTTTAAATTGAATTGGCACATCTGTGGGTATAATAGGGATTCGCAGTAGTAATACATTTTCACCTCGGAATTTGTCCTTTAAAATGATGGCTTCGATAAAATTTTATTAATTTTTTTATGACTAATCGCGTGCCGTTGCACAACCGTGGTGGGTTCAAATTACGAAGCAAAATAACCGGAGATCCAACCTTCAGTTGTAAAATATGCGGTGGCATGCCTGGTAAATCCAATGAGTTTAAAAATTTTGTTGGATAATTTACAGCTTCGGTGGCATCGCAAACTGTATCATTAGATTTGTATGACACCAAGTCTCCTGGTAACAAATGTTGTATCTTGAGATTCAATTCGTTGACGTCCACATTATTTGCTGCTAAAATTGCTCTTTCT
Organism: Salticus scenicus; assembly: GCA_963930645.1. Classification (NCBI taxonomy): domain Eukaryota; kingdom Metazoa; phylum Arthropoda; class Arachnida; order Araneae; family Salticidae; genus Salticus; species Salticus scenicus. Next base: position 272,141,820 of record OZ005652.1, on the reverse strand, counting down.
GCCAGCCACTCATGATTTGTGTATCATCTGTGTATATCGGGAAATATCTGGTCAATAAGAGCATCTTGAGAATCAATGATTGTGCAGAAATCGGTCAGTAATTTTACGCATCCAGTTTCATCTGTAGTAACTTTTCCATCGCCGATATCTAACAATCGTTTTGAGAATGTTTCAGCGGATGGATCTTGAAGCTTTTGAACGCACAAATTTACTTTCAGTTGTACTTTTTCAACATTAAGCCACAATGACGATGATTTTAAGCATGCGTTGATCTCATCAGCGTATGTTGAACGCGGAATAACGGGAAGTGCTTGTCTGAAATCACCTGAAAAGAGTAACAGAGTGCCGCCAAATAGTTTGTCGTTGTTTTTTATATCTTTCAATGTCCTGTTCGACGCCTCAATCGAATGTTTGTGTGCCATAGTGCATTCATCCCAGATAAGAATTTTACACTATTTCAGCACTGTGGCCATGGACGATTGTTTTTTTATGTTGCACACTGCGTCTGGGTTATTTTGAATATTTAGTGGCAGTTTAAATAATGAATGAGCTGTTCTGCCTCCATCCAATAAAGTTGCCGCAATGCCAGATGATGCAACAGCCAATGCGATGCCATTATTTGATCGTATTTCGGCGAGAATTAGCGAAATGAGGAATGTTTTGCCAGTTCCACCTGGTGCACCCCCCCCCCCCCCAAAAAAAAAAAAAAAAAAAAAAGAATCCACCTTGTCCTGCAAAAACTGCGAGCATGATGCGGTCGTAAACGGTTCTTTGTTCTTCATTCATTAGTGGGACATTGCGAGCAACAATCGCTGCCATTTTTACAGTATTGTATTGTAGTTCACGATTCAATTCAGTGCTTATTAAATCAGATGTATTTCGATTTGTTGAATGCATACCGAAATGACTGAGTGGTAAGTTGGCAATGATAATGCAAAGATCTTCAATAGCAATCAATGCTTCATTGTACATAGCGTCACTGAATACTATCCTTAGATCGTTGCACCGTGAACGATGTTGATGCAATATATCATCAGTCATTGAATTTTTGTGATTATCCCATAATGTCTCTGCTCTGGCCGGGAAACATGTAGTCAACACTATAGCGAATAGTAGACGAATTTGTTTTGCTGTACAGTTCAGTCCTACTTCAGCAAGCATACACTTCCACTGGTTGTCGTCTTCCAGCAAGCTAAGTGCAAGGCATGCATCTTTATACGTTGGATACTGTTGTCCATTCACTTTACGTAAATCTTGAAATGACAAAGGGCCGATGACATTAACCAATAACAGTCGAAGATAAAAGCACTCAGTCTGCCTTGGATTGACTGTAAATACTCGTCCCAAAGTGTTTGATTTGAATAAACCGGGGCATGCATCAATCGGCGTGCCTTGCTTGCGGGGCATCCATTTTTTTTGTTGGAGCCCATGTGAAATAGCGTGGTACTTCTGAATAGAGTAATGTCCGTGTAAAAGCACCAAAAGCATCCGCACGATTACACAATTCAAAAAATTCGGTGAGTGTAGTTTTTGGTGGATTTATAGCACGATCAATCGCTGTCTCGCTCGTGAAATATACGCGCTGGCCATTTTCAAGATGGGCGGCTAAATGAAGAACTGCTGGATCCCGTTCATGAATTGGGAAACCAAAGATACGCCAAACAGCTTCATTGCAGCTGACGTACCGGCCAATTTTTTAAAGTGTTATTTCATCGTTGTTATTCACCGGAGGAGCATTCACATTGCTATTTTCAACTCGAAATACAGCCATATCACTGCCTTTATTCACATACTTGCGAATGTATTTGATGCTCTTCACTGAACTGCAGAAATGAACATTAATATGAGCATTGAATGTTTTGCTCAGCAGAGGCGAATATGGGACCACCCAACGGTTATCAATGTCAATATCTATGTTGTTGACATAGATGACCGCCATAGATGATAAGATTGCCGCCATTATCAGGATTTCTTCGACGATATATTGGATATCCGTCAACATTTGTGATCGTGAAATTTTTCGGAAAACTTTTAGTACATTTTCCATCTGCACAAATAATAATGGCCTAAAAATTCATTTTTCATTTTGGAACAGCTTTACTATACGGCACCCATTGCTTATTGCCGTTGCCGATGTTTTTATCACGTGGTATGATGGTGTTTAGATTCTGTTTGTGAGTCGGTACTGCGAATCGTTTCAAAACGTCGTGAATCGAATCAAAATGTCATGAAACAATACTTTTCTTATGAAACATTTTTTTTATGTTTCACTATGTTTTCTGCTGTTTGCACGCTTCGCGAGCATTAAAACCAAAAACAACATCACTGGACGCCCCTAATTCGTGGAGCATGAATCAGTAAAAGCATGAAAATTCATAGAGCTGCAGTCACTATGTTTTCTGCTGTTTGCTCGCTTCGCGAGCATTAAAACAAAAAAAAAAACATCATTGGACGCCCCTAATTCGTGGAACAAGAATCAGTAAAAGCATTAAAATTCATGGAGCCGCGGTCACTATGTTTCCTGCTGTTTGCTCACTTTGCGAGCATTAAAACAAAAGAAAAACTATTCCGATATTAGATCGCTACACAATCATTATATAAATAATCACTGAATGCACCTAATTAAATCACGATGCATGAAAAAAAAACTGTACTGAAGGAATGACTATTATGCTCTACCCTTTTTTTTTTCGTAAATTTATTGAAAAATATATAAAAATACACTGAAAAAATTTTGCTTTAAACTTTGTAAAATCATATAAACGATCTTTAACAATTGAAGATCCTTTTGTTACGTTTCGATACAACAGAAAAAAGTATCGATACTCTGATTCGGGTCTCGAATCACCGTCATATCACGCGATCAAAACTTCGGCAACGGCAATAAGCAATGGGTGCCGTATAGTAAAGCTTAGCCTTCATTTTAACTTAAAATAACTCCGTCGGATATTGACGGATTTTTTAAAAGACTATACCATTTTAACTAATTTTAACATTTTAACAATATTAACGTTGGAAAAATATTTTAAACACTTACGGTTAAAAATTCATTTTTCATTTCAACATTAAATAAATTCTGACATCGTGTTTACGATTCTAAAATATTAACTTTGAAAAAATATTTTAAACACTTCGTAAGATACGGTTACGATTCTAAAAATATTAATTTTGAAAAGATATTTTAAACACTTCTTAAGATACGGTTAAAAATTCATTTTTCATTTCAACATTAAATAAATTCTGACATCGTGTTTACGACAACTCACGCCATCTAGGTGGAAAAGTTGTTGAAAGAGTTGGTTGAAAATTAATTAAGAAAGAACTAATTAAGTTACAACTTATATTTGTAAATCTAAACCATTCTCGAATCCACCTGAAGACACACAAAAAATTTCATTAAACTCAGTCCAGCCGTTTAGGAGTAGTTCAGTGACATACACACGCACAAAAGAAATATATATATAAAGATATTATTATTATTTTTATTTTTATTATTATTATTACTTCTTGTAATATATATATATATCTTGGTTCACTTTTAGCACTTTCGATTAATATTAGAAAGTATTTTTGACTTCTGTTCATCTGCCTGTTTGTCTGCCTGTCTTTCTGTCTATCAGTCTGACTGTCCATGATCTAAATTCCGAAAATATTCAAAGTGCTTTACAATTGAGTTACGTTATTCAAAATTACTATGGTTATTTCTGAAAATAGTATTAATAGCTCTAGAGCCTTGTATATAAGGACTCGCAAAATAATTCTGAAGTATTAAGGTGTTTCAGAGGTATTTTTTTAAAAACCTATTTTTCTCATTTTGCAATGCACATAAAATAATTTAATTTACATCCATTATTCATATGTACAAAAGAATACTTTCGGTGGAATGTGCTATAGAGAGCATGTACAGAGTGACACAAAAGTATTCAGATACATTAGGGGAATAAATAGAAATTGCCCTAAAAATAACACATTTGTACTGAAAACAATACAGCGAAACTAATTTGCGTTGAGATGATAGTAATATAATTGATAAGTGCTACAGATTGTTTTCAGGGACCATAAAAAATTTCATATACATTATGGGGTATATGTAGAAATTACTAACTTTAAATTTTCAATGTTATTTATGATATATGATTTCTTTTTAGTATAATATATGATGCATGTGTAATTTTTAGATGATATAAAAGACTACACAGAAACAATCTATTATATTCTATTTCTTTAGAAGTAGTCTTATGAAGATAGCTTTTGAGAATCAGACAACTTATAAAGATTGTAATATTATTGCGATAAAGTATATTATAAAGACAGATTTTGCAAGATTTCTAACTCTATAGTTAAAAACAAAATATATTTTAAGTTGTCATCGAGGAAGTTGAAGATTTAAGGGGTATGTAGAGTTGGAAATTATATAAAATCTATGCGCACTTCATACTTTTCTTTCTTGTATTAAAATTGTTTAATTGCTATTTATATTTTTTCTCATGGTATTTATGACAATTAAAAGAAAATTACAAAATATTTATATTAAGATTGCGAGGGTTGCATTTTTCTAGCAACCTTCTTTTTTAATTGCTAAAAGTGTAAAAAAAAAAAAAAAAAAAAAAAAAAAAAAACAGTTTTTAAACTTAATTTTTTATTTTAACTCTTTTGAAAGGAGAGAGAGGTTGACTATCCCCTAACTCCTACTTGATAAACGTCTAAGCAAACTTCTACGATACGCATTAGAATCTCCCATAAACTCGCTGGAGGTGGATAGGTGTAGGTGTTAGGGTTCAGGCCAATTGACAACGCTAGGGTCCTAGGCCTGAGGAGGAGTTCCCTCCATAGGGGTCTTTTTAAGGGATCCTAACCTGAATTTATGCAAGTTTCAGAGAAAACTATTAAAAACTCTGAACGCTAGGTCAACGAGTGTGGCCTGGGTTCAAACTCGGCGCTTAACGTCTACCTCACGTTTGAGAACAGAAATTCTTGGCCAGTGGTGGGGCTATACTCAGTGAAATTCCTCATAAACACTAGACAGGAGAATCACTTCGGAGTTTTTTCCTTAAAAATTGATAATCGAAAAATTTAAAATATTGATAAAAGATTTTCTTTAAAATAATTTCGTAGTGTAAAAATTAAATGTATGGCAATTATGGCACTAATATGAATCAGCAAACAAAACAACAATAAAAAAAAAAAAAAAAAAAAAAAACATTTTTTCATTGTAAAAATTAAGTTTATCGCAAATATAGCGACAACAGAACGGTATGCTCTATTTAAATAAAATTTATCATATTTACAGCAATATTCTGAGGAAAATTATCCTTTTTTAGGAATAGTTTTTTTTTGATAAATATGGCCAAATTTAAGTTTGGCAAATATATATAAGAACTTTCTTCTTAGTTGACTAAAAAGATTTATCAAAATTATTTTTATGTGTATTTCTTCTCTTCATTATTTCACATGCTTCAGGCTGCCATGTATCATTACTGGAATAGTTATAATAACATTTGCATTAAACTATTTGAAATATACGACATCACGATCTGTTGCAGCTAAGCCAATTTGCTTTATCTTGTTTATACAAGGCTGAAAGATGAAAGGAATGCAAATGAAGGGTGGGAATTCCCAAAGAAAGACTTTTAAAATAACATCACTTTAAAACAGCTTGACATTTCAAAAACCCTTGAAATATTCAGCCGATGTCATCTTTATATACGAGCGTATTTGTTGGTATTTTAAAACAAGTTAAACAAATATTCACCTGCCGTATTAAATAAGCCGCATGCTTTCCTTTGTCATTGAATAATAGAAAACATTCAAATATTCACTAAAGTGACACTTCGAAAACCATATATAAGAAAGAAATCTCGACGTTTTCATTAGACTTCAATTTCCGCTTTACAAACTTGCCTTGACGTGCGTATAATTTATTTTGTCAACACATTTGTTACACGAACGTTATTTATTCTTTTCCACACAGAAGCTGCTTTCTGAAATTATTTATTTATCAAACTAGATTTAATAGAGAAGCTGATAAATTTCAACTTTGAGTTGAATGTCAAGAGATTAATACTTCTCCGTTGATCAAAAGTTAAAAGTCGAAACATCTTAAAAATTCGAGAAGATATCAAAGTCTTTGATTTCCCTGGAGGCCCTCGTGTTCAATATTGAATTTTTCACAACGGATGCCTTAGTTCTCTTTACTTCAAAGTCTTTCTTTTAAACGAAATTTAGAACCAGCAAGAGTAAAATTTGTCAAAATATAATAAGGAAATAATCCGCAAAATATTAAGGAAGAGTTTCAAAGGGAACACGCGCCGTGAAGTATAAAGCAAATTAATATTTTTGAAAATTATAACAAAAAGTGTTCATAAAAGACATATCTAGTTTTCTTGAAACAAAATGGTTTTCTTAATTACACATTTCCTGTGGGAAATTAAGGTTATACTTAAATGATTGATTTTTTTAAGGGCTTAATGCACTCTGTAATTGTTATTATTTTTTATTAAATATTAAGCTTTAAGCAGTTGTTAATTTAAAAATAACTTACGTCTTTTTTAATAAAATGTTAAAAAAAGAAATTGCTGTTAATGTTTTCACTGTTATTGAAAGAAAAAAATTCTAAAATTATGGAGGAAACGTTAAGTTATCATTCTAAAATGATGTCATCCACATCAGAGCTAGACTAAAACTGAAATTTATTTACATATGTGCAATTACAAAAAGGAAAAGAAAGGACATACATTGCCGTCTGTTGGCGTTCTATAATGTAAAACTCTTTGAGTATTATCTAATTATCATCATTATTATAACATTATCTCCTGCGAAAAGGGTTTTACTTATAAGCAATGGTTATATTATTAATATTCAAATATATACAATACACTTTGGAGGAATGATATAAGAGAAGGTGACATGTCCGGGAAAACATGAAGCCAAAATCGTAACCACAGAAGCCATTAAATAACACAGTTTTATAAGAAATGATGCATTGTTATTGGCAAAATTATGTAATATGGAACATTCGAGACGAATGCCATTGCAACTACAAGTCTCAAAGTTTTCAAATAAATGAAATAATTCAGCGATATCCAGTGTTTTGGCAGACTCAATATGGCTCCTGCGGTAGCCTTGGCTGCTATTACAGTAGCCATCTTAGTAGACAAGAGTTAACTTCATTTGTCGTGCATGCTGATACACCGTGTTGCAAAAATAGAGCAGCTGAATAGTTCCTTCCCTAAGGCTGGGATTGCGGCGCCTCGTTCAACACTATCTTACGGACAAACTCTGTCTTAAGATGTAAACAAAACGCAAGTCGCATTGCAGTGCCTCACTATCTTACGAACATCTCAGAGCTATCTTAAGTGAAATCGTAACTGGATGCGCGCCCAATCACAACATAGCTCGCTCTACGTCTCCCATTGGCTGGCTTCTTTCTCTTACGAGGACACGCGGAAGACTTACGCTTGAGGCACCGCAATACCAAGTTAAGATCGTATTTAACCATGCCCATTCTACGAAAGTTCGTAAGATTTAAGATCACACTTAAGAAGGAGGCCCCGCAATCCCAGCCCGATGCCAGCAATAAATGCAGAACTCTTCAGAACAACTAAACTCGGCTCCAGTTGAAGCGGGTCAAACCGGAATGGTTCTATGTTTACCGCTACCCGCGAAGGTAGAAGGAAGTTCTGATCGTTATGTCGCTACTGTGCGAGTATTTTTCGAATTTACTTTAATTTTTGGGCCCTCTGTATATCATATATTCCTATAACTGTCATCACAGTTATTCCTCATGCTCATCTTCAGGCTGAATATAATTTCTTAAAAACTAATATCCTACAATTAAACAATATAGATTTTGCAAATAATTTTTTCCCAATACTGAAATTCAAACTACTTCTAAAAGCTGGGAAATTAACCCTGCCAAAGATGTTGCTTCCAAAATAATTAACTGTAACAAAAATAGCTACACTCTTTCTGCTTCTGTGGCCATCTACACCGATGGTTCCAAGACAGATCACGGCGTCGCCGCAGCGTTCTGTGTGCTGTTTAAGGATTCTGTGGTCCATCGGTGGGCTGGCAGACTTGCTGACCACAATTCAGTCTTTCAGGCTGAATTGTTTGCAATCCAAAAAGCAATTGAATGGGTTGAAGATAATATCGAGACCCACTCTTTCTTTAACATATTTAGCGACAGTCAATCGGGTCTGCTAGCCATTGCCCGTCACAGGAGTAGACATCCTCAAATAATCTCTATAAAATCCAAACTAGTCTCTCTCGTTAATCACTTATCTCTGGCACACGTTTCTGCCTATAGAGGAGTACTCGGGAATGAAACTACTGACTCCCTGGTAAAAGCTGCTACCGAAGATAATTCCATTTACTATACTCTTCCCGCTCCACCCTCCTTTATCAAAAAAGTATTAAAACATAGATTAATACAAAAGTGGCAGGATTTATGGGACTCTTCAGAAAAAGGAAGATTTACCTTCAACTTAATCCTTGTAGTCTCCTCTAATTCCTGGTCGCTCTCCCCTTCAGTAACTGCATTCCTAATGAGCCATGCCCCCTTTCCATCCTACCTAAACCGATTTCATTGCCGACGTTCTCCTCTGTGCCCTTGTGGGCAGGAGGGAACTCCCAACCACTATTATTTTTCTTGTAATCTCACATCAGCCTACAATATAAGAAACTCAATATTAAGACCCTCTGATTGGCTGGAAAACATCCTTTTTAGAAAAAGTTTGCTAATAAAACTAAATAAAACATTCGAAATCTTTATGGATATCTGTAATTTAACAGATTGATTATTTACCTACTTGCGCTATTTATTCGTTCAGTCAAGAGAAATTTCCCACCAGAATAATGATTAAATAAAGCTCCTGTATCTTCTTCTAAGTCGTACGAAAATTCAACGTCTGAAGTTCAGTGCCACCATGCCCTGTGTCGCGTAGGGTAAATAACCCGGGAACTAAATTTTACTACAGCCATGCAATGAACTTACTTCTGAAATGTCATCCATTCACTGAAATGTTTTTAATACTTCATGCCACCTAACGCGTGGGGCAATTTTAACTTCTGAATAATCGCCCACTGTCGGCTCTAGGTCGGATTAGGCCTGGCGAATTTTGTATTATTTTTTTTTTTCTTTTGAGTTTTTGAAAAAAACTGCGAGTAGTCCCCTTAGAAGCGCTCTACATCGCTCCAAGAGTGATGAGCGGGGGCTGCTCCCTCTTAAATATATTCCTATAGCTTGTAAATGCAAATATTTATGTTCAGTAATATCTGTTGATCGTAATTTGTGAAGTGTGTGTGCAGTTTGATTAAAAATATTGAAATTATTTTATCGTTCTGAATGTTTTGTTTTCAAGACTCCAGCCTGATTTATTTATTGAAAAATGATTAGAAAATCAACACACCGTATGACAACTCCTCTTATAACATTCCTCCAAGCAACACATTTTTAAACCGAACATACTTTTTCCAAAGTAAATAATAATTTTTCCATAATGACAGCCTTTCTGGAAAATCTGAAAGAATTTCATTAGTACAATTATATAGAACTTTTACAGATTTTCTCCAATTAAGTCTCTTAAGAAATGAAATTTAAAGTCATTTTTTATGAAAATTAACTTCAGCGCAAATTCATGAAAATCTTCGCTAATTTATTTGTCGAAGGGATAATACTTAATACCTCAAATTTATTATTATTATTATCATTACTATTATTTTACTTTACCTGAATCCGATCCCAATAACAGAAAAGTACTATAATTTTTTTGGTTTAATTTATTATTATTTGTATTGCGATTAATATTATTAATGTTATTCTTTTATAACCATTTTAATCATTCTTTTTTGCGTTCTCCTCTAATTTAACTAAATGCTTTGTCGATAAATGTTCGGTTTATATTGGAGACGCAAAAAGAAAACCGCCAGATCACTGATTGGTGGTCTTACGATAGAATAACATTTATCCTTTTAAATTATCTTTTATTCTTATTTTATTTGTTTCAAATCACGAATAAAATTTATTTTTCTCAATGCATTTTTGTAGTTGTAATTCTGTAGTAATTTGTTTCCCTGCTAAATCACCCTTCTTTTTTTATTTTATCCATTACTCTAAACCAAAATTAAAGAAATATTTTCTTTATTTTAATACATATTTGGAATAATAAGGTCAATTCCAGCTTTAGTTTCGGGAAACCTATCTGGATATTATTATTAAGAAGATAGTTTCAAATTACGGGTAAATTTATTTTTCTTTATACATTGCTGCAGTAGCAATTGTATTGAGAAAAATAAACTCTTCCAACCTAAAGATAAAAAATTATTATTTTTTATTTCAATATATTTTGTAACGTTAACTTGGGCTTTTATTATTAAGAAAATAAGAATAAGGTTTTCAGTTCATTTGAAAGTGTTTGTTAAAATCAAAGTAAACTCTAGAAAAACAAATGATTACAATTTCAGAAAAATGGAATGATTTATTCAAGAGAACGAGCTTCAGAAAGTGTGCAAATCATTAAAACATTGGTCATCCTCTTGCCTTCATACAAGCAATTATTCGGCTTAGCATTAGTTGATAGAGTTGGAGCATGCCCGCCTGTGGGATATCATGCAAAATTCTTCCCATTGTCGCGTTAGATCGGCACAACCCCGAGCGGGTTGTAAGACCATTTTTATAATGGTCCAGATATTCTCAATAGGAGACAGATACGGCGATCTTGCTGGTCAAGGAAGCGTTGGGCAAGCACTAATACCAGCAGTAGAAACAATGCGGCCGTTATCATGCTGAAATGTAAGCCGAGGATCGCGTGATATGAAGGACAACACAACGGGGCGAAGAATGTCGTCGACGTACTGCTGTGCGGTGAGAGTGCCGTGGATGGCAAAATAAGAAGACCTGTTATGAAATGAAATGGCACCCTAGATCATCACTTCTGGATGTCGGGCAGTATGGCGGGCGACAGTCAGGTTGGTATCCCCTGTTGTCCGGGTTGTCTCCAGAATGATTGTTGTCTCCATTTGAGTAGACAGAATAAAATTCTCAAAGAATTTATGACCTGGAATCGAAATTTCGCCTGTTTAATATTCTGCCAGTTGCGCAGTTAAGACGCAATACAGCATCACATGTTCATTCAATGGCTGTCAAATTTTATAATTTTGCATTTTCCGACAAAACATGTATACACATTCATATGCATAGTGTCCTTTTTTTTTATTATATTTTTTTAATTTTTTTACAATGCATATTAGCTATAAATTAATAAAAAATACAGGGTGGCCATAATTAAACTTAGCCTACTCAGAGCACTCTGTAGCTGTAACTAAAATGCAGATTGAGTAAAAAATTTGAATACAGGCATTTCAAAAGATCCGCTCAAAGGTTCTGAAAAAAAAAAAAAAATTAAAATTAAAAAAAAAAAAAAATATTCCGCTCTGAGGAGACAGAGATCAAAATACAAAGAAGATACAAATTTTAATCCAATCAATTTTATTTATTACAGATTTAATTGTTATTTGTTACAAGTTACAGACAATTTATCGATGGAGATCATATTGTTCAATGTGGGCCTCATCATTAAGTTGTAAAATCTTTAGCCGATGAACAGCGTGTTCAACAGCTGATATCAGCTGGTCACCAGTGATCCTCGACACATGCAACACTACACGGTCTTTCAAATTACAACATTTCTTTTAAAAACCAATTTTTTAAAGGGTCCCATAACCAAAAACCCCACAGATTAAGATCCGGGTAACGGACTGGACAAGGAGTGGAATATGAAAGGGTAATCACGCTGTCAAAAATCTGTAAAATTTTACAACAAAAACCTTTGCAAAATGTAACAATGACAGTTTTAAATGTCGTATGGTTTGAAAGACCACAGTTACTTATGGCATAAATTTTCAAGCATTTTGACTGTAATGCTTGTTTGTATTTTGTTCCCCAGAGCGAAAATTTAATTTAAATTTTTTTTTTTTTTTTTTCGGAACACTTGAGCGCATCCTTTGAAATGTCTATATATACAAATTTCCAACTCAATCGGCATTTTAGTTACAGCTACAAAGTGCTCTGAATAAGTAAACTTAATCATGGCCTCCCTGTATTTACATAATTTACTATATTAGCACAGTTAATAATAAATTTTGAAAAGATTTAAACATACAGATGCACTTTGAGCTATATCTATGTCGTTACACTGCGGAATCACAGATTGTACTATTGTATGCCTTTTGTATTATAATTCATATACGGAATCTAACGTAAAATAAGAGAGAAGTGTGCATTAGCTTTAGAATAAAGAATTCAACGTGTGTTAATTATAATGAGAATGCTTAAGGGACAGATGGTGTTTCTTGCAAAATTCTGGAGAGCGAGAACTAATGTCAGCTGTAAACTTACGTTTGTTATGTAAACTTTTTTTTTTTTTTTCAAGAAATGAAAAAAAATAAAAAATGGTGATTTTTAAGTACGATAAAGCTTATTTTAAACCTGTAAATCCTTTATTTTTATTAAACAATTTAACACATGACTTTCTATATGTTAGGGTTTCTCGAACACGACTGGGGTGAAAAACTGATTGGTCTCATCCTCACCTTCAGAGAAATTCGCGTTCACTGTTAAACCTTGTTTCAACGGTTGTAAAATATAGGAGAAATTGGTTTTACATGGAATTGGATTTAGCGATTTTTATAAAAACTTTGGATTAAGGGTTTTTGTGAAGACAAATCCATCCGACTTATCCTCATCGTTAGAGAAATCAATGGTTACTGTTAACCCACAATCCGTCGCGTTGCAAAACATGACAGAAAACTTGTTTTCTCAGAAATGGATCTAAGGATTTTGGTAAAAAGGTCAAGGGTTTCTTGAAATGTCGAACACATTTAAATTATTCTTATTTTCAGGGAAATTAGCGTTCATTGTTAATCCTCACTCCGTCTGTTGGAAAACATGGCAAAACTTGCTTTTCTCAGGAATGGATGCAACGATTTTGATAAAAACTTAGTTATAAAGTGTTTTTTAAAGTGAGAAACCCATCTAGCTTAACCTCAACTTCAGGAAAATCAGCGTTCACTGTTGTGTTAACCCTTACTCCGCCCATGGCAAAATGTGGTAGAACCTTGTTTTTCTTACTACTCGAAAAATTTCGATAAATATCTAATGTTTAGGAGTTTTTCAGATGATCATTTGCTCTGAATTATCATCATCTTAATAAAAGTTAATGGTCAGAGATGAAGATATTTCAGATCATTTTAACCATCTCCCCGCTTGTGCAAACCATGACAGAAATTTGGTTTACGGGGAAAGGATGAAATATAAAATTTAGAGCTAAGTATTATTTGAGATGACAAACCTATCTCACTTATCATTATCTTAAGGAAAACTGGCGTTCCCTTTTAAGCCTGACATCACGTGTTGCAAACTATGTCCGAAACTTGGTTTTCTCGGAAATGAATCTAATGATTTTGATAAGGAATTAGGATAAAAATTTTTTTGAGGTGAGGAGGCCATCATTATTTTTACGGAAATTAGCTTTTAGTATTACTCCACCCGTTGGAAAATGGGGCAGAGACTTAGTTTTCTTAGATACTTCTATAAAGATTTTGATAAAAATTTATAATTAGGGGATTATTTTAGTCAAAATTCAATCGGAGTTGCCCTCATCTTCAGGAAAATTAACGTGTACTAGTAAGCCGCGCCTAAAATTGCTAAATATTTTAAGATAGTTTAAGAAATTAAATGCTAAAATTGGATATTGGCAGGCATCCTGGCATATTGGAAGTGTGACAACGCAAAATCGTTGTCTGAAAGAAATAGTCCTGTCGTACTAGGAAAAAAAAAATCGTACATATGACGAAATATAAAATTACCAAGGATATGTCCGCAAACATTTCCGTCGCATTTAGGTGATGACTTTGATAACTTTTTCATGGCTTTTAGGTGAGTGTTCAGTATAATGAATGCAGTTCTTCTTCTTCTTCTTCTTCTTTTTTTTTTTGGCATCTGTATAGAGCATGCGAGATTAATTCTCTGTGACACGATCTTGCAGGAAAGTAATTGATTCACTTCTATTAAACAATTCGAAAGCTAAGACCATTTTACGATTTTTTAAGTTATAGAGTTTATGCTGAATTCATGAGGCTAATTTCAGCAAAGTGTTTGAGACTACAGGCTGTAACAAGATAGTCACAATAACTTTCTCAAGTAGCATTTGAAAGAACTTTTCGCTTCTCAATCCCTGTTGCAAACGAAAGTTTATTTATTGAAGTGTTCTAAATATTTATTATGGTATGATATTCCAAAAAAAAAAAAAAAAAAAAAAAAAAGATTCATATGATTTTTTTTTTCATAATATTGGGAATTTGAAAGAAAAAAAATTACTAATTTTAAAACATCAAACTAAACATATTCCTTTTTATAAATGAACAAACAGTTCCTTCATGATTTATTTAACATTCTGTGCTCATTCATTTTGCCTGTTAAATATTTTCCTTCCTTTCTGAAGCCCTTCCGAACACGCTCCCCTTTTTACCCTTTCTGCTGTTTTCACATGCCTCCTGCTTTCAATTTTGTATTTTTAACATTTTCCAACAAGGTTGAAAAGTGTTAATGACGTCAGTTTGTCTGTCTGTCCACGCTCTAACTCCCGTAAATATTCATACAATTTCTCGAAACTGAGATATGTTATTCAAGTTCAGTATCGGATGTTCCCTATTAAAAATGGAGTAAATATATCGACTGGTTTGTATACGGGGACACCTGAAAGTATTGCAAAGCATTATGTTCTATGAGAGGCATTTCTATAAACAATATTTTATTACCTTTTCTTTACACAGATCCCAATGAAACTAAAATATTTTATTCAAGTTCACTCTCGGATGTTTTCTATAGAAAATGGAGTAAATACCACCACTGGTTTGTAAACAAGGCGTCCGAAAGTATTCCAAACCATTACATTCTGTAAGAGGTATTTTTATAAACCATATTAACATTACTTTGCACAAACCTTAATTAAATTGAAATATGTTATTCATATACACAAGAGAATGCTTTCTATAGAATACAGCATGATTAGCATTAAGATTTACAGGTCCATACAAAAATATTGAGTTATCTTAATGGCTATTATTATAAATTTGCTGGGATTGCATTTTCATTGACATTAAGCCTTTTGAAACTTTCTAACAATTTGAAAGTGTGAATATGATTTCAATTTGTGTATCTGTCTGTTGGACTGTCCATCTGTGTCTGTCCGTCTGCCCGCTAACATGTCCTTTACAACTTGTGTGTGTACATAGACCTGCACCCCCCCCCCCCCAAAAAAAAAAAAAAAAAAAAAAAAAAAAAATCCATTTTAGAACATATTTATAAATTGCATTTAAATAAATTTCTTCTGCAAAAATTATAGAGAAAGTAAAATTTATTATTACTATGCTAAAATAATTTTTTTAATATAAAACATGATATGGTTAACTTTTAGATTTGCATGAACGGCACTAAAATATTCAAATACATTAAGGACTGCAATTAAAACATAAGGGTGCATTTTCTTTTGCGTTAAGCATTTTTAACCGTTTCCAAAAATGTTTAAGAGTGATTATGAATTCAAATATTCTATCTGTATGCCTTTCAGTTCTTCTGTCTGTCCGTTGTGTGATGACGTAGGCAAAGAACATTGAAAGTTATACGATACAACAGGCACATACAGTTGGAAAGTGTTAATAATCAATGTAGACGGCATAATTTTACGTTCTTGTTTAAGGTTTATTTTGACAAATATTGTTTTAAAGTAAGATATATTATTAAACATGCTTTTTTAAATTACAATAGGATACCAGATTTAATGTTTTCTCACAAATTTCAATAAAAAAGTGCAATAACACCGAAACAATTGACTAAAACTATTTAAAAAATGCATCATCATCGTGTTCTGAGCTATTCTAAAAGTTTCAAATGTTTAGCTATTAAGGAATTTATATGCTTGTTGAATCATATAAACACTACCGAAGGCAGTGGGGGCCTGAAACAATTGGCTAAAAGTGTTAAAAAAATGCATTGTTTTTGTGTTCTGTGCTATTCTAAAAGTTTCAAATGTCTAGTTCGTCAGGAAGTTATATGATTGTTGAATCATATAAACGCTACCGAAGGCAGCGGGGACCCGAAAGGATTGACTAAAGGTATTAAAAAATGCATTGTTATCGTGTTCTGAGATATACTAAAAGTTTCAAATGTCTAGCTAGTCGGGAAGTTAGTTTAAAATCGATTCCAAGATTTGTACTGGACAGACAAACAAACAAACAAACAAACAAACAAGAATTCAAGTTAATAAAAACATGGTAAAAATCAAGGTGTAGGACATAATTAAAAATCATGTATGATATTAAGTAAAATATTTCATTACTGTAATTATAATAGAAACATTTTTTCTTTAAAATTAATGTTGAATAAAAAAAAATTATGCCATTTGAAATCACCCATCGCAGAAATGAACTAACAAATGATTTTTGTTATCATAGTCATGAAGAAAAGTATTAAGTCAACATTTCATAAACAAATAAAGAAGCAGCTTTTCATAGAAAAAATGTAATTTATGTATATATATATATATATATATATATATATATATATATATATATATATATATATAGTTGATTGTTTTAGTTATTTTGATCAAAGATTTCCTTTTATTATTATTATTATTATTATTTACATATATTTAAACAAAAAAAAAAAAAAAAAAAAAAAAATTGGTCGAGTTAAGAAATAACGACTTGAATTCTGCGAAGAGTTAAGAAGCTGAAATATTGTTTTACATAGAAACCTCTTGAGACAGTTGTTTTTTCAGTTTGTAATAAACATTTTCAAGTACCTTCTATTTCATGGAAAAATAAGAATACATTTCCCCTAAAAACAGACACGGAATTCATAAAATATATTTTATAAATGCAAAATTTACTTCGTGAAGATAAAATAAGACGAATGCTGCAATTTCATTGCATTGCATAAAATTTTTCTTCTTAAATTTCCTAGCTGTTTTTATTTAGAGTTATTTATTTTAGACCGTCTATGTAAAAAATATAACAAGATTTTTAGACAAGAATAATCTCTTTATCTGATATTTTATATACCTGTATTTTATATTCATTTTATGAACTTTATGAGATTTTTAAAAGCTATAAAACATTTTTATGGATATTTACTAAAGCATATAATGAAAGTGATTAAAGAAAATAGATAAAAAACTATTTATGCGTTTGTTCTATTATTCATAAAATTTATCTAAATCGTGAAATTTATTTTGTTAAATTCTATTAATCACAACTCTCTTTTAAGTTGTGTGACATCAGTAGTTATACAATCTCTTCCTGTGTCTCTCTTTTTGAACTAGATTAACCCCTTAACGATTTCGTAATTTTCAAGAAAGCGGTAAGAAAAAAAAAAAAAAAAAAAAAAAAAAAGTGCCTATTTTTTTTATTCAAGAAAAGTATATAAAATAAAATGTATGAACAATATATGTATTAATTTTTAATTTCTGGAATTTTTTTTAGCTTGAAATCAAGAAAATTCAGTTTCGAAGAAAAATCAACAATCAGGGTTATTATGACTGAATGTTGGTTTAGCAGTAAGTAATAAAAAATAAAAGATATGTCTTTTGAACATTAAAAAAGAATTTTATGAAAAGCATTTTACGTATAATACACCGTCCTCAGATTCGCTGTCTGAACTTTCATAAAGATCACTTATTTCCGAATTATGCATTTATACTAAAATTAGAATCCGAGTCACTTTGTGATTCTGACTCCATAATATGCACAATATTAAAAAATATATTTTATCCCAGAGTATAAGTCCACATGCATTCAAAAGCCTAACTGAGCTTAGATTAAAAAATAAGTATTACAAATATTTTAAATTAGATATTCCTGACATCTAGTTTAAAATAAACCAACTATCTCCAATTACATTTTAAATAGTCTGCTACTGTTATCAGATTCGTTATCCGAACTTTCATAAAGATCACTTATTTCCGAATCACTCTCAGCTGCATTTATGCTAAAATTAGAATCCGAGTCACTTTGTGATTCTGACTCCATAATATGCACAATATTAAAAAATATATTTTATCCCAGAGTATAAGACCACATGCATTCAAAAGCCTAACTGAGCTTAGATTAAAAAATAAGTATTACAAATATTTTAAATTAGATATTCCTGACGTCTAGTTTAAAATAAACCAACTATCTCCAATTACATTTTAAATAGTCTGCTACTGTTCTCAGATTCGTTATCCGAACTTTCATAAACCTCACTTATTTCCGAATCACTCTCAGCTGCATTTATACTAAAATTAGAATCCGAGTCACTTTGTGACTCTGACTCCAAAATATGCACAATATTAAAAAATATATTTTATCCCAGAGTATAAGACCACATGCATTCAAAAGCCTAACTGAGCTTAGATTAAAAAATAAGTATTATAAATATTTTAAATTAGATATTCCTGACATCTAGTTTAAAATAAACCAACTATCTCCAATTACATTTTAAATAGTCTGCTACTGTTATCTAGATTGTCACTAGAAGTCACTAGAATCCGATGTGATTCTGACTCCCTAATATGCACAATATTAAAAAATATATTTTATACCAGAGTATAAGACCACATGCATTCAAAAGCCTAACTGAGCTTAGATTAAAAAATAAGTATTATAAATATTTTAAATTAGATATTCCTGACATCTAGTTTAAAATAAACCAACTATCTACAATTACATTTTTGATAGTCTGCTACTGTTATCTATATTGTAATAAGAAATAAAAAACGTTTCGGGTATCTGCTTTTAAATCTTCTTGTTGCGTTACTTTTGAACACTCCAGCCCGAAAATATCATGGGCACGAGAAATAGAAAGCGAAACTTCATCCCGTCATTTTCACGGGTGCGAGAAGGAAGGGGTTAAAGAAATAAAAACAAAAACTGAATTTTTGCTGTTGAAGAAAAATAATTTGTCTTTTTTTTTTGATAAACAAGAAAAATGTCTGAAGGAGCTAAATTGAGTAAATACGAAGAGTGTGGGATGGCTGTCTCAAATTTTTCGTCAGAAAGTGTTTGCCATAAAGCCATTACCACTACTTTTAGTCAGATCTTATACATTTTGAAGGGTTAAACTGATTTGGGTTTGTCTCTTAAAATAAAGTAGAATCTCCCAATAACATCTAACGTCGTACCAGGAATCATGCTTAATATATAGTAATTAAAACTAGAAGTACTTAGCTACCACCTTATAAGTATTATAATATGAACATTTATATATAATATATTTTTATGAAACAAAAATATGCCTTCTTTATTTGATCACATAAGCATAAGTTTAACTTATGAACTTTATAACTGAAAAAGACACTTTACTATACGCATTTGATAGGTGGTAAACTTTGGTGAAATTTTTTTATAAATATATTAGAGAATAAAGATTCTTTGAAATTTATAGTAACTAAAAAGTAACACTCTGTATGTTCTTAAAACCGTTTTTAAGAGTGTGCGTATTTTAGTAATATATATATAAAGTCTATATAAATGTTTATTCCAATTTTCACGCAATTTAACGCTTAAATACATGCTAATATGTATTTCACAGTTGAAAAATGCTCTTTATAATTAATATTGTAATAAAGCTACCACCTGATTCGGGTTCATTATAACTTTTCAATATGAGAAAAAGGTTTTAAATTTTGTGGATTGTTATTGAGGATATATCGTATTTTTCAAAGACTAATACCGCAAAAAGGAAAATGCATATTTGAATTGAAATAAGTAAAAATATCACATTTACTATATCTAAAATGGAACTAATATTAGAGATGATTATAGGTTAGTTTTCTATATTTTCATTGAAATGCGTTATTGAATTCGTTTTATCTTCAGATTCAAGTTGAACTATATTGTAAACTAAATTCAGGATGTATATTCGGGTTTAGTTCTGGTATATTTCATGTATGATTGAATTTACAATCTATCGATTACATTAGTCATCGATTCAGCCCATTTACTAACTGTTGCATTGATATGTTACACCATCTTACGGGAAAATGTCATCAATTATTTCAACATATAAATAATATGTACACTGCATTAATTTGGATTCATGTTTATTTAGCAACGTAATGTTAGTATTTCCCAACTATTACTCTGTGTAAATACGGAATTTTATCTGTTTTCGAAGAAAAAATGAATGTAAACAAAATAATAATAATTATTAATAATTGTTATTTATTTTAGGTTAATGATACCGATATTTTCTTTTTGAACTTTTCCAAAAATGATAAATACACAGAAAAAAAAAAATGTTTTGTTGAATAAAAAAAAAAAAAAAAAACTAAAAAAAGAAAAAAAACTTGTTGAGGCTATATTAACAACAACAACAAATGTTCAAGCAACAAAGCAATTTGTTAAATCAACTGAATTTTTGTGTTGATATATCAACAAAAATTCGGTTGTCGATTTATCAACAAAAATTCGGTTGTCGATTTATCAACAAAAACATATTTTCTGCGCGCAAAATATAAATAATTACGCACGTGAATATGATGGCAACGATGGCAAGGTGGAACAATTTTCGAACAACTGATCATTCGGATAACTCTTTTTTTCTTTCTTTCTTTCTTTTTCTTTTCTTTCTGTTTTTTTTTTAATGATATACTATAGTAAAACTCATAAATAAAAAATGAACAGAAATGAAATTCCTGCGTTCTTGGGATTTGTGAATTGTCCGTGAATGAATGACAGATTTTGCACAGGTTTAAAAGTTTATTTATAGAATATTTCAGAAGATTACAGTTCAGTCGAACAACAATCAACTTCAATTTCACAAGAAAACACCTGACAACATAAAACTCACAGCCTAAACTGTACCATAAGAAGCATAACACACAGCATATGAGCTGTAATCGGTAACAGATACTTTTTCAAGCAGTGATCTTTATTCTGCAACGTTTTGGTGAAAGCTGACTGACGGCCGAAATCCGACCGCTTTATATAGCGGTCCAGAATGTATAAATCCAGAAATTTCCAGTATCTTGCAGAATAATCAAGTTAGAGCTTAGATAATCGATATATTGATAATAAATGGTTTCTTTTGCAAAGGTCACCAAAAAAAAGTCGCCAAGGAGTGATAAAGTCGCCAAATTCGTCTCCAAAGTTTTTTAACGGGTTTTTAAAGGAAAAACAACGGCAAAACAGGCTAGAAATGTAGAAAATTAACATTTTATACCCTGTCTAAATCTTTTTTAGATAAAATTACTCTAGAATAACGACTACTACTTACAAATTCGTAACATTATGGAACAGAAATGAAAATCTAAAAGATATTCGATCCGTTCTAAATTTTTATATATTGAGAAAATTGCAATTATATAAACACAGTGATACAAATTTAAGAGATCAGTTTGATATTGTTAAAAAATCTTAAGAAATATGTATATGCAAAATATAGTACATAATAATAATAAAATCAGCTTTATTTCATCTGAGTATTCTTTTGTTAGCTACAGAAATGAAAAAAATTATTAATATCTAGGAATTAGAAGAAAAGAAAAGACGCTTCTATTAATAAAAATGAAACAATATTAATTATTATTTAATTATTTAGCCTTAAAATCTTCAAAGTGATTGCAATATTTTTCTTTTGAAACTTATATTTTTAGTACTCAAATAAATAACTACATTTTTTATTGCCTAGGAAAAAGGTGTCCAATTTCTTTATATT
Organism: Salticus scenicus; assembly: GCA_963930645.1. Taxonomy (NCBI): domain Eukaryota; kingdom Metazoa; phylum Arthropoda; class Arachnida; order Araneae; family Salticidae; genus Salticus; species Salticus scenicus. The sequence goes on along the minus strand of OZ005652.1, from coordinate 272,120,060 downwards.
TTATTTGGTCTTTGCAAAATATATGGAGAGCTGAATTCCATGAGGAAATGACAGACCTCTACAAAAAGCAATATCCATAAACTTCTATGCGTTGTCTTGACAAATTTTACTATACTTGATTCTGACTTCAGCTTTGAAGAATATTGTTTCAAGCCGCGAAGATTCATATTATTATAAGGAGCGGGGAGAAGCTGAAATATTAGAATCGTGAGCAAAAATCTCTTGAGAGTCCACAGCGTTTCGAAATTTCAATGAGTATTTTCATATGGCTGTAATTTTACGAAAATAGTATAGTGATAACTTCCGACACATTTTGAAAAAAATAAAAAGGGTGAAATATTTTTGCAGAGAATAATAATTATACTGAAAGGGAAAAAGTGTTTTTAAAATTAAATTGTGTGTTTCATTTTTACTTTTTCATATTATGAGTCTTTCACGATATTAATGTTGTATATATCAGAATTAAAAAAGGAATAGAGTTTTTTTTTCTTATGTTTTTGAGGTAGATATTTGTTTGAGGTGATATATATTTTAAAATACAATTTTTATGTGTTTTTTATGCTATTTATTTCAAATCTGCATCTGTTAGACAATACATTATCAAAAATATGTTCTTATACTACTTATTATCGTTAATTTGTAAAAAAAAAAAAGTATGTTCGATTCTAAACTAGCTGTTTTAGGGTTGAAATTTAGAAGATCATTATAGTGACATAATTGATGTAAATTATGTGAATGTATAAAATATGCGAAATATGTATGAACAAAATTCGTATTTTGTCCTTAGACGATTATAAAAGTATTTAGTGCATCTGACAACTCATACTCATGGTAATTATAAGAATAAATAAATGAATTAACTTCAAAATAAATGATAAAAATTATTAATTTGCATAAAATAGGCGCTAAAGCAGCACTTACATACAAAAATAAAACTATAAATTTAAATTATGGTAAGTGAAGATATGAAAGTGGAATGTAAAAACAACAATAATAACTTTAACAATGTTAATAAACAAGAAAATAAGTTAAATTTAACACTATTCAAGCTAAAAATTTCAAATTTTGCTGTGTTTTCTTCGTCAGCAGGTGGGAACACAGCTATTAAAAGAACTATGTAGTACTAGCAGATTTCTGAAGATATGTCAAGCTCGCATACTCCAGAGGCAAAATTTCATTTCAGCTTAAAAACTTTTAAAACACTGAAATGCTGCTTCCGTATCCATAGATGTCCAATACATTCCAAGTCTGGTGGAACAATATGTATATATATATATATATATATATATATATCCATCCATCAACCCACGACCTTCCTAAAAAATAGGCTTTAGCATCACACTGGACACCTACATGGACCACCAATTAAAGCAAAGCTAGTAGATGCGGAGCTGTCACTAAAAATTTACATTACTAGTATAATAAGAAATAAAACTTAAAGGATATAAATTTTTATAGTGTAATAAAGCTTGAAAATTATATATATATATATTTTTTATCAAAATTAAATTTAGAAATGCATAATCTCTTAATTCTTAAAAGTTGATTGACTATTATGTTTATGTAAATTTTATGGCTCAGATTAGAATACCAATGCGGCATACATTTAGTAACAATGTTGAAGTTTTTTCTTTTATCATATAAATCAGTACAAAAATTATTATTTTTTAAAACAAAGGAAATATATAAAAAACTTGCTTCAAAATTATTAGTATTGGTTTTATTTAATTTTAAAATATCTAGATATATTAAATTAAAAAAATTATCAAAATTAGTATAAAAAATAAGTCATCAATATAACGATAAACATGTAAACAGATATTATGAGTTACAGTGAACTTGTATTCAAAGAAAAATAAGAAAAATTGGCCGCACTAGAAGAATAATTAGTTCCCATACCAATACCACGTAACTGTTTAAAAATTCCATTCTGAAAAAAGATATAATTATTATTTAGTCAAAAATGACATAAACTAAGGAAAATATCTCTAGGGATATTTAATTCATCTTCAATATAAAAAATTTCAAAAATCTTTTTGATGATATCATAAAGTTCATTTATCGGAATATTACAAAATAAGTTTTCAAAATCATAAGTTTGAATAGATGAAGGTTTAAAAGTAATTTTGTTAATTAAATCAATTAGACCAAAAATAACTTGTATTTTTATATTTGAATTTTAGAAAATCATAAATTTTCTTTTAAAAAAATTGCAATTTTACATTAAAACATTTACTAATACTATTAGTTGTACAACATATAAATCTGAATTTAACAGGATTTTTATGAAATTTAGGTGTCATAAATAAAAATGGGATGTTATTCTCATTAAAAATTTTAATATTATACCAAAAAAAAAACTTAATCTGTTTTGAAAAAGCAGTAGAACATTTTTTAACAATTACAGAATTCAAATTTAACTTAGTGTGATAAAACTCATTATTCAATTCTTCTAAAGTTCTTTCAAAATAAAACTTTTTGCATATGATACCATAATTATTAGCAGCTTTGTCAACAGGAGGCAAAAACAGAATGCTTTTTGAATGATTCCAAATGTTCATTGTCCTTTTTATTAAATTGATGATAATTATAATTATTACTATTTAAAAATACAACTAAAATATTGTCAAAATAACTTATCAGATTATATTTTCATTCATGAAAAGCTTCTATGGGTGTGTTTTTATAACAAATTTTAAAAATAAATTATTTATATCTTTTAAAAAATTCTCTTTAACATTTTTTAGATTTTTTAAGTTTTTTATTTAATCTAAATTTTGTGCCCAGATTCATTAATAACCTTATTTTATCATTTTTTAAATAATATTTAGATCTCCAGTTATAACATGTTTGTAATTATTATCAATATAAGATTTAAAACCATCACTATTGCATGTACATTCATTCTTCTTAGAGGAATGAACTGATAAAGCAAATTTTCTATAAATTAAAAATCTTTTCACTGAATGGTTTATCATATTTAAAATCAGTTACAATATTTATATTTTTTACTGGAAAAAGGAAATCATTTTTAAAAACAACTTTATTCAATTTCAGATTATCAAATGATTTTTGCATAAAAGAAATTGTAAAATATTCATTTACTGCAATACCATTCTTGATTTTTAAAAGTTTGAAACCTATTAAATCTGTAACTAAATCTTTAAACGGATTATTAACAAAATTATATTTAGAAAGAAAAAAATAAATTTTTTTAATTGTTTTTATTTTCAAAGAAAAGACCAATGCCTTTAATTTATTAACATTTAAAGAGACTGTAAATATTTTTTCTTGTTCATTAAGCCAAAATAAAGGGATAATATCATTCAATTTTTTACTATTAATATGTGAACTATTAATATTTTACTATTAATACCTCTTTTAATTGAAATTAAATTATTTACTTCAGAAAACAAGTTATATACATTAGAAATCTTGTTTACATTTAGATTATTAAGTTCTGTATTTAAACCATACGGATATAAAGTTCTAAATTTCAAAATATAATCATTCTCTTTAAAAAGTCTTTCCCTATCATCTGTAACATGCTCTAAAATTTTAATTTCTATATTTTCAAATGAATGTAATTTGAAATGTGAAAGTTCGAAACAGGGGAATTTAGATTTATTGATCTGTGACCTGTGGTTATTGATTCTTAAATGTAATTTATTAGAGGTTTGACCAATATAATACTGAAAACAATATAAACACCAATTTGTGTAAAGTAACAAAAAAAAAAAAAAATTCCCGAATAGCGGAGAAATAAGTTGATGAAGAAAATTGTGTATTTCAGCAGTTTACAAAAATTAATTATTTCTTTTTTTTTAAATAATCGGTGAAATAGTTCCATATTTCAGCAACTGTACAAAATAAATGTCAATCAGCGATAAATTTTTACCATATTCTGTTTGTCTAGGTCTTTGTCTATATCTATATAAAGATCTATATGTCTATCTATCTATATGTAGATTAAAAAAGTCATAATGTTTGAAAAAAAAAAAAAAAAAAAAAAAAAGAAACATATTGAATAATTACAGCATTTCGACAAATCTAATTTAAAAAAAAAAAAAAAAAAAAAAAGTTTAAAGAATTTTTGCAAATTGGGGGGATGGGGGAATCCCTAAAAATGTCATACATATATATTTTTGTGAGTTAAAATTTATATGTATAATTTACTTTACATATTTTTTATTATAACTAATAAGAGATCAGTTTTTTAAATAAGCGAAAACTTTAAAATCACGGCAGTGAGTTTTTTTAAATAGGGGGGGAGGGAATAGAGTAAGTAAAAGTACCATATTTTTTCATTGGATATATGAAATCATTCATTTACGACCATTTTTTAAAAAAAATAAGCGAATAAGAGTTTAATTTAGATTCTCATTTAAAAAATAAAAATTTTGAAAGTTTTCTTTCTTTTCTTTTTTTTTTTTTTAAGTTAGTATAAACAGACTGTTGCCTTATTTCTTTCTGAAATTTTTTTGAAGTTATAGCTTTCTATATAATAATTTTTAAATTTTTTAGTATTAGAAAAATTTTAATAAAAATACCAGCTCATCCTGAGTGTCATAAAAATACCAAATGATGCAAAATCACAATATTTTGAAAGTCTATAACATAAACTTTTTTAGATAGATAGATAGAGAGAGAGAGAGAGAGAAAATGACGGATATTCTTAAACATAATATTATAGTTTTAAAAAATTAAAGAACACGCTTTTATAGAAATGTGAACTAAAAAGCACAAAATATCTATCTTAGTATTAAAATGCAGGGTAAGAGAAAATCGTGTGAGTAATACACCATAATATTTACATACATTTAAATCTTTAATTAAAATAATTTAGAATTAAACAAAAATCATTTTTAAAATGTCTCCCCTCGAACGCTAGACCTTTAGGTTCGTAACGCGGAGCTTTACCTCACAGCCACAGCGCTCACGTAGGGAAAGTCTTTTTTTACAATATAGATTTTTTGTTTGCTCCCAGAGCGGTTACAAACATACATACAGGTGAAGCTAATAAAAGCGTGTTAAAAAAGAGAAGTATATGAAGTTCTATAAAAATCTATGATGGTGGGTGTTAGGGCCTGGTACACAAATTGACATGGAATCACCCTTCTTTGAACAATCTTATATAAAATTTTTAAGTATTTCACACGTACAGAATTTAAATTTCCATGATCGCTGGTGTGATATCGAAAATCACATATTCTAAATTATGTATTACATTTCTGATAAATTTAATTCTTTCCCAATTCATTTTCTATCTGTATAAAAAGCGAGTTAATATTTGCGGTTTCATTCCTTTATTCCAAAAGAGCAAAACATTATATCTCTATTTCTTTAATGAAAATAAAATAAAAATAAAAACAAGAGATGAGCTTTCAATCGCTTAGTTCTGTGGAGAACAATTCGTTTCATCTCAATTAAATAAAACAGAATAAAATGTTTCCTGATGTCATTTTTGAACATTGAACAGATCTCACATCTGTTACTTATAAATAGAAATCGCGTATACTTTTCGACTAAAGTCTATGAATAAAAATTTAACGATAAAATTCTTGTGGTCAAGAGTTAAGGTTGGTTTGCCAGATTCTCACGAACTGATAACGGATTTTTGGCTAAGAAATCAATCGCCAATATATTTTAAAAAGTTACACTAAATTAGCTGTAACTGAAAAAGTTGGGTGTTGTCTTGGCTTCATTTTTTTCTGTGGTTTTGTGTAATGTATCCAGCCAACAATTTCATCACTTCTGCCTCTTCGCTGTTCCTGTAAAGACGTCTCTTGATTTGTGTCTCTCCCCGTGTCCATTCCGTCCCTGTAATGTTAATTCATATTCATCCTTCCATATATTATACATAAAAAACTTTATTCTGGATGTTTCGGGTGACTATTTGTACTGTCAATTTCTTCAAAGGAATTTATGTGTTATTGAAATTGCAAGACATATGATGACTTTGAATTCTATTAAATGATTGCATTAAAGATTTCGCTTGCCTGTGTTATTTGTGGGACATAACGCTTCTTCTGATTATCTTCACAGCTGTTATAAAGAAAGAATTCACACTACCTACCAAATAAATATAACATATTATGTGGTGCTTCATACCAGGCGAAATCTTAGAAAATTTATGCAAGAATTTAAAAATGGACACGTGGAGGAGGAAAAGCCTTCTTGAAACTTTAAAAATTTTCTGTCTGCTGCCTTGATTAACATTTGCATTTTTAATACGCTGCAATCATGAAGGGTGCTGTCTCGTTATGTCTCTCTCGCTTGTTCTGAAAGTGTTGGCTCCTGTCTCTTCAAGTTCGATGCTCGGCGAAAATCATTTCCCTTCACTTGATTACTGGATGGTATGCAACAGATGTTTCGTATGAGACGGCGTCTTCTTCAGGAGGGGTTTCGTTTAGTTTTCCTGTGTTACTGTATGACCCTCAACAGCTGTTTCTTCATGTGAGCTTCTTCAAAGCATTTTTATCGAAAGTCAGTCCGATACTGACTATTCCGTTCGCTTTCTGTATTTTTTTTTTTTTTTTTTTTCGAGAGTGTGTGGAAAAATTAATTTAAATCGTCAATCGTCAGCCGCTTAAAAAAAATGATGAATCATCGTATTTTTTCAAATGCCACTATTTACAAGTTCGATTGTAATGCATCCAGCTTGAAGACGATCTCTACGAAAAATTATTCAATGTTTTGGTGTTGTGACTATCCGATTTTTCAAATAACTTTTTTTTACGAAGTTACAAAATTTTTAACTATTAGTGACTACTATTGAAGCAAGAATCACAACAATTAAATTATATACAACAGTAAGGTATGACAAAATGCAACATATAATATATATATATTTAAAAGAAAGTAAATAAATATATAAATAAAATAAAATAAAATACAAATTCGTCGTATATAAAATAATAATAATAATAATAATAATAATAATAAAAAAATAAAGAAAAGAAATCTTTCTATTCAAGTAAGTAATTTTAATATATTTTTAAGTAAACAGCTTTCATTTTAAAATAATAAAGAGTAAATAAATGAATAAATTGTATAATATGAGTATAATTTTATTGCACTTTAAATTCATTAATTCTTCTCTTGCTCTTTATATGAAATTGCTATTAAATTAAATGATGTTTTTTTTTTTTTTAAATTGCTTAAAATAAATAAATAAATAAATAAGTAAATAAATAAAAATTAAAATCAGGACATTCTAATATTAATGCTCATCATATAATATTTCTATCTCCCATGCAGTTACTTAAATATTGAAGTTTATGAAATCTTTTATTTATGCTATATATTTTGCAGCTAATTTTTAGTAAATTAATTATTTCAGTACTCATTTTTAATTATTACTACTCACTATTGATTGGATGTGAATAAATATTTAAATATATAGATTGCATACATATGTTGATTGCTACGTCATGGTATAAATATAAAGAAATTTAAAATATTGAGAATTTTGAAGGTAATTTTTTAAGGTTTTACATTTTGTGATTTATGATTCTTCTACATTTATTGCACAACATATATTTTTATTAACAGCTAATTTCTGCCATGACTGATCTTACATATTAAGATCTTATATGTATGTATATTTAATATATTTCTAAAAAGAAATTATTCAAGTCAAAATACATTTTGTGCAATCTCTTATATTTTATTTTTGGTAGTGAAAGTTTTATAGATATTTATATGTGATACATAATCAATATATAGTATATATACATAATATTCAGTTTTCAATTTTGGTAATTAAATTTTTTTGTAATAAATAATGGCCACCAATATTATGATTCCAACTTTTGATGGGGATCCAAATTTTCTTAAATTCTTTTTTGATCAGTTAAGATCGTATGCAGAGATCGGTGGTATAAAATCTAAAGAAATCATTTTGATTCTAAAAAGTAAATTGATCGGTCCTGCACAAAAATTCATGTTAGAAAATGAAATTTTATATAATGCGACTGATCTGGAATTTATCGAAAAAGAATTTACTAATTTCTTTTCTTTACCGTCGTCAACATATAACATTAATTCATTTAATAACTTCACAATGATGAAATTGGAGTCGCCAAAACATTTTGCACACAGATTAAATTGTGTCGCATCAAAAGCATTTCCTGATATTTATGACATGGAAGCATTGAATTCACTAAAATTCTCTAAATTTATTTCATGTATACCACCAAACATTAGAATTAAGCTTCAAGAGGAAGGTATTAATAAATACAAAGAAGCTGTTGATAGGGCACAAAAACTCTTTGAAATTCATGTGACAGAGGATATGGCAAAAAACGCAGAAAACACAGACACAAACAGTAACATCATTTTGGAGAAAATCAATTTTTTGACTGAACAAGTTAACAGCTTATCATGTACACAGGATAATAAAAAAAAATCTTTTTAAGCAGAACCATCAATTGCAAAACAAGAGAAGAAAATATTCTCCAAAAATGCACAGATTTGCTGATAATCAAACTCACTTTAAAAATAAAAGAACTTTCTTCCAAAATAGACAAAGTAGAAACAAATTCAATTCTAGAATTTGCCAAATTTGTGAGAAATATGGACACACTGCTAAATATTGCTTCAGATGGAAGAGACAAAATTTAAGAAAACAAGATTATAGACACTACTCTCACCAACAAAATTCTGAAGCAAATTTTCGAGATAACACAAAGTTTAAAGAGGATAGGAATTTAACCTGATAGAGAGATTTATTCCTACTGGTGAGAATATTTCTCAATCTCTACAATCACCAGTATTTTCTACGCAAAATAATGATATACCAAAATTAACAAATCGTAGGCTAGTTAATTCTGTTGCCTCTCAAACAAATTCTATCATTACGATTTCAAACAATGTAGCTATTCAAACAGAAACGGAGCAAAGAAGTAAATATATTTGTAATGTATATCAAAATGCTTCTTCCTTCCCACTTATTAATGCAGTGATGGCTCAATCAAAAGTAAATTTTTTAATTGACACAGGCAGTTCGTTAAGTCTACTTTCACAAAAATTGTTTAATCAAATCAAAACATCTTTGAAATATAAAAGAAAAGGTTCTAATATCACAATTAAGACTGTCAATTCTGAGGTTAATTTCTCATCATGTATAAGTGCATCTTTTAAAATTGAACAAAAGAATTTTCACCATAAATTTTATATTGTTGATATCCCTTCATCCTCGTCTTTCCAAGGAATTCTTGGAATTGATTTCATTAAACATAATAACATCCAAATTGCTTTTGCTCATGACTTACTAAAATAAATGATACATCAATTTCATTTTACTCTTGTAATGAAGAGGATGATGGTACTTGTAATCACAATCATACTGACCGTGCACATAAAAAAAATTGCATTCCTGCATATTTACATTCTAAATGTATTCTCAACCCATATGAAACAAAAGCAATTAAGGTATTCACCAAATTAAAACCTGATCCTACTGAATATATGTTTGAGGGAAATGAAGATAAACAGATAAATTTTTACGATTCTCTTATATCATTCAAGGACTTCCAAAAAAGTTACAACAGGAAAAATCATATAAAAGAAATTTATAATTTCCAGATTTATGTATCAAATAATTCTGAAAAGAGTGTTCATCTTAACAAAAACATGAATATAGGTAAAATTGCTTTGGTTCAACAAATCAAAAATTTTGATGTAAGTGAAATTATTTTGAATGATGGCAATCACACGGAATTTAAAAACAAAACTGAACACTCTGTCAATTTAATTCAACCATCAGAACAAATTTTAAACAAGAGAAAATCAGATTTAACTCATTCTGACTTCAAACTTGATCACTTATGTAAAGAAGAAAAAGAGCAGTTGCAAAAATTACTATTCGAAAATTTTGCTGTTTTTTCAAAATCTTTAGCAACCTTAGGACATACTGATAAAGTTATTCAAAATTTAAAGCTCACAAATGATTTTCCAATAAAAACACTTCCTTTCCCAATACCTCAAGCTCTGCAAAATGAAGCTCTCAATCAAATTAGAGAACTTGCAGATGCTAATATCATTGAGCGTAGTTGCTCCGAATGGGCCTGTCCCATCCTTTTGGCAAAAAAGAAACCGGATGGTTCAGGAAAACAAAGATTCAGACTAGCTTTAGATCTAAGAATGCTAAACACGGTAATTCAGGGTTCTTCTTACCCTTTACCAAAAATTCAAACTATTATTTCGAATTTATCATCATATAAATATTTTACGTCATTAGATTTTCAACAAGCATATCATCAAATCGATTTACCGGAAAAATTTCAAGATTATGTTACTTTTACTTCAATGTTTTGTTCATATAAATATAAACGTTTATGTTTTGGTCTTAAAACAGCTAGCTCTATTTTTCAATCACTTATGGATAGTCTTTTAGATGAAATTCAGGAAGATGGAATCTATTCCTATCAAGATGACTTAATTTTAGGGACTAACTCTTTTGAAGAAACAATGTTTAAATTAAGGAAAGTATTCGATGTTTAAAAAAGTACAATTTAACTTTAACTCCTAACAAATGTTCATTTCACAAAACAGAAGTAGATTATTTAGGTTTTCACATTCAAAATCATACAATTTCTCCGGTGCAGGCTAATATTATTAAAATTAATTCATTTCCTGTACCAACTACTAAGAAACAGGTGAAAAGATTTTTAGGACTTGCTACTTATTATAAATCATTATTACCAACTTTTTCTCAAATCGTCCAGCCATTAATTGACTTAACCAAACCTAAAGTCACCTTTAAGTGGACACAGAAACATCAAGAAATTTTTGAAAAATTGCAACAATTATTTTTCAAACCTCCAATTGTTAGATTACCTGATTGGAACAAAAATTTTTTCGTAAACACAGACGCATCGAAAGTTGCAATTTCAGGTGTACTTATGCAAAAATTTGGCGATAGACTTTTGCCCATTGCATATTTTTCAAAATCATTAAAACCCTCTGAACAAAAATATCCTTCATTGAAACTAGAATTAATGGCCATACACAGATCTGTACTTGCATTTAAGTACTATTTATATAATCGAAATTTTGTAATTCTTTCGGACAGTGCACCTTTAAAAAAATATAAGAAAACAACAAATCCTGCAGACATTACTACTAGATGGCTTATGGACCTTTCTGAATATTCTTATTCTTTTGAACATATTCCTGGTTCTAGCAATATTTTAGCTGATTATTTGTCCAGATGTAACTTCGATCAAAACCAAGAAAACCTGTCTACTAATCCGAAGATTGTTTTTGAAGAAAATCTTCCTGTCATTCAAAATGATCCTGATAAGGTGAGTACAAATGGTCATGAAAATTATGAAAAAGGTAAAAATAATTATCAATTAAACTTTCTTATTTCTGGCCAAAATGGCAACAAAGATCCCCTCCTGGAAATATCAAATAACACTTTTGTATTTGAACAAAAAAAAGATGATAAATTGTCTCCTATATATAATGAAATTTTAAGAAAAGGATCATCTAAAAAATTTTCTAATTTCTTTATACATCCTGATACTAAAGTTCTAATGATAAAAAAGTATGACACTTGCAATGACACATATACTTATTGTATTGTTGTGCCAGAAAAATTAAAAGCTAAGACATTAACTATTTCTCATTTATCACACTTCGGATTCACAAAAACTTACGAATTTTTATCATCTAGATTTTTTTGGAGAGGAATGTACAACGATACATTAAATTTTGTTGCATCTTGTACAAACTGTTTACAATCGAAACATCATCGTATACTTAATGCACCTTTACAGCCAACCTACACACCAAAATTTCCTGGACATACTATATCTACTGATTTGTTAGGTCCTTTCGAAAATGGTCAATCCATATTGACCATAATTGACAATTTCTCAAGACATGCAGAACTTTATCCCTTAACGGATACATCTGCACAAAAAATTGTTAAATGTTTATTTTCTTACATATCCACACATGGTCGTCCATCTGTAATTCTTTCAGATCTTGGACCCCCAATTCACGTCATATGTTTATGACAATTTCAACGACACACTAGGTATCAAAATTTTACACTCTTCTGTTGCTCATCCACAAAGCAACGTTATTTCTGAAAGAATAAACAAAAGTATAAAATATTCCATAAAAACACTCCTACAAGAAGGACACACATTTTCAAATTCTATCAATATTCATAAATCATTGTATAATGGATCAAAACATTCGTCTACACAATTTTCACCAAATATCCTACACTTTGGCAGAGAATTATCGTTAATTTTTGATACATATGATTCTCAGTGCAACCAACCATTCCTTGATAGAAATGTTGATGTTTATAAACTAATGCATGACCTTGATAAAATTTATCATAAAGCTTACAATAATATTAAAATGTCTCAAGAAAGAAGCTATAACTATTATCAAAGAAAAACAAAGTTAAGAAACATTTTCGAAAAGGATATAGTATATTTAAAATCTACTGACAGATTTAGACTTAAATATTATGGTCCTTTTATTGTATTTAAAAAGCATTCACCAGTTGTATTTTCAATAAAAAGAATAAACTACCCTGATGAGTCTGCATTTAAGGTACATGTGGATAGACTGTTGCTAGCTCCACCCAGAAACACACATTTAGTTGATAACTGTGCTACAAATGATCAAAACACTTTTCAAAACATATCAACACCTACACACTCATATACTCTACGTCCAAGACAAAAATGCACACCAAATTATTTCAATGCTATTCCAAAATCTACACACTCATATAATTTGCGTCCAAGAAAAAATAAGGTAAATCCTTAAAAAAAAAAAAAAAAGTGGAACGAGTTACCATTGCAGGGGTACCACTGCAGGGGTAAACTTATTGTCATAAAAATCATATACTCATAAATGACCTTTACACTTTATTTATTTAATACTTATAATTTGAAATTTTATTTTACAATCAATATATCAGTTTCTCAAAAGATATTCTTAACAGCATTTATATTACATAGTTTAAAAAAAAAAAAAAAAAAAAAAGGAATATGTAAATATTTTGCTGCAATTCCCGATGGCCAAGGGAACTTTGTTGTGCTTACTGCATCATTGCATGCCATTATTGGCGGGCCCACTTTTTGCATGTTCAAGGGTGCAATTGACATAACAGTATTACTCAAAATGTTGCATATTCTTTTATTAAAATCGATGTATTTGACATATTTTCTAAAAAAAAAAAAAAAAAAAAAAAAAAAAAGGAATTATGACAAAATTATAGAAATATACTCTTACGTTATATTAACATTTATTTAAGAACATAAGAATTACAATTTACACACATTTGCATCTTAGACACTTGTCAAAAACTTAAATTACACATTGTTTAGTATTCATAAATAAATAAATAAGTTCAATAAAAAAAAAAAAAAAAGCATAATATCTTATGCCATTTCATTGAACACATAATGTCATAATATATCATTTAAAATTCTGAATTTGACCATTTTTGAATAATTTGAACGTTTTGCTAGCAACACGTATTTCCATAAATGTGTCAATGTGTGAATATTACCGATCGTGACTTTTTTATGCTCTCAATTTTCTTGGGATGACTTTTTAATAATTTTTGTAGATATCAAATCATTGAATCTACACCTTTTTTTTTTTAATTTTTTTAAATAATTATCCCTCCTTGAGAAGATGATTCGTTCAAAATTATTGCCCAAAGAATCATCAACTCAATTGAGAGCATCCAATTTTGAGAATTCTAGTATGCTATTAAACTAGTAATTCTCTATTTATTCATTTGAAAATCTCCCGTCCTTGTTTTTGAGGTGCTCCCGATCGTGCATTTTTCGTAATGGCGTGGTGGAGCTGTTTTTACATGCCCTATTCATCTAGGACGAAGGCCCTAAGCCTGAGTCATATACTTGTGTTTCACACAAGAGTAAGGTGGGTTGTTCGTGTTACGGTGGATGCCTAACACAAGTGAACAGCTTCCCTGGCTGGAATTGGCCAAAACACATTTTTGCTTATATTTTATGGTGTTATTCACTCATCACATTTTTTTCATATTTTTATTTTGACAATTTTTTCTGATGTTTCTTACACATCATTTGGTGTATTGTATATTTAGTTTTAGATAATTTTACTTCTTTATATTTCATTTTTGCATTTATATATATTATTTTCTATTGTAATATGAATACTATTTCCACAAAGTACTATTATGTTTGCAAACTATAGTTATTTCAATCTAGCAGAAGAAATAATTAGAAAAATACATGATATCCAATATTACTGCTTTTTCATTGTGACTGACAGTGATTCATATAGATACATCAACAAATCGTATATGCAGTGGACTATGAAGCATGTATTTAAGAAAAATAATATGACTGGAAAATATTCTCATGGACATGAGTGAAAATGTGCACATATTAAAAAAAAAAAAAATGTAATGGTAGATACTCTATATATTTCATACAAAGTTGTACAACTGTTTACATATACATTTCTTTTGATATCTTATACATATATATAATTTTTCTGTTCTATATGTAGAATATGTGTTGTATATGATAACCCTGGGCAACACCTCTTTCTTTTTCAGACGAAGGGGAGAAATATGTGATATCGAAAATCACATATTCTAAATTATGTATTACATTTCTGATAAATTTAATTCTTTCCCAATTCATTTTCTATCTGTATAAAAAGCGAGTTAATATTTGCGGTTTCATTCCTTTATTCCAAAAGAGCAAAACATTATATCTCTATTTCTTTAATGAAAATAAAATAAAAATAAAAGCAAGCGATGAGCTTTCAATCGCTTAGTTCTGTGGAGAACAATTCGTTTCATCTCAATTAAATAAAACAGAATAAAATGTTTCCTGATGTCATTTTTGAACATTGAACAGATCTCACATCTGTTACTTATAAATAGAAATCGCGTATACTTTTCGACTAAAGTCTATGAATAAAAATTTAACGATAAAAATCTTGTGGTCAAGAGTTAAGGTTGGTTTGCCAGATTCTCACGAACTGATAACGGATTTTTGGCTAAGAAATCAATCGCCAATATATTTTAAAAAGTTACACTAAATTAGCTGTAACTGAAAAAGTTGGGTGTTGTCTTGGCTTCATTTTTTCTGTGGTTTTGTGTAATGTATCCAGCCAACAATTTCATCACTTCTGCCTCTTCGCTGTTCCTGTAAAGACGTCTCTTGATTTGTGTCTCTCCCCGTGTCCATTCCGTCCCTGTAATGTTAATTCATATTAAACTATACATACACACATTATACAACTCTGATGCACAACTACATATTTTGAGCAGTAAGGCTGGATGCAGCTCGAAAATGAGGTTTAATATGTTATGTCTTGGGTACTTTCAACGGCTGCTTGTAAAACAACATTTTGTTATGATTCTCGATTTCGGGGGAAGGGAGGAGATTAAATCTTATTTAAAGTTTAATGCTCTTAATTTTTCATGGATAAGAGAAATGACTTTTCTTTTATCTAAATTCCTCTTTTTGCGTATGAATTCCTTGTACAAATAATTTAATTTCATTTTAGAATTAGTAAATATTTTACCTTTTTTGAAAAGGTTTTTAAAACAAATTAACAGTCTGAATTTTATAGTTTTTTGTAGTTTAAATTTGCTTTAATAGAATTATATAACAATGTGCATCATATAAATTAATTTATTATATGTGTACATCAGAACTGCATACAGAATTCTTAGAAAGTTTATTGTAGAGCAACTAGTATTTCTAAAATTATTACGTACGTATCTATTTCTTTAAAATTTAAATAATTGTTACAAGTTCTCTTGAAAGATTCTATTCATATTTATTTTCATTATATATTTGGCAGTTCAAGAAATAATCCTTTGAAAAATTTTAGAAAATATAAATGATTTAATTAAGGATAGATTAAGATCTCGTTCATACTTACCGATATTTAAATGATTTCGAATTCCTAATATGTGTACTTCAATTTTCCTTCTGCCCGCCACAAAAGATATACTTACTGTTGCTAGCAGACTTGGTCGATCTCGATTCCGCTAGGCAATGACGTCAAATGGGAAGTAATGCAACCCATCGTCAACGTCAAAGTAGATGCTTCGGAGTACCTGGAATCGGTCGCAACTGTTGCTTACCTCCATCGAAAGTGCCAAAAACATAAAAATAATTTTACAGAAAAGAAAATATTAGAAAGCCGAAGCCTTTTTAATAAAAAAATAAATTTAGAATTTAGTCTCAGAAACTCCCCCCGCAATAGCAGAGAAATTAATCTGAGTGAAGCAGCAGGAGATAAAAAAAAAAAAAAAGAATAATAATTAAAAAAAAAAAAAATATATATATATTTTAAATTAAAATCTCCTTGAAAAATATAAGTGCAGCAGAAAACTGCTGCGTGCGTTGACGAAGACAGTCTGGACGGTGAAAAGGAATAAAGAGCTGAGCAGGAAAAAGCCAGTTGGTCTAGAGCCCCTTAATAATATATATAGGCCGCAGGACTAGTCCTGTATAGGCCGACGCATAGCAGCCATTTTTTTTTTTTTTTTTCGCCTCAGAAGAGGACAGCATTCCCGCTTGGCGTCCTTATCGCTTTCCTATGATTTTAAGAAATCTTGATTTGAAGCTACAATCGGTCAACAAAAGCAATAAGCAACAATAATATTTCTAACAACACATTTTTTTTTTCACATTACATCATCAGGATACCCTGTGGATGTATTAGAAATAAGATGTGTTATTAGGACTGCTGTTTCGTAGACAGAATGTTGCCAAAACTCAAATACACAGTAATAAAATGTCTTCTTAAATCGATTTATCAATATTAATATAAGTATTTTGATTAAAATAACACATTTTTCTGTATTTTTACATTAACACAGGTCAAAAATATAAAGAAAAAGATAAGTAATGTTGCTTTAATCGGCTTAAATTATCTTAAGGAAATCTGAGTATTTTATGTTCTTTTCTCGAGTGATTATAGCAGTTTATCGTTAAACAAATCTCACATCGTACTTTATTTATCTAAAACTATGAAATATGATAAAAGGAATACTCTAAAGTAACACAAGACGATAAAATTATGACTGCCGTTTCTTTATTATGAAACTAGCTGGGTACATGTGGCAACCATAAGGCAACAAAATGCCTGATGCGCCAGCTCGTATATATAGGAGCCTTAAGTTGGTCAGCTTTTTAGCAGATGTCATCCTCTGCAAGTCCTATAATTGGTTTCTCCCGGTTTCTCCTTGTCTTGTAATATTTCTCAAACAAGACGTGTAAATTTGCTCAAATGAGCGGCGTATTCTAAAACCTTAATTCATTTCACACACATATTGAGGGAATTTACACATCGTTCTCGAGGAACGTTAGTTATTTTTTTTTACATTTTGTCACTTGATAGTTAAATGTTTTATCCCCAAAATCAAACTTTATAGTTTTGGAAACTTCTCAAAAATTATTTCAGGTAGTACTTGGATAATGTTAATAATGATAATAATAACAAGATTAATAAGTCTCAGTTGACGGTTTTTTTTACGAACCTTCCATAGATATAGTTTTTATTATTAGATTTGTTTTGACTAAATACTAAATCTGTTATAAAATTTTCAGTGTAAATACGGACATTTTCTTTGAATTTTTATATTTTTATTTTCTTCCTCTTCCTCTTCTTCTTCTTCTTCTTCTTCTTTTTTTTTTTTAACAGATTTTTCACTTACGCAAAAAAAAAAAAAAAAAAAAAAAAAAAAATAATACATCGTAAATATTTAAATAAATCAACATCTAAAGAGCCATTTTTATTATTTCATAATATGTAATTCATTATTTGATTATAAATAGACGTAATTGTGAATTATTTCCATTTTTGCTTTCTTTGCATATATTTATTCCAAATACTTTATTTATTGTGTAATGTATCTTCAGCAAATTTCGTCGTTTTGTTCCCATTGTTGCAGCTATGAATATAAATGTGTTAGAAAAAGGATAACATAGAAAAACATAAACAAATAATTCATAAAAATTGTTTTTTCGAAATCATGGCATTAATATTCAAAAGCAGGAATCATAACCAGCTGACGCACTGTGCACAAAGGAATATTTCGGATTGAATAACATTGTTAATAGTATTTAGATTCTTCAAAACAATAGAGACGGAGACCTTTAGAATTTGTATCTAGGATACAATATGGCCACAGCTGGCAGGTACATTAAATAAATCGGGTGAAAATGAATATAATTTGCCTTAACAATTTTCTATTTTTGCGAAACGTTCTTGGTGTAATGTAAAATATAGAACATAATTCTACGTAAAATGCTTTTAATGCAAAACTTAATGGATTAATACTTTTTGAAATATTTTAATTTAATGCATAAATACAGAGAAAACTAATACGTTGTGACCATCACAAAATTTTCTTTTGTATTTTCCTGTACAAATTCACTCACTACAAATATTTTTTTTTTTTAATTATTTTTCATGAAAAAGGCATTTTCTTTCTCTTCAAAGTTTAACTCTAAATATCTTAACAAAATATATTTTACGCTCTACTAACAGTATCTTTAAAAATACACTTTTTTCCCTTGTTATTTATTTATTTATTTATTTTTTGGTTAAAAAAGAAAAAAAAAAGTCAGTAACATTTGGTTTAGATTATCACACATCAATAGTTCAATCATTCATTTCAAACGTATTGACGAGTTTTTTTGAAAGATACCCACATTGAAAATTTGCCTTTCCAAAGGGAGGAGGCGGGGGGCAAATTTTCAATGTGGGTAGGCGCTGCTCTTACATATCCAAATATTTTTTCCTAGTTGACTATTAGAATTATAAATAATTCTATTTAATTTCTTAACGATTCGTTAAAAATAATTCTCATTGTGCACTTTTATAGGAAATTTTGTACTATGCCACCATGCAAAAGAAATTTAACAAAAGCGGGATGGCAATGCCATGTGTTGTACGATTCTCATCAAAAATCGATAGGCACTGTTTTATGTCAAGTTGCAACTACATATCAATTTGTATGAAATTCCTGAGATGCAGTTGTTACAAAATTGTTTTCACACACACACGCACAGACAGACTGCCATTTTGTAAAAATTGTCAAATCGTGTTCTAGACTTCTCAAAACGTGTAAATCCATCGAAATCCGAAGTCTACTTTTTTTCGGAAACCAATACTCTCTTTTATTGAATATATAATAGAGTAAAAAATAGAACTGATAAACACTACATATAAATATTTAAAAAATAATTTGGTGTAATACTCATAGTTTTTACGCATTTCATAAAAAAAGTAATGGATTTTTCTCATTTTGCATGATGCATCTCAGCTTTTGTCACATAAATTTCCACCAAATTTGACAGCAGGGAAAATATTTTTTCCCAGTTGACTATTAGAATTATAAATAATTCTATTTAATTTCTTAATGATTCGTTAAAAATAATTCTCATTGTGAACTTTTATAGGAAATTTTGTACTATGCCACCATGCAAAAGAAGTTTAGCAAAAGCGGGATGGCAATGCCATGTGTTGTACGATTTTCATCAAAAATCGATAAGCACTGTTTTATGTCAAGTTGCAACTACATATCAATTTGTATGAAATTCCTCAGATACAGTTGTTACAAAATTGTTTTCACACACACACGCACAGACAGACTACCATTTTGTAAAAATTGTCAAATCGTGTTCTAGACTTCTCAAAACGTGGAAATCCATCGAAATCCGAAGTCTACATTTTTTCGGAAACCAATACTCTCTTTTATTGAATATATAATAGAGTAAAAAATAGAACTGATAAACACTACATATAAATATTTAAAAAATAATTTGGTGTAATACTCACAGTTTTTACGCATTTCATAAAAAAAGTAATGGATTTTTCTTGTTGCATGATGCATCTCAGCTTTTGTCACATAAATTTTCACCAAATTTGCAGGGAAAAACGTGATTAAAAAAAAAAAAAAGTCCAGCAAGGAGATGGGAGATTAGGCTATTATATTCTTTTTGCTATGAAAATTTCAACTTTTAACCAGATTCTATTCGATAAGAATGCAACAAATTCATGTATAATTCTCATAATACTGAAAAATTATAAATCTGTTTTTAAAAATAAATTGTTATGATAGAAAGATTTTTTTTTTTTCTGAATTGTTCACCCAATTATTAGTTTTACTTTAATTAACTAATACTAAATGTTTCTTTATTTACAGCTAAAAAAGGGAAAAGAAGAAGGATTTTCAAGTTTTAGGGATTTGTTCATATTTAATTGCAAAGTACAATGTTTAAAATATTTAAAGTTCGAATGCGAGTGTAAATTGTCACTTCAGTTAAACGTGTAATTGGAAATATTTTGTACTATGTGCGTATAAAATACACCACAATTTCAGTGGGAATCTGGTTAACGTACTATCTAGTTCCGCAACTGATACAGTATTTAGCAATTAACATGTGAAATCACAAGAATATAAAGTTCTAATTAGAGTGTTATTTGATTTTTTCACAATTACTGTGGATGGAAGCTTGTTTCTTTCCTCGCATGTGAAAACCTCAAAACAACGTAAATTACTTCACAAAACATGAATCTGAACATGTACGAAATTTTATGCGAATGCAAAATGGTAATTTAACACAAGAATCAACAAAATGAACAGTCTTTTATAAAAAATTAACTCCTTAAATTCTGCTTAATCGTTTTTTTTTCTTGAATTTGAAATTTTGAGATACATTGTTTTACATATCAATACTTCGTTTTAAAAGCTAAATATCGAAAAAGAGAAAAACATTTAAAAATATTTGAACCTTTCGATTGTTCAAAACGGAACCTTTGGAAGTGCCATTAAAACACATTTACGGAAGTTACACGTGTCAGTAAATAGTGACAAGTTAAGACATTTATTCGCTTTACTTTAACCAAACAAAAATACATGATTGCTAAACAAAAGAATACAACCAGCAATTCTCCCTTTTTACTTTCCGATTATGTGTTACGTAATAAAATGGTTGCGTGCTACTTCCGAGCGTGTGATTTGCGAACCGTGCTATTTGCGAACTGATCTTACACCTGGCAGCTTATTCCTTCCCCATTTCAAGATAAGGGGGTATCGTACCAGAGAGCACTGTCATAATTCCCTAATCGATCAAGGGGATTAACTACTTTTGTTAAAAGCTGCCAGTAAAAAAAGAACGATTAAGTGGGACTGTGAAAGTTCATCATTCTCATTTTTATTTGAGTATGCTCCCTCTTTCGTTCAAGATAAATTGGTAGCGAAAGCGAACGAACAGCATTTAGGCAATCTCTTAAATTTCTGCTAAGATACATGATTATGTTGTGTGGATAAATGTATATGGATGCTTTTAATTTGTATGAAAATACATTGTATGCGTATATATATATATATATTGTGAGTGCATGTGAAATTTTTTACACCGTAATAGTAAAACACCAAAACTGTAAGTAAAATTTATGGAAATGTTTATTTTGTGCCATCTTATCCAAATTAATTGAAAAAGCATGCAAGTAGATAGTGTGCTGCAAAAAAGAACAAAAAAAAAAAAAAAAAAAAAAAAAAAAAAGCGAAATTTTTAGTTGTAGTTTTGGATGGCGTGACGGAAAAGATAAAATAATTCATTGAAATAAATACATTTCAGTACATAATATAAACTTAATGAAAGTGATATATTTGACTGCGTATTTGAAAATTAAAAGCAATATTTCAATGTGCAAATATACTTTAATATGCAAAACAAAATAATTGCAGTGGAATTTAAAAACAAATCATTTAGTGTAACAAGACTGCGTTGCTGGAATTTCATATCATTTCTTTTAAAACACATATTTTGATATTATAAGAGATGTGAATGAAAAGGTATCGGTAAGTAAATGTTATATATTATTTTATGTTGAAAATAACGTTTACACTGTAAAAATAAATAGAAGAAAAAAACAAATTCAAATAATAAAATCTCTGTATTTTTTAATTAATAGCAAAGCGTCACTGAAAATTTGATATAATTATTTTTAAGACCCGTATTTCTAATTCTTATAGCCATAAAGTGCAGTGCTGCGTCACAAACTTTTAACCCGTTGTTAAGGGTTTTTTGTATTGATACATATACACACACACACACGAAGTATTTTGAATACAGATTAAAAGCATCCATACACATTTATCAGCGCATATAACGATCAATAATCATGTTTAAAATACAGGCAAAATTTAAACGATCTTATCAGCTTATCTATGACCAGAGAGAGGACATACGTAAATAAAAATGAGAAGAGTTGACTTTCAAAGTTCGAATATATCATTTTTCTTCCAGACGACTTCTAACAAAATCAGTTAATCCCTTCATAGATTAGGAGAGGGGAAATGGCTCTATGGGAGGGGAAGGAAGCGGAGGGCAAGCTAACAGGTGTTCCATTCGGAAAACACACGATAATCCCCTATTTCGGAAATCACACGGTCGCAAGTAGCACGACACCAATAAAATATTCTAATCATGACAAAATTCGACTATGAGATTTTGGTTGTACCTATACGTTTTGATGTCTGTTGAATTTATTTTTGCTATATTTTATTGGTGATGTGTATATGTGTATGTGCAAATGTGCGTACTCTTGTATATGTGTATGTTTGTGAGTGGATAATCCCTAAACGGTTCATTCGCCTGAGTTTAAACTTAGTATGTATATATAGTTTCCTGTCTTATGATCTGTATCGATTTTGATGAGCGTAGAATACATAGTTCTTTTACGGTGACACAAAGAAAAATACTCTTTCATTATGGTTTATAGACTCAAATTATTTAAACGCAATAGCGTCTATATGCCTTATTCAATTTAACTAAAATATAATAGGTATGTTATAGATTAATGAACTGTATAAATTTTGATAAGCGTAGGACCTGTAGTTCTTTTACGCGGATATAAATTACACGGACCTATATTATTACGGCCTGTAGACTCAAATTATTTGAAATGCGCTAGCGTACATTCTCTACATTTGATTAAGATAAAATTTGACAGGCATGTTATAGGTCAGTCATGTCATTTGACAGTCATGTTACCGTCGTAGGGTTTATATAGAGTTTTCAGTGTAGAACTTATGTATATATATGTAAGATCATGGGTCGGAGTTTAGGGGTGGGGGTCAATGAGTAGAATCTGATTACGGGACAGCACTTTATTTGAAGACACACAAAAACACAAATTAGCACATAAAGGCACATAAGAATTACTATATCAGCAGGTATTCACTACTAACCAATTACTGAATCCTTGGCCTTAACACACAAGTTAAGAAGCTCACTTCATCAGAATATCACAATACAGTACTTAAGACAATAAAAAGCGCCTACGCGTTCTATACCAAATAGTGGGATTCAAGTATTGAGCTTTCTATGGCTCTACCCAACTACTCAGAGCGTTTCATGCTCTAATTAAAACAAAATTACCACATCAGTCTTCGCGCTGACGGTCTCTTCAGCTCTCTCCACTGTTAGCCGGATACTAACTAACTTTTCGCTTGTCAGCTCGTTCGCTGGTTACATCAGAGATAGCGCCATCTGTTGATCGGTGGAAGAAATACTTCCTACACACACACACACACACACACACACACACACACACACACACACACATATATATATATATATTTACAAGGACGTGAAATTGAATTCTTGTATGTTGAGATCTATGTCTATGTACTCTCTGTGTAATTGAAATTGATAATCGTTAAATTAATATTAAATTGTACAAAAGATTAAAAATAAAACGGATTTGTGGAAAATTTCTTGGATAAGGTATGATAGTTATCGTTAATATTGTGCGTATTACTTATAGTCCTTTTACAAGGAAGTATGAATTTATTTACACAAATCACGTCCTTTTTGTGATTCCTTTTTTGAAGTTCTTTAAAATATTTAAAAGAGACTCAAACTAGTCAGATCAAGGATTTCAAAAGATTTAAAACTTCTCCAGACAACGTGGATATTTTTCGGAATATATATATATATATAAATTTAAATATAAGTATCATTATAAATAAATAAGTAGACGCGTATAAACCAATCCAACAGTTTTTAATTCCTAATGGACACACCTACGAACATTAATTTTTATATATAGATAATTTAAGATAGTTTGTATAAATTAAGAATGTAATAATAGAGCTTCACTACATATATTGGAAAGTTTTATAATTGCACTGAAAAAACTGTGACTGACATCCAGAAACTAAATTGTGGCTCTAGTAAAAAAAGTTCCATGTCATCCTTACAAATTCTAGTTCCTGTTGCTAGAGAGTTCTAAAATCCCCAATTAGATTTCTAGAGCGTTTTCATGTATTATTGTGGCCAATATTATTTAAAAATCTCTGAAGATAAATACGAACACAAGAGGCAAGTTTTAGTAACTATAATTTTGTTGTATGACCCAAATATAGGAAATCAAGCGAGAGTTTTTCGCAATAAAAAGTATTCATAATATTCCTAATATTGTTTCATCCAATAAAAAAGTGTGGACTAGAAATTCTAGATCATCTCTTTTATCCAGGTTATTTGTTTACCTTATACGTATAACTCAGAAATTTCTATTTCTATTTACTGAAATTTTATTTTTCCGACTGAGTGAAAATAATGCCTGGACCGGGAGTTGAACCCCGGATCTTTGACTTACAAAATCAAGGCTCTACCAATTGAGCTATCCAGGCCGACACCCCGGTCAGCATTACTGACTCAGACAACCTTTAGGCAGAAACACCTGCCTTGACCTTGTAAGTCAAAGATCCGGGGTTCGACTCCCGGTCCAGGCATTATTATCACTCAGTCGGAAAAATAAAATTTCAATAAATATGATTTTCTTCCACAGTTGACTGTGTGATTTTAATAAAAATTATATTTATATTTCCAGCTTAGGGATTTCGAAAATGACTGTTTTTTTGTTCTATATGAAGGCGGTATATATATATATATATATATGGGAGGTTATATTTCTCAGTTATTACCATTACTTCCATTGTGTGACGTCACTGCTATGTAGTTATGACGATATTACTACGTCGCTGTTTTGTATCATCCTTTCATTGTATGCGCACGCACCTTACGCGCGCCAGTTCAGTATAGTTATTGAGTTGACGTGGAGCGGTGTGTGAAAGACAGACGGTCTTCTCCGCTCGTAAAATATGTATATGTTAGTGTTTCTGTAATGTCCCTTTTCTTTATTTTAATAAATGTTGTAATGTTATACTGGTCTGTAGCCGTTTCCCTATATTTTGGGGGCTCGACCTATCCCGTTAAATTCTCCCCTAGATAGACGCTACAAAAAAGTCGCTACTTTGGTTTTAAAAAAAAAAAACAGTAGCGTGAAGACGAATGTTTCATTTATTTTTTCTTAATAAAATGACTGACGAAGTATCCTATAGTTGATAAGACGTTTGAATAATATTTAATAGACGTTCTCAAGTGTTCTTCATTTTATCTTGAAATGTTCTTCGTTTAATCTAATGGACGTTATTCCATAACGGACGAAATTGTCCGGTTTTTTTTTATGAAATACCAGAGTTGCAAGTAATATTATTTTATATGCCAACATCATGCCGATGACTTGGAGTTTTTCAGTATTAGTGCTCCCTTCTTCATGATCGACGTATTCTTGTTCTTAAAGTGCTTCATTTCCGAAGTGATTCTATTTCAAGTTTTGTTCCTGCCGATGATTTGAAATTTCTCGGTGTGCTATTTTCTTCATGCCCGACGTTCTTAAAGTGACACGGATTCATCATCTATCTGATCCTGCCCAATAAAATAATTCCATCTACGCTGTATATAGGACTGCCCTTAATGTCAGGTACGAGCATGCATTTTTTTTTCTCTCCTCTCTGCATGATAGTATATAAAGAAAAAAATTTTTTTTTCATTTGTAATTAAAATTTGAAATTCATTCATTGCCGTTTTACGCCCTTTAAAATTATTTGTTTGTTCATTTTTATATAAATAAAGAGTTTTCTTCCCCCATATTTAATTGCTTTCCATGAATAAAGAAATATTCTGTTCCCCAATATTTATTTATTATTCCTAAAAATATATATGTTCTGGTTATAATCCATTTTTTTTCCCCCAATATTTACTTAAACAAAAAAAAAAAAAAAAAAAAAAAAACAGAAAGAAAAAAAGAATTTTTTTTTTTTATTTACTTCGGTTTTCTTATTTTATGTTTCTTGCATCCTAAAAATGGCCCTTAAATTAGGCGACCTTCCGCTAGTTGCAAATTCTTTGAAATATTCTAAAACAAATACCATAAAATTACTAAACACGCTATTAGGATACCCAACATTTGATCATCAATCGCGTAAACGTATGCGAAATTTTAGCGGTTTTACTGCCGATTTCGACATTAATAAACATCAAGAACAAATTTTAAAATCATTTTCTTTGTCTGATTTTATATCAATCGCTAATTCGCTACATTTAGAACCAGTCGGTAGTAAGGAAAATTTATGCAAAGAAATTTTTAAAGCACTTACTAATTTATCTGAGTTTCAGAAAACATTAGATACTAGTTTTTTGTCAGACGAAGACGATCTGAGTGTAAATAATCATTCTGTTCAAACCCCCTCTTCGAATGTTCCCACTATTACTTCTGTTTTTGAATCTCAAACCCAAACAGAAACCGAAACTTTCCCTTCGAGTGTTCAAAATATTTCTCCGAATGACGCTGCAGACACAATGTCTGATTTGAGTAATCATTTCTGGTTCCTCCTTCGAGATTTAGCTAGTACATGTAGAACTTTTTCTGGAAATGATTCATATTCTATTCGTAATTTCTTTAATGACATTGAGGAACAATTCTGTTTATTTCCTAGTCTTACCGATCAACAAAAACTTATCTTTGCTAAACGTTTAATTAATGGTTCTGCTAAAACATTTTTATTTTCGCAACGAAATCTTAATACTTACGAGTCATTTAAAGCCGCGTTAATTTCTGAATTTTTGGATACCATACCATCCATCGAAATACATAAACAGTTAGAAAACAGAAAAATGCGTCCTAATGAAACTGCTACGCAATATTTTTTAGCGATGCGCGAAATTGCTAACCGCGGTAATGCTATTATTGACGATTCTTCGGTAATTCAATACACCATTCAAGGTATACAGGGTAACCCCTCTGAGAAAATTCTTCTCTGTGGAGCAAAATCTTTTTCAGAATTTAAAGAAAAATTGCGTGTTTATGAAACTGCTCTTAATACAATAAACTTAAATCAACGAAATTCAGTTAATTATAAACAAACATATGACAGTCGAAAACGCAGTACTGGTCACACACAACCAGCTTTCACTCGCGAATCCAAATTTAATATTGGTCCGGCATCTCAAAATAAATTACGTTGTTTCAATTGCAACGATATCGGTCACTTATCTAAATTTTGTCCTAACCGTTCTCGTGGCCCTAGGTGCCTTGCATGTGGTCTTTTTGGACACAAGTCTACCGATTGCCGCCGAACCGCTGCAAATGACGGACCTCCTTCTAGAGATAGAGTTAACACTGTACATGAATCGCATGCTTCTCATATGTGTAAACAAGTTAAAATTAGTGGTAATGAATTAACTGGTTTGGTTGATACTGGTAGTCAGTTAACCCTTTTGAAACATTCTGTATGGTTAAAAATAGGTTCCCCACCGTTGTCAAAAATTAATAAATCCTTAACTGGTTTTGGCTTTGCGCGTATACATGTTATCGGTACTTTTAATTCTTTTATTACTATAGACGATCAAGAGTTTTCAGCAACTATTTCAGTTGTACCCGACGTGTCCACATTTTATGACCTTATAATTGGATGTGACGTCATCCAACAAGCGAACATTAGCATTTCACCCACCGGTGTTACTTTTTCTAGTTTTTCACAACAAAATGAGTGTACCGCAGATCCAAATTTTATCATGACGATCACTGACGATAATCCCAAATTTGATATTGGTCCTAATGTTTCACGATATATTCGTAACGACATTAACAAACTGTTGTCGGCCTATAAACCTAATAAAATCAAAACTGCGAACATTGAGCTTAACATCACTTTAACTGACGATACACCTATTTTTCACTCACCCCGACGTCTACCCTTTACCGAATGAGACATTGTAGACGCACAAGTCTCTGAATGGCTTAAAGATGGTATTATCGAACCAGTGTCCTCCCCATATGCCAGCCAAGTTGTAGTTGTTCGAAAAAAAGATGGTAAACACAGAGTTTGCATCGATTACAGGAAGCTCAATCGTAAGTTAGTTAAAGATCACTACCCCCTCCCCCTAATTGATGATATTTTAGATCGACTTCAACATGCAAAAATTTTTAGTACGATAGACCTACGTAATGGATTTTTTCATGTACCCGTAAACAAACAGAGCCGCCCTTTCACTAGTTTTGTAACCCATAACGGTCAATTCCAATTTCGCTACATGCCTTTCGGACTTAGCTCCTGCCCTTCAGTGTTCATGAGATATATAAATGCCGTTTTTAGAGACTTGATTGCTGCCGGCATAGTACTCCCTTATATGGATGATATTGTAATTCCCGCGAGTAACGAACATGAGGCCGTAGAACGTCTAAAAACTGTTCTTCAAACAGCAAGCGAGTACGGACTCGACATAAATTTTAACAAATGCCAATTTTTACATACCAAAATAGATTTCCTCGGTCACATAATAGAAAATGGTAAACTTTTGCCATCCCCTTCCAAAACTAAAGCTGTTTTAAATTACCCAGATCTGAAAAATGTTAAAGACGTACGCAGATTCCTTGGCCTTACAGGATATTTTAGGAAATTTATCCCTCATTTTTCTACCATTGCAAAACCCTTAAGTGATCTTCTGCGTAAGGACACCCCTTTTCCATTTCAAAATGAACAAAGAGCCGCATTTCAAAAATTAAAATATTTACTTTCCCAAGAACCAGTCCTCAATATTTTTAATCAAAATTCCCCTATTGAGGTACATACAGACGCGTCTATAGATGGCTTGGGGGCAGTCCTGTTGCAGAAAAACATGCATGATAATCAATTCCATCCAGTCTTTTATTTTTCGAAGAAAACATCTGATAACGAAAGAAAATACACTAGCTTTGAACTTGAAGTTCTGGCTGTGGTAGAAGCCCTCAAAAAGTTTAGAATCTACCTCCTAGGAACTAATTTCAAAATTATCATAGACTGTGATGCGTTCGTCAAGGCACTCAATAAAAAAGAAATAAACTCCCGCATTGCACGATGGGCTCTGTACCTTCAAGAATTCCATTATAGTATTGAGCATCGAACAGGTTCCCGCATGGCGCATGTGGACGCTCTAAGTCGAGCTCCACAATGTTTCATCATCCAAGATAGCCTTCATCTAAAACTTTTGAAAGCTCAGCAATCTGATGAAGAAGTTCAGGCATTAAAAACGCTTTTGCAGTCCACACCCCATGATAATTACATTATAAAAAACAATCTTCTCTATAAAACAGTGAACGGTGTCGATTTACTCGTCGTCCCCACAGACTTGCAGCATAGTATAATTAAAGAAGCACACGAGCGTGGACATTTCGCAGCACTCCGTACCCAAGAATTAATCACTAAAGAGTTTTATATCCCTCACCTCAAAGAAAAAATCGAAAGTTGCATTAAAAATTGCATAAAGTGTATACTCTATAATAGAAAACGAGGTAAACAAGATGGTTTCCTCCACCCAATTGATAAAGACGATGCACCCCTGCACACATACCATGTTGATCACCTTGGTCCCCTAGCTACTACATCAAAAAAATACAAGCATATATTGGTCGTTGTTGATGCGTTCTCCAAGTTTACCTGGCTGTACCCTACAAAATCTACAGACGCCGCAGAAGTTATTAGCCGACTAGAAAGCCAACGATCCATCTTCGGTAACCCCGCCAGAATCATAACTGATCGAGGTCCAGCATTCACTTCCACTGCATTTAAAGACTATTGCCACGACCAAAATATAACCCACATACCAATTACCGCAGGTTTACCAAGATCGAATGATCAAGTTGAAAATAAAAATTCTACTATCATCGCTGTACTATCTAAACTTTCATCCGACAACCCCGAAAAGTGGTTTTCCCATGTGCCTGCTCTCCAACAAATCCTCAACTCGACATTTCACAGAAGTATAAAGACGACACCCTTTGAACTGCTTTTTGGTACCAAGATGAAAAATAAAGATGATATCAAGATCCTGGAGCTTCTCAACGCCGAATCTACAAACACATTCCAGAGGCAACGTGAAGAGAGACGTATCGACGCCAAAACACAGATTCGAATGGTGCAAGAAGAAAATCGCGAGCAGTATAACCTTCGAAGACGACCAGCTGCTAAATTCCAACTCGACGATTTAGTCGCAGTTAAACGCACCCAGTTCGGGCCAGGCCTAAAACTGAAACAGAAATTTTTAGGCCCATACAAGATAACAAAACTGAAACCAAACGACACATATGACGTCGTCAAGTGTGACTTCGTGGAAGGCCCATTCAAGACCAGCACCTGCGCTGAATTCCTGAAACCTTGGACCGACACGTTTAAGACGCTTACTTAGAGTATTTCTCCAAAACTTTCTTTTTATTATTTTTTTAAGAACTCTTACTTGGACATTTTTTGTGCAAAATTACTTTTTTTTTTTTTTAAACATCACACGTTGATCTTGAACTTGCAAAATAAGAACTGCTGTCATTTTTATGAACTATTTATTTTTTTCATGAACAGTCCAGCCATGAAAAATACCTGCCATATTTTTTTTTTTCTCTTTTGATGAAAATTATCTACCAATTTTTTTTCTACTTATATGTTATTAACATCTTATCTTATTTTATTTTAGTATTTTGATGATTCAGATTTTACCTGTATTAATTGACAATTTTCCATTTGGTAATGTATACAATTTTTTTTTATTTAGTTAATGCAGCTATATTATTACTGTATTTATAACTCTATTATGTAGTATTGTATATTGTTTATTTTTTTTCATTTCTTTTGTTTTTGTATAATTTAATTTTTTTTTTCTTGTTGTTTAATAACCTTCAGGCGAGGCCGCCTGCTTGGTCATGATGGCCGATATGGGAGGTTATATTTCTCAGTTATTACCATTACTTCCATTGTGTGACGTCACTGCTATGTAGTTATGACGATATTACTACGTCGCTGTTTTGTATCATCCTTTCATTGTATGCGCACGCACCTTACGCGCGCCAGTTCAGTATAGTTATTGAGTTGACGTGGAGCGGTGTGTGAAAGACAGACGGTCTTCTCCGCTCGTAAAATATGTATATGTTAGTGTTTCTGTAATGTCCCTTTTCTTTATTTTAATAAATGTTGTAATGTTATACTGGTCTGTAGCCGTTTCCCTATATATATATATATATATATATATATATATATATATTTTTTTTTTTTTTTTTTTTTTTTCAGAGTGAATCAGAAAATGTTCTCATTGTTTTATCCCAATAATTTTATATTTTAAATGATTCTAATTTTACTAGCCGCAGAACAACAAAAGAAGTGTTATAGAAATTTCTTTGTGCATTATATTAAAATGCTTCAAGAAACATAAACATAGATTATGTATAATTAATTCCGCGTCTAGACTTTGACATTAAAATTGTTTTTAAGTAATATATATATATATATATATATATACGAACCTATTTACGAATTTATTTTTTTCTTCATTGCTGATTATTTCGTAATTCATTATGGAATTATTAACAACTTCCCAAAAACTTGAGCAGTCAATTAATTTCACAAAAGCTGAAATTCACGATGTAAAAAATAAATTCTTTTGAACATCTGGATTAGATCTTGCATTTGAAAAGCAATAAATTACCACTTAGAAGAAAAAAATAATAATAATAATAAAGTAGATACTCTCCCACACATTTGTGAAATTGAGAAAAAGTAGTTCCAGGGGAGGAAAAAAAATGAGTATTACAAGCAACACAAAGAAGCTTAGAAATAGCTTTAAGGATACAAATGATAAATACGAATTGAAATTTTCAAAGCTTCAAAGTTTTTGCAGTAGAAGTGTTCGTGTGAAAAGAAAGTGGATTACAAAGATCCTCTTTGTTCTCATTTGCAGACTGTTCAATTTTTGTTTTCATTCATCTTTCTCTCCGTTTTTTTTTTTTTTTTTTTTTTTAAGATTTGTTATTGTTTGTCAGATAATTACATTTTATTTGGATTATAATTTTGTTAAAAATTGGTATTTTGTTGTCAATTTACTTAAAACTTTGAAAAAACTTTTTGAGAATTTACTTTAGCTTAATTATAATTGTATTATCTGAAGATAAAACCTTTGTTCTGAGTTTTGTGTATTTTACTGATGATTTAAAAAAAGATTAAATTTGTAATATTAATAATTGTAATTCAATTTATTTCTAAGCTTCAAATTTATTGAAAAAGATGACTACTAAAAATTTCCATTTTTTTTTTTTCTTTAGAATAATTAGAGTAAAAAGCTTTAGCTAACTACTAAATTTATCAACAAGAAAAAAAAAGAATTTTTGAAATACATCTCATATTATAACTAAAGTATTTATGATTAAATGTAATAATATTTCTATAAATCTTTAATAAATCAGCGTGTAAGTTATCTTATTTACTCTATGAACCGTTAATTACTTAATTATACTTATTGATTTTACAAGTATACTATCCTGGGAAAATTAAAACTAGTTAAATATATTTATTTGAGTACACTGTAGTAAATTTTTCGTTTCCTTGCTTATATGCTTATAATAACAATGAAAAACCCTTTTTAATTGTTATTTCATTTGTTCAGTTATTAATTTTATCCAAATTTATGATTACATTATTTGTGTTCAAAAGGAATATACATAATCTTTAATTAGATAATAAAAATATGAATAACAGGATGATAGAGAACACGTGGAATATTTTCTTAATCAAATAAAGTATCATGCTCTATATTTTTTGTGTAATACATTTTACAATATTGATAAAAAAATTTCGAAGTTTAATTTCACATTAATCTCGGTTTTTCTAATCTAATCTACATTAGATGAAAGTGTTATCTCGGGTCCTCCTTTAATAACACTAGCAGGCTTTGCCCGCTTCGCTGGCCACTAAATTTAAAGGAAGCTCTTTTCTATATAGCTTTATAAAAATAAAATAAAATAAATTACTGAAATTGTTCAAAAGTTCGCTCCAGGTCCCTGCTGCATTCGGCAGCGATTTGGTCATCCACTGCAACTCGGTCGCTTGTCCCTATTACCTGCGACAATAGTTTGCCAATGAGCTTCCATTTAGGTGCTTATTATATAACAGTTTCGAAATAGATAGTATCGAAAAAATTGGAGTTTCACTTTTATATTTGAATCCCAGTTACATGTGAACAACACTATACGTGTTGTTCACATGTAACTCGGACTGGACTCAAACGTAACTGGGTTTAGACAACATAATATTTGCTTTTACGTTATTTCATATGCTTTTTTTGTTTATCCTATCAATCATTAAATGACAGCAATTTCACGCCAAATATTACAATATGCTGTGACCGGCTACGTCTGTCGCATGAGACAATTAATTTTTTGTGTTTATATATAATTCATGGGTTGTAAACCTGATAGTACAGCCTTAATATAGTTCTCTTTGGCGGCTTTTGAATTTTTGTCACCGTTTTAGACTTAATCCATTATAACAATAAGACTTAATCCCTTGTAACAATATGCTACGAGCGCTATTTCTGCCATATTTTAGACAACTAATCTTTTTATGGTTATATATATTTTCCGTTAAACATATTTTTATTTATTTATTTAAATATTAATTTGAATTTTTCAAATATTTCTGTTCGACAGCGTGCAAGTGCAGTAACACACAGATGCTCATTTATTTGTATGATAAATTAGCATAATGATTATTATATAAAAAAATAAATAAATAGGTAAACATTATCGTGTTGCACAACTTTATTATGTTGCTCCACTGGCGGCTTTTGAATTTCTGTCGCCATATTAGCGATGGATTTTTTTTTTTTTTTTTTTTTTTTTTTTTTTTGTATGAAAAGGGGAAGACTATTTTGCTAATAATTTTACCAGACTCTTTTTTGTTTATACATAAGATCCTTTATATTCTGCTTATATTTTTAATGGTTTTATGTTTAAAATAGTGCTTGTTGAAATAAATTTCCTATCTTTAAAACTGCATTTGTTCTGTAAATTTTGTGTAAAAATAAATCATTTATGTTTTTATATATTCGATGCGCTACTTAGATTAAAATGTCTGTTGCTATATTAAATTTCTTGTCTAAAAACGTTCAGTATACTTCAACACCAAAATTTAAAAAATCGCCCAGCAGGATCTGTTAATGAAGCTGATAAAATAAAAATATGGTTCATAGAGTTTAAATAATCTATTTAAAAAAACTTTTAAAACCCAAATTAATAATGTATCATATCACATACATAGATATAGTAATAATATATAGATTGATCATTGGGGAGAAAAAAGTGATTCCTTTTCACTCGGGAAAAGACGGCGATTCTAATTCATGAATAATTTATTTACTAAAGGTGAATGAAAAGCTCCAGATATAGTTTCAAATTCATTCTTCTTTTTTTCCTTTTTTCCTTCAATACCACTTAATGGCTGATTCCAAAGCTTTTTTTTCGGCATCAAAAATCTTTGCACGATAATATGGGGATGATAGATCAATATATATTATTATATCTATGATCACATAATTCTTTTCGAAGACAGAATAAAACTTAATTTGAAAAAAAAAAAAAAAATAAAAACTTTTGTTTATTAACCAAAATAATTGATGAAATTTGAATTGCAAGTTGGTCTTGTGGGGTATAGGCTATTTTTGTGTTCGTGAGAGAAAATTTAAAAGAATTTGAAAACTGCAATTTTTAATCCCACTTAAAAATCATGTGACTTAATGTGAAGCAGATTTTTAATTTTTTTTTCTCCTAACGGTTTCCATACAATCTTCTGCTGTTGCCACCTAAAATTCATACTTTAGTTAATTTTAAAAAATCTAATTGTCCGATTGATAAGCTGTTTAATGCATCGGATTTCCAAAAATTTTCCCTTTCATTTACTATCTTATTTGTAACGATGCGACTGATATTTCTAATTTATTTTCTTATCTTTCTGATTTATTTTCCCCATTTTAAATAAATGTACGTTATTTTTATTTATTTATTTATTTATTTTTTTTTAATTATTATTATTTTGTCGAAAAAAAAAATTGGCAACAATTAAATTATGGATAAAATTTTAAAATTTAAATGACTTATTATTTTCACATTTTAATTAATTAAGAAAAAACTAATCATCCGATTGATAAGCTGTTTAATGCATCGGATTTACAAAAATTTTCCCTTTCATTTGCTATCTTATTTGTAACGATGCGACTAATATTTCTAATTTATTTTCTAATCTTTCTTATCTATTTTCCTCATTTTAAATAAATGTACGTTTTTTTTTTTTTTTTTTTTTTTTTAATTATTATTATTTTGTCGAAAAAAAATTTGGCAACAATTAAATTATGGATAAAATGTTAAAATCTAAATGGCTTTTTTATCAGAAATTAGAAGGTTATTATTTTTACATTTAAATTAATTAAGAAAAAACTAATCAAAAATTCGAAAATCTGACTTCGATGTGCACAATGACCCTTCGGGGGGCACCTTTGTGTTAAATCTCGTGACTGTCCGAGCTACCGTTTTCGAGATCAGTGAAATATACACATATTGCTCACTTAATAGTATAAGATAAAGTAATTAGTGTTATGGGGAAAATGAATTACTTTTTTCCATTAGCGGTAGAAAAGGATATTTCAAACGATTTTTTAATAGTCCTAATGAATATTTTAAACATTCATCAGAATTTGTGGTGTGATTCTATGGAAGTTAAGTAAAGTGTTATACATTTAGCCATGAGTCGTACAATCAGGATATTTCCATCGCTATTCTCAAATAAAAGATTTTTTTTTTTTAGTTATATTGAGCGTACAATACTCACGGGCATTTACAATTTTGTAATTCCCCATACAAAATCAATATATTATTTTTTTAGTGATATGTATTCATCTATTTTTACGGTAAATTTAAATAAAGCACTGCTAATAAAAACCTCTTTACTTGTGTGGCAAAAACTGTGGTACAGATATACATAGCAGTCCAGGTTATTTTTATGTTGATTTAGATACATTATTATATTTTATTACAATATATAAAATAAATAAATAATAAAAAAAAGGCTCGAATCCACTCAAACAAACAAAAAAAAAGGAATAACATTTTATGAGATATTATTAAATTCCTATTTCGAAAATAAATAAATATATAAAATGAAAAATAAATAAATTATAAAATATTAAATTTGCTCATGCATATGAAAAAATGACGTCTATAAAATAATAATAATAATTTTAAATTTTAAAGCTAACGAAGAGAGAAATAAAGTGTGAAAATTTCGCACGGGCTTCCTAGCAAATGAATTATTTAAAGTAAGAAATAAACAAGTAATATAAAAGCATTTTTTTAAGTCAATTCCTACTTACAAACACTATCAAAAAAGTTTTTTATTTTATTTTTTATTTTTATTTTTATTTTTTTTATTAATTTTGAATTAGAAAAAAAAAAAAAAAAAAAAAACGCGAGTGAAAAATGAAATGAAAATAATTATAAGATAAAAAAAAAAAAGCAAAAACTTTTTATATATTATGTTTTAAATTTTCTGATGAATCATAGAGCTGTCGTCAATGTGCATAAATTTTTAAAGTGATAATGATGTCAATTTTTGTCAGATGCATAATTTAACTTCTTATAATTTTTTAATGTTCACGTTTAATTAAATTTATTTATTTTTATGTCGAAAGAAAATAAACTCGTAAAACTTTTTTGGCAACAATTAAATTATAGCTAATATTTTAATGGCTATAATAACGCTATTATTTTCATATTTTAATTAATTATGAGAAAACTAATAAAAAGTTCGAAAATCAGACTTCGAAATATTGTGTTGTCACCGTGTTCTGGGCAATCCTGAAAGTTTCAAATTTCTAGCTAGTTGGAAAGTTAGTTAAAAATCGATTGTAAGATTTGTACAAGATATAGGGAGAGTGTGAACTAATAGTAGGAATAAAAAAAAAAAATGAAATGGTCATTTTTCAACGGGCGCCATAGTCTCCCTACAACTAACTAGTATTATATAAGGCGTCAAACCAAATGTTAAAATTGTTTTGACTGCGATGAATACATAAATTTAAAAATGATAAAGTTCCGTAAATTTCACATTCATAAGTAAAGGATGAGGGTCTCTAAGAGAATTTGGCCCAGAAAACGAGGAAATTATAAAACTGTTCGCGCGTATGAATATTTTGCGTAAGATATTATTTTAAAATAGTTCGAAAAATAGAGTGACAGCGAGCAGAATGTTTAGGCATTCACCTCAACTAAAGTTATATCTGTAGAACATTTGAAAAAATTAATGAAAATTGGAGGAATGGGCGTAAAACTCTTGTGGAGATAGGAGGAGTATTGGGGTTCTTTTGGAAGCTTTTTTCGTTCCGGATATCACATGAAAAAGATTGGACGGAAGTGAACGACACTCTGCAGGGGTTTATCCTTGCAACCGGAACATAACAATTCCGCCGAGATTTTAATCCCCTATTCCCCACATAGGACAATTCCGCCGAGAATTTTAAACCCCCTTTTCCCACATAGGACAATTCCGCCGAGAATTTTAACTCCCCTTTTCCCACATAGGACAACTTCGCCGCGCCATTTTACCCAGTCGAGAAGAGGGGGGTCTGCAGCAGTTTTTTCATTTTTGGCGACGCATCGCAATTTGGCGGCACATCGAGCATTATAAGAACCCTTCGCCCTCGCTTTGGTAAGCTAAGTAAAAGTAGAGTAGATTTTAACCAAAATATGAATTAAAAATTGAACTCATAAACATACATTTAATTTTGTTTTTCATTATTATTATACTAGCTGGAACCCGTCGAATTCGACGATCACTTTATTGACCGTAATGTTTCAAAAATCGTCGCATCATTATATAAATGTATTTCATGTTAAAACATCTAATATAATTTACGACATTTCACTTAAAAAAAGAAAGTCGTAAAGATGCTTATAAATAGAAATACTATATACGGCACCACTTTCTGCAAAGTACTGTCAATGGTGACGTCAAACTGACTCCAAAAAAATAGTTGCTCTCTTTTATTTTCTATTTCGTTTAATACTATGACTACATGTTCGCTGACCCGCCCGGTGTTGTCCGGGCCTATGATAATAACCTTAAATGAACCTTAAATTTGTATGATTTTAAATCCTAAACTCGATTTTGTTTGAATTTCTATTTTTAAATAAAAGCACCGCGAAAAAAATAATCAGATGTAACAAAAAAATTACCTTGAACCGAACGAAACTCTGCCTTGTGACCCCGGTGCCTGCGGCAGCGTATACGCCGTCCGCTAATAACATAAAAAAATTCCCAAAAACTACTCTGGAACCAAACGAACCCGACCGGCGTTGCCCGGGCCCATGATAATAACCTTAAATGAACCTTAAATTCGTATGATTTTATATATTTAACTCGATTATGTTTGAATTTCTATTTTTAAATAAAAGTATAGCATCGCAAAAAAAAAAAAAAAAAAAAAAAAAAAATCAGCTGTAACAAAAAAAATTACCTCGAACCGAATGAAACACTGCCTTGTGGCCCCGGTACCTGAGGAAGCGCATACACGGACCGCTAATAATATGAAAAAATTCCCAAAAATTAACCTGGAACAAAACGAACCCGACCGGCGTTGCACGGGCCCATGATAATAACCTTAAATGAACTCTAAATTTGTATGATTTATTATCTTTAACCCTATTTTGTTTGAATTTCTATTTTTAAATGAAAGCATCGCGAAACAAATAATCATATGTAACAAAACATTTACCTCGAACCGAACGGAATTTGGGCTCGTGACCCCGGTGCCTGCGGCAGCGTATATGCGGGTCGCTAATAACATGAAAAAATTCTTAAAAATTAATCTTGAACCGAACGAACCTCTGAATCGTGGTTCCGCCGCCTGTGGCTGCGGCACCGTATAGCAGGCATGCTACGCACGCGCTGAAAAATTCACTTTCCTCCACCAGGGGGCGCAGTATGTTGCATATGAACATCACCAATCACCTTGAATTTCAAAGACCCTTTCAAATAAGGTGTCACATGGTGGTGTCAACTGCAAAATCCTTCAGTGGCAGTTTCTCCCGCCAGGGGGCACAGTGTGTTCTGTACGAACATCACCAACGGTCAGGAAATACCAAGACCTTTAAAATAAGATGTAACATGATAGGGTCTACAGCAAAATCCCCTAGTTCCATTTTTCACCACCAGGGCTCGCACTATATTGTATACGAATTTCCCCAATCGACATGAAATTTCAAGACCTTTAAAATGAGGTGCTACATGTGTGGGTCTAGAACGGATTTCCCTCTCAAACTAATTTCCCCCCCCCTTTCCCCTGCCTCCAAATCGACTTTCCCCCTTTAAAATCGAAAATTCCAAATTCGCAGAAAGTGATTTTTTAGTATTCGGCTCTAGTCCCCATATGTACAATTTCTTCACCGTGAAATAATTTGGAGCTTAGTTAAGCTCGTAAACGTGTTTTTAATCGACTTTTTTTTTTTTCTTTTCATAGCACATCTACAGACTAAGACCTGTTTTTAGACACCTCAACCAAATTTTTATACCAAGTAGTTCTCTCAATATAGTGGAGACAGACAAAAACATGTTTCAAATTAATATATAGATGTTCTTTTATTTAATAATTATTTAATTGCAATAATAAATTCTGCTATTATTGAATTTATTTCTAATTTTCGTGTAGTACTTGAATAACATAAAATTCAAGTAACAAATTAACTTAAGGAAAAAAATTCATCTTAGTTTAAATTGTTCCAATTACATTTATTAAAATTATTAAAGGATAAATAAGAACTTAAAATTTCTTTACTTAACGTAACATTCAAATGGTATATTACTTAACTTATATTAACTTATATTAAATTTTCTTTACTTATTTTCTTTAATTTTTTATTCAACAGTGACAAATAACAGAAATAACAACAATAATAATTCTCTGCGATGAAAATCATCTCCATCTGTATATATCGTGTAATAATAAATAATAATTTTATTAAATAATTTGTAATACGTGAATTTGTATAGAAAAAGTATAGAAGAAAGTTTCATGGTGGTTACAACATAATAGTTGATATTGGAGGAACATTCAGAAGATAGTTTTTAGTAACATACCTGATTTTGGTGGGAAACTGAAAAAAAATCACTCTGAAAAAAAAAAAAAAAAAAAAAAAAAAAAAAAAAAAACAGAAAATTTTACCAAGAAAAATATCCTCTTTAGAAAAAGAGCCCACGTATTAATGTATAAAGAATTTTATAATGGTATTCTGGATCGATTGAAAATAAATATTATGGAACAGAAATGTCCGAAAATAACTCTTTAAAATAGACGACTTTTAGTAATATAAATGATAAATTTATTACTATAGAATGTTACTCAAATTTCATATTTGGTAATACCTGTAACTAAAATTGGTGTTAATTAACCTTATATTGCTCAACAGGTGGCTCTCTCATGCAGCAGTTTTCCCCATTCTAAAGAAGGTTATATCTCAGCTTCTACTGTGTAAAAGTGCACCAAAACTGTGCATGTGAGATGTATATCATGTAAAATTCTGCTGGTTTAATTTGATTGCATATCAGCCGACAAGTACCGCTGCTATATTGAAATTTTATCCAATTTACATGAACACTATATCCCAGATTCTATGTCATAAAGGTACTCCATATTTGGTTTAAGATGTACAAATTATTTAAAAAAAAAAAATAAAATGCTGATTGAGATCTACAGATACACAGTACAAAAAGGTGGCGCAGCTATTATTTTTTTTAGTATGAACAATTTATACATGAAATTTGATGCAGTTTTTACCAAGAGATGCTAACCATTTGGAAAATCGTAGAAAGTAATAGTAGTATCACTTATCGATCGATATACACCCGAAAAAAATCAGCATAATCTTTCATGATACATATTTTATGTAGCAATTTTGTTGCCGGTATATAACATGAAAGCTGAGATGGTCTTTCCGTAAATGGAGTTAAATTGCAGCAAAGCAGTGTCATTTTTCGTCCAATATGCATTCAAAATGAATAGCATATAGCAATAAATACTCTTTAAAAAAATAAGTAATCAAGTTTCAGTTAAAATGGAATGCATTACGTTGTATATATATATATATATATATACAGGGCCCGAAATTTCAGCTCAGATTACACTCGCCGAAAATAACGTTTTACTCGCCACAAAATAGGGTTGTCATTTTTTTTTTTCTTTTTTACGCATTTTGGGTTTTTTTCTTTTCCCTAACTATTTGAAATGCTTTTACAAATATGCCTAAAATTACATATATATTAAAAGTGTGTCGTTTATCATCATGTCATGTCTCATAATCATCTATAATCAAAAATCATTATAGTGCATTGTATTTGAGATTTGTAAAAGATTAAAATATCTATAAATGCAAAGAGTCATTAAAGAAAAAAAAAAAAAAAAAAAAGAAACTGTCAAACAGTATCCTGTGAAAATCTTTTTATTATGAAAGATTAAGCTTCCTTATTTACCTATTTATTTATTTAACTTTTTACATCAGAAATACCTTTTTTGTCCTTTTTATTACTTCCATTATCTTACTACCGTAGGTAATAGAAGTATTGTATTCGGTCTGAAAATTCGATATCGAGATTTCACCTGATTTACACGTTTTAATGTCCCCTGAGTCCAAAAAAGTGGTTTTTGCAATTGGTCAGTGTGTATGTGTGTGTGTGTGTGTGTGTGTGTGTGTGTGTGTATGTGTGGGGGGAATTTCTGGCTATTATATCTCGGAAACTAATAAAGATAGAACTACGAAACTTTAGAATTGAAACAAATCTGGTGTACAGATGAAATTTCCAAATTTTGGTGAAAATTGAAAAACCGGAAGTGTGACCGTAAGTCCGTATCTCTAAAACGACTCTAACGTTTTTTTTTTTCAAATTAGCTATATAAACACTCTATTAGATGTCCTTTCGAATGATATAGTTGGTTAGATCAGGAAAATTGATAGGCGTCCTGTATAAATAGCTCAATTTCAGGTCTCGCAAGGGTGTTCCTTTAAAAACGGCTGCACGGATTTTTTTTTTCAAACTCCCCATATTATCTCACTTATATGCTTCTGTTTGTAATTATTGTTTTCCTGTCTATAATTGACTTTTGGTAAAAGTTTGTATCTCAAAAACGGCTCGAACGATTTTCTTGAAACTCGTTATATACATCCATTTCTTTCTTATGCATCACGTAGTTATTAGAGGAAAACTAACAGCTACCCTGTTTCGGTAGGTCAGAAGTTTAGGTACATCTCGAAAATTGGTGCTTCAAAAAATAACTCTACTTTTTTTTTTTTCCTTATTTTTTACCTCACTATGTGTAAGCTTCGTTTTATATGTCTTTACATGTGTATAAAGTTTATCTTACCAGAAAAATGTTGGGTTTCTACTTCTTTAGGTCACTTTTATATCTTCTGAAAACATTATCTCCAAAAAATGCGTATAATATGTGTAATAGTAGGTAATGGAAGTCGTGTTGTTGTTTCACACTAGATTTTTTTTTTGTAATCAGAAGGAATGTCGATGTGTATAACTTTTTTATTGTTGTCATTTGAAATAGCCATTTCAGAATTACTTTTTCGATAAAATCGTCGCTTACAAATCGTAACAAGCTCAAATTCTTTACGTTTCAGCAAAAAACTGGAAAATGTGAACTGTTTTTTGAACATTGTTCAACAAAATAAACATAGACAGTATCTTTAAAAGGGTTCGGGCTTATTTTCATGCGCCAATATCGCATAGGCAAACTTTCGCATTTTTTTTTTTCTCTCGGATAGTGGAAGATGGGCAAAGAGGCTCTCTGCTCGTCTATTCTCACTCGGGAGAAACAAAACTGCCGAAGAGATTAAAACTTTTATGCATGTACTAAGCTTTTTTCCTTTCTCAGGTTGGGGCGATCGTCGGGCAACGCGCACACAGACTCGGCATTCCGAGAAGAGAATTGTGATGGCATGTCTCTGTGATAGCATGCCACCTTTAGGGGTGTGTCCTAGACCGTTGCTCATTGCCCATCTGCGCAGCACTAGTGCGACGTAAAAAAAACCCAACCAACCCAACCGAGAAGAGAAAAAGGAGAGGTTAAATATGAGGTTATAAGATGGCAATATTTTGCCATATTTAAATCTATAAAAAGAATCTTTTCTGTCACAGTATCATATAAGAATTCTATTTAAAACTAGACTAAATTTTTACTCGCCACAGTTAAAATTCCAATCGCCAATGGCGAGCTGGCGAGCGGAAATTTCGCGCCCTGTATATATATATATATATATATATATATATATAATTTTAAATCTGTTTTCAAATTATAGTTGACATAAATCACAAAAAAAAAAAAAAAAAAAAAAAAAAAACATAAATTAATTAGAAAAAACTAGTATGTTGTGGCCGCCACATTACTTTCTTCTATATTTTCCTATACAAATTCACTCAGTAAAAATAATTTATTAAAATTATTACTTAAAAAAAAAATATTTTCCATGATTAGGCAGACGATTTCCATACTACATTATATATTTATATATATTTGTTAAAAATTAAAAAAATCCATAACTTTATTTTAAATTATCGCAGATCGATGGTTCAACCATTCATTTTAAAGGTATTGGCGAGCTCTTTTGAAAGATACTCATCAGGAGAATTTACTCCCCTCGATCCCTCCCCGGGGGGGGGGGGGGGGAAGGCGAGGATCCTACATACACAATTTCTTTTTTTTTTTTTTTTTTCCCCAGTTAATTATCTCTATTACAAATAATTCTTTTAAATTTCATAATGGTTATTAAAAAATAATTCTCTTTATGCAGATTTATACAAAATTTTGTCTTATACCACCATGCTAAAAATTTAGAAAAAGCGAGATGGCAACGGAAGCTGTGGGACAATTTTTACCAAAAGTTGATAGGCACTAATTTATGTCAATGTGTAACTAAATACCAATTTGTATGAAATTCTGTTCAGTAGTACCTGAGATACAGTTGCCACAAAATTTTGTCATACACACACTCACAGACAGACAGACATTTTCTAAAAATGGTCAAATCGGGTTCTTCAGCTCTCAAAACGTGTAAATCCATTAAAAACCCGAGTTCGAAAATTTTTACGAATTCAATCTTCTATTGAATATAGAAGAAATTAATAAGAACTTTCATAAATCAAATCCTTTTTTTTTTTTTTTTTTTTTAATTTGACTCCATGGTCAATAGTATTAAATTACTACTTTTCATTCGTTCAGTCAATAAGCATTCGTTGCCTTTTAAAATGTAAAATCTGTAGCTGAGAAATATAGGGAATCTATACAAATTACTGTGTCTATGGGTTTTACTGAATTTTAAGAAATTGACAAATTAAACAACTTTCTTCTGTAAAAATTTTTAATACAAAAGAT
Organism: Salticus scenicus; assembly: GCA_963930645.1. NCBI lineage: Eukaryota > Metazoa > Arthropoda > Arachnida > Araneae > Salticidae > Salticus > Salticus scenicus. The sequence continues at coordinate 272,075,424 of OZ005652.1, read as the reverse complement.
TACGTATATAAAATGAAAAAGTGCATAAAAATAAAAATATTTTTTAATGCCTTTTTAACATTCTAATAAGAGATTTTCTTTTCCCTTAAATTCTCATTAACCATAACTTTCTAACAATACCACTTTCAATCCTCTACCCCTATAATTAATATGTTAAAACACGTACGACAAATTACATGTTTGCATATTAATATATAGATTCAAAGATTCTAAGACGGAAGGTGGTCGCTCACCACTATGCAGCAGTTTTGAGCGATTTCAACCTTTAGAGAGAGGCTCTGATGGCACGGTGGAGATTCAAAAGAGCCCGTGTCTAAAGATTAAACCTCCTCCGTTGTTTATTGCATAAACAGAAAAAAAAAAAAAAAAAAAAAAAAGAAAAAAGAAAAATACAGAGGTCGCCAAAGCAGAGCTTATTACCACTCTTTTGTATATTTATTTTTAACAAAATTTGAATGCCTGAAGTTTTAGCTTGGAAAGTGTCTTTTACGTCGCCAAAAGTAATGCCTTCCCCTTCATTCAGCGGAATTGTCCTATCGAGAGAAAACGGCGGAAAGGAATGCGGCGGAGTTGTCCCATTGTGGCAAACAGCTGATAAAAGTTTCGGCGGAGTTGTCCTATGCTTCGGCGGAATCACGTCGTGCCCCTTGCAACGAACTTAAAATTATATATTGGAAAAATTTCGAAATTTTAAATAAATTTATATGTATGATCAGAAAGCGTTTACGCATGAGGAATAAGGTTTTTGTCAGTAAGACAAGCAAAATCGAAATGTATTTTGATAACTTTACTTTACAGACAACAACACCCCCCCCTTTTTTTTAATTAACTCCCTGTGTTCATCCAATATTAGATTAACTTTATGATTTAAAATTGTGTTTTGCCATCTGTTTTAGAATTTAGTTTTAAAATAATTGCCTTAAAAAAAAAAAAAAAAAAAAGTTTTGCTTTAATTTTGTCTACCAGTGTAGTTCTGTACTGTATTTTACTTATATTAAAATTAAAACAATAAATCTAAAATTGATGGGAGCTGCCTTTCTTATTTCCAAAAGATCTAATGCAAAGCAAATGCCAAACAGAGGTGGGTGTCATTTAGATAGTATTTATTAATATTAAAAATGCTTCTGTATTAATTTATATACATATATTTTTAAAATTAGGAGCAAGAGAATGATTTTCAGAAAGTTATAGAAAACATGGTAGCTTCTCAAATATTAAAATGCAGAAGTTCTATTATTGTTTCTCAGTTACAGAAAATGTTTCTATGTATAGAAAATATTAAAAGGCCATCTCTCAAGCAGCATTGTGTCAATCAGAAATATCACTAATGACTGTATCTAAGGGAAATAAGAAAGAAATTAAAAGTAGCATCGCTTGTGCTCGCATAACAATTCTCTATAGTTTTAACATAAGAAATTGTTCCTACGGTAGATATTACTTCTATAAAATTCAAAAATTCAAACTATATAACAAAATGCAACCAACATCGTTTCTTTCTTTATTCTATTCTATTTCTTAAAGCAATTTTTATAGATGCCACACGCACCACATAAACTTTAAATTTTGCATCTATTTTTTAAGACAGCACGCGATCATGTTTTATATAAAAATTAAATCATTAAATTAATTTTTTTCCTTATTTATATTTCATTTTTGCATGCGCACTTTTTATTTCCTAATTCAAAATTATAAAAAAAAAAAAAAACTTTTTTGATAGTGTTTGTTTCGATACTGATTATTATTAATTTTCTTTTCTTCTCCTTTTCTTTCAAGGGCCGCGGTAGCCCAGTCGGTAGAGCGACGGCCTCGTAATTGGAAGAATGCGGGTTCGGTACTCGAGCCGGCCAAAGACCGTCGTGTACACTAATGGTGACTGGTGCACGTAAAATCTGTCGTGGCAGCAATGTCCCCCATGTTCCCATCAAAAATTATACCTCTGGGGGTCACCGAAGCGGGAGAGCCATCCCTTCCGTGGAGTATCAAAATTGTGATGGCATGTCTCCGGAACACCTCTTGGAGTGTGTCCCAGACCATCGCCAATTGCGCATCTGCGCAGCACTAGTGCGACGTAAAAAACCTAACCAACCTTTTCTTTCAAAAAAAAAAAAAAAAAAAAAAAAAAAATGATTTTGATGAAATTCTGGCAAAAGCAGAATTTAGTTTAGAACGGAGGACTAGTTTTTTTTTTTTTTTTTTTTTTTTTTTTTTCAAATTATAACATCGCTTTCAAATTATTCAATTATATATTCGGTAAATTTTAGATTTCGATAAATGTCCAACTACCGAAAAATGACACCGCAAAAATCCCAGATTGAGACTAATCTCAGTCCTAAAAAAAAAAAAAAAAAACTATGAATATATTGAATAATTTTACATTTTAATATTCAAGATATTTTTTACGATACCTAACTATACTAAAATATCATAAAAGAGAGAAATTTTTTCAAAACAAAGCTTTGAAAGGGATTATAAGTGAAAAAACATTTTTCAACGACATAATTATCTATATATATATAAATGAATGTTTGTCTATATGTACTTTATAAAATCGTAAACGGCTTGACCGATTTCGATCATTCTTTTTTTGTTTTTTTTTTCCTTATAGGCCAGGGATGGTTTAGGAAAAAAAAAAAAAATTGAATAATTTCGCCCCCCAAGGGGGGGGGAGGCAAAACGTGAATTCAAAAAATCCTTCATATCTCAAAAAAAAAAAAAAAAAAAAAAAAAACAGATATCCGTAAAATTTTTGCTTTAAAATATAGCTAATATAAATGTCTAAAAACCAATTTCTGGAATTTTCGAAATTCGGTCCCCAACGTGGGCGGGGGGGGGGGGCAAAACGGGATTTCACATGCGTAAAATGCAATTTCGCATAATCCTATATATCTCAAACAATAAAAACAGATATACGTGAAATTTTTGCTGTAAAATATAGCTAATACAAATATCTAAAAACTAATTTCTGGAATTTTAAAAATTCAGCCCGCAGGTGGGGTAGCAGGGGCAAAAACAATTAGAAATACAGTTAGGCCTTTCAAAATTGGTACAGATAGGTTTCAATAGCCTGCAAGTCGAATGGGGATATTTTCGAAAGTGTAAAGTTATTAGGAGGGGAGAGTAGGGGGGAGGGGGGAGGGGGATAAAAAAAAATAAAAATAGAGTTAGATCGTTCAAATTTGGTATATAGAGGTTTTCGATACTTACAAATCGATTGCGGATATTTTCGTATTTGTAAAATTATTAGGAGGTGCGGGAAGGGGGTGGATCGGTAAGGGGGGGGCTATGGGCAAAAACAAATAGAAATACAGTTAGGGCATTCAAAATTGGTACAGATAGGTTTTAAAGGCCTGCAAGTCGAATGGGGATATTTTCGAAAGTGTAAAGTTATTAGGAGGGGCGAGAAGGGGGGACGGGATTGGGGGGGGGCAAAAAAATGAAAATAGAGTTAGATCGTTCAAAATTGGTACACAAATGGTTTTCGATACTTAAAATCGAATGCGGATATTTTTGAATTTGTAAAATTATTAGGAGGGGCGGTAAGGGGGGGTGGGGCGGTAAGATGGGGCTATGGGCAAAAACAAATAGAAATGCAGTTAGGCCGTTCAAAAGTGGTGCAGATTGGTTTTAGAGGCTTGCAAGTCGAATGAGGATATTTTCGAAAGTGTAACGTTATTAGGAGGGACGGGAGGGGGGGCGGAGGGGCAAAAAAAATAAAATAGAGTTAGATCATTCAAAATTGGTACATAGAGGTTTTCGATACTTACAAATCGATTGCGGATATTTTCGAATTTTTAAAATTATTGGGAAGGGGGGGGGGAGAGTGGTGGGGCAAAAAAATAAAAATAGAGATAGATCGTTCAAAACTGGTGCATAGAGGTTTTTGATATTTACAAATCGATTGCGGATATTTTCGAATTTGAAAAATTATTATGATATACGGGAGGGGGGGGGGGGCTAAGGGGGAAAATAACAGAAGTAAGAGTTAGAGCATTTTGGGAATTTTTTCCGAAGGCAGTGAGAACCTGGTGCGACATTTTTCCTAATTAGATTTTGTTTCGCTTTTTTTTTTCACGTGATAAAAATTAATGCTATTTTGAGAATTCAGTAATTATAGTGATTCATTTAAAATTAGGGTCCAGTGAAGCGGGCGAAGCCTGCTAGTAAATTAAATAAAAGTGCCTAATTTGTATGAATTCGAATGCTACTAAAAACGAAAATGATAATCGGAGGTGAAAATTAGCTCCAGTTTTTCTTTTACAAGCGTTGTTTGTAACGAATTATAATGCAATAAGTATTGTTAAATGAAATATCAATTCACAACAGTAAAAGTTAAGAGAAAAATATAAATATACAGAAGAGGTTTCCAAACTTCAAAATATTTGAAGCCGCTCAAAGTCATTGTTGTTTGATTCGATATTTAAATGAATATTTTCATGTAATCTCTTGTTATCATTCGTTTAAAACTTGGTGATTTTTTTTCGTTTAAGAATGCCTTGAATTTGTTCGAACTCTCCTGATAACTCTTATTATGTTTGTTGTACAGTAACCCTATCTAGTCAGAGACAATTCATCATGCCACTAATTGAACCGACATAAAATCGTTGTCTTGTTTGTCGAATCGCATATTAAGATAAAAAATGGTCGCCTCATAATATGTGCAATACATGTTCCTTTAACTACCGTATTTGGATAAATGGTACATGACGTTTAATGCTCATTACAGTGCTCATGATTTGGAGAGAATAACATCTGTTCGGCAAGTATTTTCTGAAAGGTACATAACTTTTTTAAACATCCCCTTCTGAGATTTTCAATAAATGAAATCGTATTGAATGTAGTTATTTAATCAAAACTCATACACTTCGACCCGTGTAATGATAGTTTATAATCGAAGTTCTCAATAAAAATGTTGAAGGCTTCTGCAAATTTCATTTTACGCTTTTGTTTCTGATTGGCTGCAAAATTTACGAATTTCGGCATTATATATTTAATTCGGCTTAAATTCTATCTTACTTTAGATTAAAAGTTTTCGTAATTTAACTGACCTTGAAAATAATAATAATACAAAAGTTTATGTTTAATAACAATTAATGTTTATATACATGGGTCTACGGTTTATTTGCTACAGTGGCAACATTAACCATAACCATATTTAATAAATTAACGAGTTTTATTTATGTGTCCATTTATAATTTGACAGATATTTTCAGAATTAAAGTCAGGAAAGTTTTATAAATAATTACATTAGAAGTGCATCACATTTTTGTAAAATTTAGTTTACAGAAAAAAATTAGTTACTGTAAAATTTAGTTTACAGTTAGTCATAATATATAGCAGTAAAAAATGCACCGGTGTGCTGCTGTGGGAAAATAATCAAGAAACACTTTGAACATAAACACTGTAAATATATAAAAAGTTGCAACGATTGTTTCACATCGAAATAATAGCACAACCTTTTATTAGGTGGAAAAAATGAAGCACGAGTGCGTTGCGGATTTATTTGCTGTACTGATGCCTCTCTTGTTCACCTGACGAACTGTCGTGCTATTGTTTCAATCAAAGCAATTGTTGCCAGTTTTTATATATTTATGTATTTACATACAAAGTTTTTTCTTGGTTATCAGTCATATTGCATATTTAAGTAATATTCATTCTCTTATTTTTAAAACAGGTATAATAAAATCCAATGGACGAGAATTCAGAAATGGCATCAATGGAAATGATCAGAAATGGCATGATCAGTGACTTGATCAACGATCAGAAATGGCAAAGGTCAGAAATGGCACCAATTCAGAAATGGCAACGATCGACAACAGCCACGCATCTGTTGGTATTTACCTCTTCAGTACAAATGTTACTCTATGGGAAATTCATCGGAAATTATTTAATAATATTGTAATTCTGTTTAGTTTTGCAATATTTACAAGTATGCTCAAGTTTTGCGCAGCTCTCAACTGCTTGAACAGAAACGATAATACTGAATTAAAAACAAAAATAATAATAAAAATAAAAGACTTTTAAAATTTCTTTTAAATACTGTAATCGTCTAAAAAAAATAAAATAAAGTTGCGTAAAGGCTTTTACAGTTGAAACGAGAAGATTTCAAACAAAGGGAAAATTGCATTTTGTATTTTGAACATTTTTGTGTTGAAAATTTTGAGAACTATTATAATAAATAATTAATGATGGACTGAACCTCAGCTTAAGAGGGAATGAAAACAGTCACATACTACAAATAAAATCACCTGAATTAAGTCCATTCTAAAATTTTATTTCACATAGAGCATATTCTCACAAGGAAGAAAACCTAATAAATACAGTATTATGCATACACTGCTTTAATTTTTAAAAGTTATAGAAAAATACTTTAAATAGTTTGTAAGATAATAAAATTCATTGACGTAAAAAAAAAAAATAATAATAATAATAATAATACCCATCAATTTAAGCATATACATATATGTAACGAGAATATCCATAGTTTGAAAAAAATTCATTACGAATACAACAACAAAAAATATCAGAACAACGTTAGTTTCAAATCAACTTTGTCTTACACTACACAGTTAATTAAAATCTCAGCCAACTCAAACGAACGTAAAAAAATCTTATGGGGAAAAAAGGTTATGTTGAAACAAAGCCCAACATTTTAAATACTAAACAATCAACTATGAATAAATTAAAGTTGAAAAAAATATATATATACTTATTAAAAAAATATTATTGAAAAAGAAAGGCATTTTTAATGCTCTTCAGTAAAATTGAAAAGTATTTATGAATTTGGATTTTCTGTTTGCACGTCTGTAAGTCCACGATCCCATTTCCGTAAATAATATGCTTTTAAACCTACTTATATTATTCAAATCAACCATTGTAGCATGCTTCCTACTGAAACTGATACAAATAGTTCTATCGGTTAGTGTGCTGGGACTCGACTAATAAAAGAATTCAGGTACATTAGGGTCTATGAGGAATACATCGTTAAATCACCTATCAATATCTTTATACTTGACAAATCATAACGAAAATTAATATATTGAGTGTAGGAATAAGTCTTAAAGTGATTTTTGTGTGACGTCTACTGCGAAATAGCTTACCAATCAGCACACAGGGTTTGTGTCATCTCATGTGATAGAAAATAGTTAAAAGTTATAAAACCAATGCAGATGTTAGGAAAAAAGTGAAAGCAAATTTGAAATTTCGATGGTGAAAGAAGTCATACGATAAGTATTTTATTTGTTACTGCATTCGTAACAAATTTAAAAAAAAAAAAAAAAAAAAAAAAAAAAAGCTGCAAATACATGCAAATTAATGTTCTCGAAGAGGAAATCTTATTAAAAAAAAAAAAAAAAAACATGCAAATTTTGGCTTCGACTTTTTAAAAGAGGCTATTGTGTTGTTACCTACTGTGAGCGTAGCGAAGCTTTCCTGAAGGCTGGCCGTGAGAATTTGCAAGCACTGATAGATGGAGATGCATTTCAAACGCAAAAAAGAACTTGTCGAACAATTACGAGTATCACAAAAACATTTTCTATTTGTTTACACGGAATGAAAAATATTCAGAAAACAGGAAGATGAGTGCCACATACATTAATCCAGGGGAGAAGATTGGGCGTACCTGTAAATACTTGAATCTGCTCAACAAGCAATGCAGAATATCGTGAAAGAAAATTGTGACGAGAGATGAAAGATAGATATGTTACGACAATACAAGATGCAAAATCATTATGTGAAACACAGCAGAGCAACAATATCGACGCCGAAATGGGACACTGACTTCAAAAATGTTCTCTTTTGCTTCTGTTGGGATAGGAAAAATATGCTCTATTCCAGTGTAACTACTGAACGCTCTAAGCACAAATTCCTTAGAATGAATTGGGGAATCAGTTAAAAATGTGTGTTTACTGGCAAAGACATGCCCCTCGAAAATTGAATTCATGACATCACAAGGTCAAGGATACGTTAGTAACACCTTGCTCGGATGTTTTGGAGCCCCTTGCGTAAAATTTACGAAATAATATTAATTTCAGTCAATGCACAATGCCTTGTCTTCTGAAACTTCCATTCAGTGAACGAGTACGATACGGGTTGACGAATGCACCGTGTCAAAGGACGAATGGTTTTGAATATTGGCATCCGTCAGCTGGCCGACCGATGGTTGGTGGTGTTAGATTATGATGAAATATATTTTGTTGAATGAAGGTATTATTCCCAGTTCTCAATTACGTATTAATTTATGAAATACGCTTTAAAACATGTTACTACACTCAATACGTTATTCAGATGCAGAAAAGAAATTTCCTGTAGAATATGATATAATTAACATTAGTGAGTTATAATTAGTGTATTATATGTGTTATAGCAAAAATAATGAGCTATATTATAAAGTATGAATAGCAAACGCTTGAAGTTCATTTTCAGTTGTGTAATGCAATATTGCAAACTTGAATGCTACAGTCGACAGCAAAATTATTCAAACACACACCCACACTTTTCACATATTTATTTTTTTAGTTTGATCACTAATTTTTATCATCAGTTTACTTTTTCATAAACAGTATAAGACTAAGATCATGGCTCGAGAAATATTTACTTAATAAAACAGTATTAGGTGTCCCTCTCTTAAGTAGGAATTATTGCTAGTGCTTCAATAATTTTGCTGCCGACTATAAACGATATAATAATTACGTACAGCTGGAAAATGTTTTATTATCTATGTGAAAAATATATTTTTATTTCTTGTTTTATGTATACGAGGGTTGCTATTTATATTTCTGGCCTAATAATGAAAAAACAAATATGTAGGATCGAAACTGGTTTTATTGTTTTTCAAAATATTCTCCATGATGATCAATACACTTTTGCATGCGTTTGAACCAACTTTCAAAGCACTTTTTCCAGTCCGATTGAGGTAACTCCAAAACATGCGTTTTGAATGCATCAACCGCTTCTTCGGGGGTCGAAAATCGTTGTCCACGTAATTTATTTTTGATGTGTGGGAATAAAAAGAAGTCATTGGGTGCCAAATCAGGGCTGTACGGCGGATGACCCATCAGTTCGATCTTTCGCTCAGTCAGAAATGCATTTGTTTGAGTCGATGTGTGAGAGCTCGCATTGTCATGATGAAGAATGATTCGCCTGTTCTTCTGCTTTTTTTCGAATTTCTCCGATGACTTCTGGCAAACAAATGGTCGTGTACCATTCAGAATTGACCGTCCTGCGTTGCTCTAACGCCACTGTTGCCACATGACCGTTAATGCCGAAGAAACAGGCAATCATTTGTTTCGATGTGCTTCTTCCTCGAACAACTTTTGTTGGTTTTGCCTCGCCTTGGAAGACCCATACAGTTGATTGCTGTTTTGTTTCCGGCTCATATGCATAGATCCATGATTCGTCACCTGTGTAGATGTTATACACAGCCTTTGATGTACCTTGAACGTATTTTTCCAACATTTCTTTGCACCAATCGACACGAGCCTTTTTTTGAGCGTTTGTCAGATTATGCGGGATCCAACGCGAACAAATTTTTTTTACGCTCAAATGTTCATGCAATATTTTATTGATGCTAGTCATACTAATGTCCAAAGACGCCTCAATCTCACGGTATGTCACATGACGATCTTGCTTTATCAGTTCACGCACAGCATCGATCTTTTCTGGCACAACAACGGATTTTGGACGACCTGCACGGGATTCGTCCTGGATCGAACATCGACCACGATTAAATTCGTTATACCAATTTTTTACAGTGCTGTAGGATGGCGCTTTATCGCTGTATAAAGAATTAAGTTCATCGAAGCACTCTTGTCTTGACAATCCACGTCGAAAGTTATGAAAAATAATCGCACGAAAATTTTCACGATTCAATTCCATTTTTTGAAAGAGAAGAACTTTTCAATTTACTGTCAACAACACAAATAAAGCTATAATGGTAAATCGTCTGCTGAATTTACGTTTAAAAATATCAAACTTTCGATTAAAATCGTCTGCGGTCGCCTAGCAACACTTACTGTTGCCAAGGCCAGAAATATAAATAGCAACCCTCGTAAAATTAATATTTCAAATATACAGTTTTTAAAAATTCATTTTATAAAAAACATTTTTATTATTTAAAAGTTTAGATGACGGTTAACTTTTCATTTACTGAAAACAAAGCTTTGTCTTTTATTTTACTATTATGCTGTGTGAGTTTATATTCTAAAAATGAAATTTCTACAAAAGAAAGTTTACTGTTTTAAAATGCAATGGTTTCTGTTTCCTCATCTGCTATGAATGAGGTTTTTTTTTTTTTTTTTTTCTCAAAATGAAGTTTATAGCCTTTCTTATGTTGCACACTCAGACAAGATATAAAAAATGCATAAATTTTAAAGAAGGGGAAAAAAGTACGTTCGGGAGAACTCAAAATTTAACTCTATATCTCATGAATTAAAAATATTCTCTTTTTGTTCGAGCAAGAGTTTGAATCAAGTTTTACCTTTAAAAATATTACTATTATTTTTTTTTTTGTATAGCTCTTGACGTACTAGTTTAATTAAAAAATAAAAAAAATAAAAAATAAAAATAATGCATCAGATACTCAGCAAAAAAGATCTCCAGTGCCTTCCGATTAAGACCTAACACTTAAAAAAAAAAAAAAAGAAAAAAAAAATATATATATATATAAAGTTTAGTTTTTTGAAGTATCATGAAAAAATGAAGTTTCTCAATGCTCACACCTTTTTATTTTATTTTATTTTTTGTAATATATAGAAACGCTATTTTTATCTTCCATACGTAAAGAAAGTTTAAAAAAAAAAAAAAAATACACGAGACAAATATTTTCCTTTCCTCATTTAATGTAATGTCTGTAAGATGTAAATTATAAAAATATTTGCATTTTAAGTAACCTATTTGATTTCTAAGATAAAAAATTATACTATAGAAGATTAGATATTTTAAATGCTAGAGGTTCAATATATTAACATTTCTACCATTTCGTAGACGAGAGAGACGCTGTTAATCATTCCGGGAAAAACAAACATTAGGAATTTTTTTTCTATAAAGATGTATGACAGGTTGTACATTCCAGGGAAAATCTCTTTTAATTATTAACCCGCTCTTCGCCAGGATAAAATATTACGGATTGAGAAGATTTTTGAAGTAAAAAAAAAAAAAAAAAAAAAAAAAAAAACAGATTTATTTTTTAAATCCATATAAAAAGATTCGACGATTGTTATCGTTGGGAAGGTCAGATTTTAAAAATAATAATTTTTGATAATGAAGGGGAGGAGGAGGAGAAGGGTTGCAGAAAATAAATGATTTAAACTATTCTTTTTAAATAAAAAACAAAAATTAAGGGTATTAAAGTATTATTACCTTTGTCTTACATATTGTAATCTAGTAAAAGTAGTTTTAACTCTTAACCCGGTCTTCGCCAGGAGAAAAAAATTACAGAAAGTTATCACCTTTGAACATTTAAAATAAAATCGATCATTGAAACTATTTTGCATATCTAGAATTATTCTGAAAATATGTAATTTCTAGGAAAATTAGCATTTGCTGTTTATCTCCTCTTTCAACGGAATAAAAAACAAGAGAAAACAAGCTATTTCGACGACTTCGATTAAATGCTTGGAGACTATACAGTCGGCTGCAAAATTATTCGAGCACTAGCCAATAATTCCTATGTTTAAAAAGTACACTTAAGACTGTTTTGCCAAGTAAATCCTTGTCGAATCGTGTTCTTAGACTGATTAAGAACATGACTCGACAAGGATTTATTTAACAAAGCTGTATTAAGTGTACTTTTTTTTGGCAAGGATTATTGCTAGTGCTCGAATAATTTTGCAGCCGACTGTATTTTGAAGAATCGTAATTTGAAAAAGTATAGGCAAATATGTAGAAAAAATATACAGACCATTCTATGGCTAAAATTTAAAGCATCATATATATGAGATAAGGTATAAACGTTTTATAAAGCAACTTTATAATGGATATCATGAAAGCAAAATTGATAACTTTCGCTTAAATTATCGCAGATATATGGTTCAGCCATTTTTTTTAAAGGTATTCGTAAGTTCTTAAGAAAAATACTGATACTGAAAATTTACATCCCCAGGAAAGGGGTACTTTCCCTCGGAATAAGGGGGGGGGGATTGATATCCCTAATGCAGTGAGAAATTTTTTCCTAATTGAATCTTACTAAAATAAACAATTATTTTTAATTTCATAATGATTCTTAGACAAAAATTTTCATTGTGCACATTTATTTTAATTTTATCGCACAAAATTATAAAAGTAGTTAAAAATTATAAACTTCGTTAAAAAATATAAAAGTACGGAGCCGCAACACCGCCTCTTGGTTGATTTTGAGTAAATGTTGATAGGCACTAATTTATGGTAAAATGCAACTGCATATAAATTTATATAAAATTCAAAGCACTAGTTATTGAATTATAGTTACCACAAAACTTTTATCACACACAGACAGACATTTTCTAAAGATAGCCACATCGCGATTCTCAAAACGTATAAATCCATCAAAAACACAAAATCGAAAATATTTACGAAAATAATACTTTCTTCTATTTAATTCAGAAGAAAGTAAAAAAATTGGCGATATATGTGTATATATATGTTTTTGCATTTATAATGTACATAAAAGTGGCATTTATTGAGTAGAAAGTGTAAGTAATTTATCTTATTTTAGACTTCTTTGTAAAATATTTCATCAGATAAAAACAAATAAAGTTACATTTATCAACTGTAGATTATAAATATATGAGAAAAAAATTAATTCATTTCAACATGAATTGAAAAAGGTATTTACATCTAAATGTACAACGTTCATTTAATCTTTACAAACGAGATAAAAAGCAAAATTTTTCAGTATAAATACGAGTTTAAAAATGAAATTCTGATGAACAAATTTGCTATTTCTCTTTCAAATTTTTACACGATGTTTAATTAGCTACTCATAAATATTTCATGTGTGATCAAAAATAATTTAAAGAAAAGACATAACTTATTAAACTTGCAAAAGCCAAGTGCCAGTTAATTATGTTTTCTGTTGTAAATTTTAGTTGAAAACTCCAAAAATTTCTGATAAAATAATTTATTACTATAAATAAATAAAATAGTTTAATTAAACTGGAATTTTCATATTAAAATGACTCTAATCAATCATATAAAACTGAAAGTTTATAAATTTAATCAAGTAAGTTATTTGAGTTTGGAGGATCAGACTGAAAAATAATTTTTAATTTTAAGCACTTCTTAGAAACACGTTTGAAACCATTATGCCTCATAACAGTTATGTTGACTTTAATGAAAGAATCATCAATCAATCATACATGTTAAGACATTCAAAGTAAATATACAAAGATTAATGATTTTTCTGGCAAAGAAAAAGCTTCACACAATTTCAGACAAATTTAAAAATCCCTTTTACGAAGACATAATGCATATTTTTTTTATGGAACATAAAATCTTAAGAAGAAGTTTATTAAGTATATGAAATATTACTTCAGTTAGAGATATTTTGTATGTAAAAGTAGAATAAACCTATGATTATTGTTATTTAATTTTCTACATTGTTTATTTTATGAAGAATACAATGGATGTTATCCACAAAAATAAGAAAAGTATATATAAGGATTATATATAGTTTGCAGGAATGTTTACTTTATGTGTGATATATGCAGTAAAAAACTGGTATATTATGGTCACCACAAGACTTTCTTCTATATTATCCTATACAAATTCATGTAGTATAAATCAAAACAAAAACCCTTAACGGGTTAAAAGTTTGTGACGCAGCATTTTATTCCGATATGATTTGGAAATATGGGTCTTAAAAGTAATGATATCAAATTTGAGTGACGTTTTGCTATTAATTGAAATATATTACATAGATTTTCTTATTTCATCATTTGTTTTTTTTTCTTCTATTTACATCACAGTGTATACATAATATTTTCAACTTCAGCACGAAAAAATATATAGAATTTACTCCCTGATACTTTTTCATCTGCACGTCGTGAATTCAAAATATGAGTTTTAAAAGAAATGATATAATTTCTGTGACGCCTCAGTGTTACTTTAAAAGATTTATTTTTAGATTTCATTACAATTACTTTTGTTTTGTTGAATAAAGTATATTTACACATTGAAATAATGCTTTTAATTTTCAAATATACTGTCAAATAATCATACTTTTACTGAATTTATATTATAAATTGAAATTATCTAGTTCAATAAATTGATTTGTCTATTGCGTCACGCTATCCAAAACTGTAAGTAAAAATTTTGTAAATGTTACTTTGTATCATAGTACTAAGTGAAAATGTGTGCAAAGAGATTGTGTGATGCTTATGAAAATCACTATACCTATTTTTGAATATTTCATCTTAATGATGCTAAACAATCATGAATTATACGTGAAATGAATATTTTTAATATATTTCTACAAGAAATTTGCTCACATTCAAAATTTTCTAAAACTTAAAAATTGTAAAATGTCTGTTTACTTTCTTTTCACAAAAAACTGAACATTCTTTAATAAAACAGAATTTCAGTCCTTTATAAAATTTTTATGTGTTATTTATTTTAAAAATGAGTAACAAAATCTATTTTTAACTGAAAGATTTCTCACTAATGGCTAAAAATGAAATTTTGCAAGCTATAGGATATCAGCGTTGAAAACAAAGTGCTGTTTTATGAAATTCCTTTGAAAATCCCAGTATTATTAAATATTTCATCTTAATGATGCTGAACTATCATGAATTAAAATATTAAAAACTTACTTAGAACAAACAGTAGAAGAAATTTTTAATTATCTGCTGGTCAACTGATTTTTAAAATAAGTCAAATACCATGTATTTCATCTTCAAGCAAAATGAGAACTACCATAAAATATCCATTTAAACTATTTATATATTTTCAGGTTCCATAAGCAAAAATTTGGTTCAAATTAATTCAGTATTTCATAAATTATCATGATGGCAAATTTTTGGTTGTATACAAACTAAGTAATAGCTATAATTTTTTTTTTTTTTTTTTAATATTGAAAATTTTCATAATTTGGAAAAATTTTCTGCAAACAGCATTTATGTATTTTTGTACTTGCTGGATTTTTTTTATTTTAAGTATATATGTTGAAACTGACAAAGTAAGAATTTTTTTAATATGATATATATATATATATATATTTAAAAAAAAAAAGAAAAAAAAAGAGCATTTTGTAAATCAAAAAACTGACAAAATTGTTTTTTTTAAATCTTGCCAAAAGTTAGGCGTAAAGTGATGATTGTGATTTTATGGATGTTACCGCTAAAGTGTTAGGGTGAACTAAAGCACTTATGGATGTTACTGCTAAAGTGCTAGGGGAAACTAGAGTAATCCGTTTCATTTCTCAAATCACCTAGGTAATCTGTGAATTACCAACTAGACACTCGTTAATCTGCACAGCACCACCGATCGGGACTTTGCTATGGCCAGAATTTCTAAAGATTAATTCACGTAGATTAATTTTGTAATTGACATTTTTTCTCTAAATGCGATAGTTTTTAAGATATTTAATAAAAACTGAAATGTGCCCCCCTTAAATGCCCCCCTGCCCCCCGCTCACCCACCACGGGCGGGGACTTTTAGTATGTTGTTCAGGACCCTCTTGGCTATGAGTATGCAAAATTTCAAAACTACACGATTTTTTTTTTATGCTTATCGGTTTTGGGTCCTCGTTATCTGGATTTTTACTCAAACCGCCATTTGCGCCTACTAGCCTTAAAACTACTTAAAACTTACAAAACATGCTATATTATCCTTGCATATTCCCTATGTATATATTTGTTTTGTACATTAGAAAATATTTGACAAGAACCCTTTTAATTGCACACTTCAGTTGATTTTACTATTGCAAAAAAGAATTTTTCAAGAAAATGTGTTATTTCATCCCCCTATATCTTCTAAACTATTGATCACACAAACAAAATGTACTATACATTTTTGTAGGAAATTTCACGTAGATGAATTTTGTAATTGACAGTGTTTCTCTAAATGCGATAGTTTTTAAGATATTTAATAAAAACTGAAAAGTGTCCCCCTTAAATGCCCCCCTGCCCCCCGCTCACCCACCACGGGCGGGGACTTTTAGTATGTTGTTCAGGACCCTCTCGGCTATGAGTATGCAAAATTTCAGAACTACACGATTTTTTTTTCTATTCGTCATATTTTGGCCTTCGTTGCCTAGACTAGTTTCCCTGGTCACGTGTCTGATGAAACTTACCTCAATCTTCGTTATCCTTTGAATAGAAACTTTATTATTCAATACGCTCGCTAGTCATAAGTATGCTCTAGGGATGGTGCTAATCTTCAAAAGATACACGTAAATGTTTCGTGCTATTTCAACCGTTCGATTCAGAGATATTGAAGTTTTAATGACTCAGCTGAAACTTTAATATCTCGGTTACGAACGGTTGAAATATCATCAAACTTTGACGTACATCTTTTGAGGTTAATACTACCTCATCCACATAGAAATACTGAAGATCCTTTAGACTTTATGGAAACAATTTTAGTAGTTGAGAAGTTGTATAAATGCCGCATTTTTTGCCGTATCTCATTGCTATGGTTCTTGACGATAATTCTAGCTCGAATGTGTTATGAAAGTAAACTTTTTCTTGGTGCTGCCATGTCAATTTTATCCCATTCCTCTTAAATCGTTTTTTAAAGTCCGTTCAATGTTCTTCGATGCCATTTTCCTAAGGCTCATTTGAATAAACCAAAAGCCCTAAAGTCCACTGAAGAAGCGTCAGGTGATTCTACAGGTATTTCATTAAATGGGATTCATTTTATTCTTGTTTTTGATTCTTCCTTGCTAAGTAAGCATTTAGACGTGTCACTAGGGGTTTCGTCCATTCGTAGCTTAACTTTTTGGATGTCATTTACATGTAAGGCTAGAATTTCTTCATCAAAATTGATTCTAAAATATTCTGCTGAGAGTAGAGTAAATTAATTTTGATTTTACTCCAGACTTTTTTTAATTTTTAATTTACCGTTGTAACAAAATATTGCAATGCAACTATCAAGAATTCCTATGGAAACTTTTCTGTACACTGACGAAGCCATTACGTACGGTCATACCCGTCAGCTGAGCAATAGAAAATTGAATCTTATTTTATTATTATTATTTAATTGATCTTTTTTTATTATTTATTATTGACTATAATAGTCACTTAAATATGTCCATGCCTCGTCGAGTGTTACTACAATTCCATTTTTCATCAGCTAGGTGTTTTTCATATAATTTTCTACAACTTGTTTTTCTTTCAGCAATATGCTTTGGCAAAAACAGATGAACTTTAGGCTTAAACATCTTTTTTTCACTTCAAATCTTTATGAAGGATTTTATTTACAGTGCCAGAACACACATTCCTAGTTTTGATGCAATGGATCTTTGAGTCAGCGAATTTTCTATTAGGATCAGAGACTTCCCTTTCTTGATATTTACCTGCGTTCGAGAATCTCAGAACGAAATTTCGCGGTCGGGTTTTGATTTTACTTTCACTTAGACTTTTTTTTTCCCCCCTTCATATGTAATATATTATAAATACTTTTTTTATAAAAGCAATCGCCGAGATTTTTGCACCGCTTTATAATTTTGTGATACGAATATTTCTCCTCGCAAAGTGCAGTTACGTAACCATCCAGCCATCTGTCAATTTTAGGAGCCCTTTTCAAGAAAAATATTTCATTTTTACATACTAATCCAAAGATAAAAATTTGCAGAAAATTATTCTAAAGTTGCCATTTTTTTTTTTTTTTTTTTTTCCTCAAACGACAAAAGAGAAAAATAAATTATAAAATCGTTTCCACAAAGTGTAAACGACCTTCTGCATTTCATTTGCGACACCAATCTATACCTGGGACTAAAGTCCCAGGTACAGATGACCCAAGCACACAGTCCCCCCACAGACTGTGGGTTAGTCCCAACACTTTTTCTCCGATGTATTGAGGATTTCAAAGTTGCTCCTAATGTTGAATAATATCCTTGTAAATAACTTCTTTGAATTTTGTAGAAATGTAGGTATTATATTAAACGGGTAGTTGAAAAAGGCAGTAGCCTCCTCACACATAATTATACGCCAAATAAAACTGTTCCTAAACTTATTTTAAATCGTTTTAAAATTAGATTCATATACAGTGCTTGTTATCTTATCTTTAATCTGCAAACTGTCTTTATAGTATTGAAATGCAGGGTAAGAGAAAGTCGTGTGAGTGAAAAACCGGATTATCTTTAGCATATGGCATGTAGAGTATATATTATTATATATTATATGATCTTTATATATATATATATATATATTTTTTTTCTTCTTTTGTGAATAAGACTCATTGACTGCATGATATAAACAATATAGAAAGCTGAGTAATAATCTTAAATCCATTCATTTTTTACACACATAATACCTTTAATTGCAGTATTATTTCATAAAAAACTATTTTATAAGATTTTCATTTCGATTAAAGAATTTCTGTGAAATTGCATAAAGCCCTTCCTTAAAAAAAAAAAAAAAAAAAAAAAAAAACAATCAATAATCAAAATAAATAAATAAATAAATATTAATCATTGTATAATTGTATACTTATTTTGAATGTCTTAACATATATGATTGGTTGACGATTCTTTCATTAAAGTCAACATAACTGCTATGATGCATAATGATTTTAAACGTGCTTCTAAGAGGTACTTATTATTATTATTATTATTATTACAACGTCATCATCCAAATGGAAATAAATAAAATGACTAGATTTGCAAATCTTAATTTTATATTATTGATTCGAGTAATTTTAATAACGAAAGTCCTAGTTTAATTAAACTTTATTTATTTACAGCAACAACTTATTTTGTAAGAAAATGTATTTGAAGGATTTAACTAAAATTTACAAAATTAAACACAATTGAATGCCACTTGCCTTTTACAAGCAAAATTAATAATGCCCGTTCTTTAAATTATTTTTTATCACACGCGACTTGTGTATAAGTAGTTAAATAAACGTCATGTAAAAATTCGAAAAAGAAATAGCTAATTTTTTCATCGGAATTTTACTTTTAAACTAATAGTTATATTGTTAAATGTTTATTTTTCGATTGTTTTACAAGATTAAATACACGTTTAACATTATATTTAAATATCTTTTTTAATTCATGTTTAAATCAATTAAATTTTTATTCTTCTATTTGAAACCTACTGTCACATTCGTTAATGCGGAAAGAACATATTCTACGTTTAAACTGATTTCAGATGATAAAAGACAAGATTTCAGAATTGAAAATTTTGAAAAACCCATTTTTACTTGCATACCTCCCAACATCCCAATTAATATTCCGTAGCATTGTTAGTTCCCGCCCCTTTTCCACTCCACTTTGTTTTTAAAGTAATTTTCTTCAAATGTAATTACGATTAAAACAGAAGAAAAATAACTAAAAAACAAGTTGGACGGGTACAGACATAAATCTAAAGTATTCTACACGGATTAAGAGTGGTATCCGTGGGATACCACTCTTACCACGGATTAGGATCCGATGGATCCTAATCCGTGGTATTCTACTACCATTCGAATTTGAGTTATGAAAGATACAGATTTCATTTCAGAAATCTGTATTATAATACTTCCTTATACTTCGTATAAGAAAATAAAAAAAATATGGGTGTGGAAAAAAAAAGCAGGTACTAATAACAGTACTACTGAATATTCATTAGACTGTTAGCAAGTATGGTTACTTGTTATAACAATAATTACAAATAAATTTTCCTGTTTTTCTATAACGGAATAAGAAATTTTTGTTTGATTTAAAAGGATTGCATAAAAAATAAAAAAATGAATATCTTAAAATCAGTTTTGTAATATTTTTATACATATTTTAATTACATATTTCCTGTTTTTAAGAGCATATTTTTGCATTTTTTAAAGTAACTATAATCCGTTCTCTAATTATAATTGACTGTTGGATTAGAAAATTCCACAAAAATCATTTTTCGAGTCGTGGATTTCGCACCATTTTTAGCCATTTCTTTCTTAGAGTTATCGATTTCCTTTCCGAGATTTTTTTTATTGAAACTTTATACAAAAGAAATTATTCGTAAGAGATAACTGGAAAAATTAAATTTAACATATAGCTGAAAAATGATTGTGTAACAATGAAAACAAATAAACAATATCAAAGTGACCAGACTTTGGGGTTTTAAATTAAAAGAGTAAATTCTATCAATAGAATTTTTGAACAAAATCAAACTATCTTTCAAAGGCCATTAAAGAAGAGTAATGAAAAGAACAATTTAGAGATTCAAAAGAAATTGGAAATTGCGCGTCATTATATTTCAAATAGCAACAAAAGGTGTACTTAAAGGCTATTATAGAATAAAAATGTGAAATAAAAAGGAGAATTTATTTGTCATGATTTTTTTTTCAACAGTAAACTGTATTGTTACAACAAAATATAGTTTTTAACAATATTTTTTTAAATATCTAAAAATTAAAGAAGCAGCGTAAAAAAATAATAATACAATAAATCATTTTTAATAATTTTTAACAGTCTAAAAACTGGAAATATTGCATTAAAAATGTTCATAAACTAAACATTAACAAGCAATGTCTTCTACATACGCAGAAAAACTGTCACGCATTTAACATAAGAAAAAAAAAAGTTAATTTAAGTGTAGCATGTGCAAAACACTGAATAATTAGTCGCCCTTCATGTCGCGATCGATATTTTAAAGTTAACATATTTTCAAATTCAGTACATGCATGTTATCCTGGAAATCCATTTCTCCAAATCAAAAATAGTAGCCAAATATCGGGATAAACAGTTAATATTTAAAAAAAATACCTTATTTTAACTGTGTCTTTAAATAAAATAATGCAATTCGAGAAATGAACGTCTGTAAATTTGTGAAGTGTTTTTAGCCGGAGACAAGAAGAAAAAAAAAAAAAAAAAAAAAAAAAAAAAAATGCCAAATCACTATATGGTGGTCCTTATATAAAATTACATCTATTCTTTTAAATTATCTTTTAGACTTATTTTATTTGTTTTAAATCACGGTTAAAATTTGATTTTTCTTAATACATTATTGCAATTGTAACGTCATTTTTGTCCTTTAAATAATTATTTTCGTTCATTATTTTATTTATTCTTTCAAACCAAGGATAAAAAATTTATTTTTATTTCAATAAATTTTTGTGCTTATGGCGTTAGTTTCTAGAGTTGCACCCCGGAAACTTGAGCTATTATTATTAAGGAGATGAATACATTTTGGTCTAAAAGTATGTATTATAATTTATTATAAGTTGAGACAGCTTGTAATCTTAAAATGTGTGTGCTTCTATTGAATTATTTGTGTGTATGTATACGAAGGGATGAAGTAAATATACAAGAAGAGATGTTGTAAATATCTGCTTGATTAACTGATATAGCAAATAAAAGACGTTGCTAACATTGTGATTGGTTAATAAGAGTGGTTGTTTCAATTTTGTATTGATATTTCAATGTAACCTTTATACCACTAATTTTAACGGAATTTTTATAATATAATTTTGCAATTAATAAGGCAGAGATTGCTATTTCTATATAATACTGTAAAAAGTATTAATAAAGTGAAATGCCTTGGCGCCTTTGTAGTTGATTGGTGGAATATGCAAAGTGACTGAATATTGGACAGCACTACTTATTTTTAAAATAGAGATTTTATATTAAACCCTGGTCCAAAAAGCATATCTATATTTAAAACAAGAAAGAAAAATCTTGCAGAACGCATTGATTAGTAACACTTTCCAACTGTACGTAATTGTTGTATCGAATAACTTTTAATATTCTATGCCTACGTTATCACACAACAGACAGAAGGACTGAAATATATACAGATAGGCTAATTGATTTTAAAATTACTCTTAGGCATTTTGGAAAGTGTTAAAAAGGCTTAACGAAAAAGAAAATGCAGCTATTAGATTATAATTAAAGCTTTTGATCTCTCTGAATATTTTAGAGTAGCCCTATAAATCAGAAAGTTAATCATATCATATTCTATACAAAATATTATTTTAGAATATTAACAATACATTTCAATATATTTATGATTTTTACAGCAGAAAGATTTTTAAATATAACTTTCTAAAAATTCTATCCTAAAACGTAATGCATTGGCATTTTTTTGTTGTTGCTGTTGTTGTCACATGTAAGCAAACTAGTTATACAGAACCAATTAATGTCATTTTAAATGGGGAACATTCTATAGGGAAAATATTTATAAAAATAACACCCATAGAACACAATGCTTTCGAATGCTTTTGGGTGTCCCTGTACACAAACCAGAAGAGATATTCACTCCATTTTCAATATGGAACATCCGATAGTGAACTTCAATAAAATATATCAGTTTCGAGACATTCCATAAATATTTACAGGAGTTAGAGTGCGGGCAGACAGACAGACAGACAGATGGACAGATACAAAAACTGAAATCATATTCACACTTAAATATGTTAGAAAGTGTTAAAAACGCTTAACGTAAACGAAAGTACAATTCTAGCAATTTTTTATTAATAGCTCTTAATATAACTGGATATTTTTGTGCCACCCTGTAAATTTAATGCTTATCATGCTATATTCTATGCAAAGCATTCTTTTGTGCATATAAATAACATATTTTAATTTTCTAAAACTTTGTGGAAAGTAAAGTTATTAAAATTTGACTTATAGAAATATCTCTCATAGAACACAATGCTTTGCAATAATTTTGAGTGTCCCTGTACATAAACCGATGGTGGTATTTCCTCCATTTTATACAGGAAACATCCAATAGTGAACTTAAATAACATATTTCAATTTCATTCAGATATGACAACAGTAAAAGTATGAAAATATGGTTTATAGAAATACCTCTCGTAGAACACAATGCTTTGAAAAACTTTCGAGTGTCCCTGTACACAAACCAGTAGAGGTATAAACTCTATTTTCAATAGGGAACGTCCGATAGTGAACTTGAATAACATATATCAGTTTCAAGAAATTCCATAAATATTTACGGGAGTTAGAGCGCGGACAGACAGACGGACAGACAGACAGACAGACAGACAAACCGAAGTCATAAATACTTTTCAACCTTATTGGAAAGTGTTAAAAATGTCAGAAAGTGTTAAAAACGCTTAACATAAACGAAATAACAATTCTAGCAATTTTTTATTAATAGCTCTTAATGTAACTGGATATTTTTGTGCCACCCTGTAAATCTAATGCTAATTATGCTATATTCTGTGCAAAGCATTCTTTTGTGCATATAAATAACATATTTCAATTTCCAAAAACTTCGTTAAAAGTTAAGTTATTAAAATTTGATTCATAGAAATATCTCTCCTAGAACGCAATGCTTTGGAATACTTTTGAGTGTCCCTGTACATAAACCGATGGTGGTATTTCCTCCATTTTATACAGAAAACATCCAATAGTGAACTTGAAAAACAAATTTCAATTTCATTCAGCCTACAGTGATGGTATGAAGATATGGTTTATAGAAATACCTCTCTTAGAACACAATGCTTTGAAATGCTTTCGGGTGTCCCTGTTCACAAAGCAGTAGAAGTATAAACTCCATTTTCAATAGGAAACGTCCGATAGTCAACTTGAATAACATATTTCAATTTCATTAAGATATGTCTACAGTAAAGGTATGAAAATATGGTTTATAAAAATACCTCTCATAGAACACAATGCTTTGAAATACTTTCGGGTGTCCCTGTACACAAACCAGTAGAGGTATAAACTCCATTTTCAATAGGGAACGTCCGATAGTAAACCTAAATAACATATTCCAATTTCATTAAGATATGTCTACAGTAAAGGTATGAAAATATGGTTTATAGAAATACCTCTCATAGAACACAATGCTTTGAAATACTTTCGGGTGTCCCTGTACACAAACCAGTAGAGGTATAAACTCCATTTGCAATAGGGAACGTCCGATAGTGAACTTGAATAACATATATCAGTTTCAAGAAATTCCATAAATATTTACGGGAGTTCCATAAATATTTACGAGGACAGACATATTCTGGTGCTTTCTTTAACTACAATTCACTCTATCTACTTTATTCAAATTAGCATTCTTCAACTTTAAATATACTAAACCTTGCCTGGATTTATATTTTTAATCATAATAAATCTAATTTTCAAATAAAATTTATTAATTTAATTAAGTTTCTAAAGATTAAAAATAATTATTATATATATATATATATTTTTTTTTTTTCTTCTTTGGTAGAAAATTTTAAAGTTCAGAAACACAGAGTTTTCCCTGTTTTTTTTTTTACTGAACTGCCAAATAACAATTCATAATACAGGCTTACATCCAAGCAAAGTCAAGTCCCTAGCATTTAACAAAGAAAGCACCAAAATTTAAGCCATGTTCATCTAGTGTAATAAATAAAATTTAAACTCTTTACCCCTCTTCAGATTGAATATAAAAAAATATAATTTTCCTTACTCAATCAAACAAAAGACCTGCGTTGTGTAACTACAAATTTATACCCAAGTAAAACCAGCAGTGATAACAGTGCCTAATTTTACTATTAATTTTCTTGAAGAAAAACTACACCTGTCTATTAAATTTAATCCTCTCAATTGTTCGGAATTGAACCTTACTATTTTTTAATTAAAATCCTGCATGTAAACAGTAACTTTAATCTAATCTAAATTAACAACTGGACTCATCAGTTCTCTGAAACACACAAACATAACAACTTTTTTTTTTATTTTTATTTCTTGCTAGGTAACACCTGAAAAGAAAAAGGTACCACCTCAATCCTCATTTAGAATTGCTTACAGACAAGATTTATTTCCTGCTATGTACTATATAGGTTTTACTACTAAGATTATTTTTACACTCAATATGTTCCTTTTATTATTTTTCTTTAATATAAGATAAATTATCTAAATGCAATTCCACTCAGAGGACTGAGATGGTTCACTGCCGTAGTCCAGAGTAAAATATCTAAACATTTTCTTTCTTTCTTTCTTTTTTTTATTTTATTTTATTTTATAGTGGATATTCATGAACAAGTACCTTTAATATATATAAAGACCCTTTTCCTAAGCATTCCTATCAATAAAAACTCAATCTATGAATATATATATATCTCCCTATCCTTTTAAATACCTCTACACCTAAATGATATAAAACACTGCCATCATTGCTGATATAAATAAACATGTTTCAAAAATCTATCCACATATATATTCTTTAATGTGTAAAGGGATCTCTTCAAATAAATAAAAATATAAACTCTTTGTAAAACATATATATAATAAAAAAAATATATTATTCTCCATACATGCTCATATAAAAAAAACCAAATGAATAGCCACCATATTTGAGATTAAATTGAAACAAAGTTTTATTAATACTAATTTTAATAAAATACTAGAGATTTATACAAAGTTTCTTACTCGCTGACTTTTAAAACAATAATAAATAACAATGCATTAACTTTGAGAGTTCAAGAGTATTAATCTAATAATTTTTTAGGTTAAAATGCAAACAATAAATAAACCAAAAAAAGGTTTTAACGACTTACAATGAAGACTTTTCCGAGTTGAGGTTCTCTGTCCATCGAAGACTAATGAATCTGGATGTCAGATACCGGGGCTTTCAGGACCTTAAGCAGGGGCTTGAATTCGGACCCGATAGAAGGATAGTGGGACACGGGCCTTCCAGGGCGATTTTTCTCCTCGGCATTTGTCTGCTACGGCGGGGCTAATTCTCGCTGCTCGTTCGGTAGTGGACCCCACTTGAAGACTCTCGACGACAAGCTGACAGGTTCGAGAGAAGCGGACAATACTTCCTCTCACAAAATGATGCACATCTTTTCTAGTCTTTGTTTTTCTTTCAGATTATTGAACTTTTGTTTTGTGCAGCCCTACCTCCCACCTCCCCAGAGGTCTTCGTAAGTAGGGTGGTCTGCACGAACGTAGACGAAAGACAAATCTAATATTTGGAACCACAATCATTCGTTGATTGCGATCCCTAACCCGCGTCGCTGGAAAATCAACCGGAGCAATGCGCCGAAATCCTCATCATCTAACCAGAGTGCGGTTCAGCCCGATGCGGTAGACCGGAACTCAAAATAATACGTCCGTCCTAGATGAAAGTTCATATACTTCTGTCGTCTCTGAGGGAGCCCGAGAGCTCCCTTTCCTTTTAAGGAACACAACAACTACATGTCTATCAGCTTTACTGGCCTAACATCGAATGCCCCATTTTTCCCCCAAAAAAGAGAAGAACAAGTCCCAGACCTGTTGCGAACAGGCATTTTCAAAACTTTTCATTCCCCAATGAAAATTCACTTATTCAAAAACTCCGCCTAGTCTCCTAATCCTTAACGTGAACTTTGGCTAGGGGGCCCTTGCCCCAGGGCGTGGCTAATTCACCCCAACATGATGAAGTAAAAAAAAATTTCTCCGACCACCCCGAGTCGTGCAGGAAAAAAACATATGGCAATTCTCTGTCAGCTAGCACCAAAATTCCAGCCTTAACTTTTTGACCTCGACACGGCTTAAGTCAAATCCTTGTGTCACAAAACCGCGAATTTATGTAAAATTTATGTAACGAAAGGAATCCACAGATCCCATTAAAACCTAAAGTTACTTCACTCCCTCATGACAACTGGCAATTTAACTCGCCATAACATTCCAGCTCACCCTACAAGTACAATTTTCTCGTACGAAAAAAAAAATCAACGACACCCTACAAAGCATTTCTACTGCAGTTTTTCCAGGAAAAACCCAAAGTCCCTGCACCAACTCTCTCAACACATCCGCGGGGATCTCTGCTGAAGTGAAAGAGAGAGAAAAAAAATAATAAAAGTCAGATTCCAAACACAATTTCTTAAGTGCAATTACCAGAAAATATTTTAAGAAAAAAAAAAAAAAAAAAAACAATAGTTATTTAAAATATAAAAGTTTTGCAAACAGTTCTTGTAAAAATTTAAAAAAAAATATATAGTTTTTGTAGAATTGAAAAGTATAAAAGTAAATTAAATTTAAAAGTATAGATTTTGTAAATTAAAAAAAAAAAATATTTTTTGTAGAATTGAAAAGTTTAAAAGTAAATTAAATTTAAAAGTATAGATTTTGTAAAATTTCACCTTAACAGACAGACAGACAAATCGAAGTCATAAACACTTTTCAACCTTGTTGGAAAGAGTTAAAAACGCATTGCATTCATATTTTACGTGTAAGTATATTATATTAAATAGGGAAGAACTTACTAAAATATGTTTTTTATTAACTTTTTATGCAAAAGATTTTGTATTAAGTATTAAAAAATTATAACGTGAATTTCAAAGCTGCTGAAATTCAAAATAAATGTTTTAGTAGATATTTTTAAACAATATTGTTGAAATTTCCAAAATATCTTATTAGAAACTTTGTTCTAAAGTTTCATTGGAAATGCTATTAAGTTATACAAAAAAAAAAAAAAAAAAAAAAAAAAAAAATGATAAAATAGAGAAGTTCATAGCAAAAGAAAATCTGTAATATAATAATAATACGCAAACATAAAATTTGTGTACATTTTTTTGAAAGGCTTTTAAAAATATCATTCCAAAGGTATTTAATGAGGGTTGAAGATAACAATTTATCCTCATATGAGGTAAAGAAAGCAGACAAAATATCTTTATTAAGACAGCAAAATTGATGCTTTCAAACAAAATGGACAACTTGAAAAAGTTTCCCCCTCCCGTTAGCAAAGAGTTAAATGTTAAATTAAAATTGAGATAAGACGTTCAAAAGAAACTTTAAAAAATGAACATAGTAACCGTTGCTAAGGAATACAACTTCATATTTTAAAGTAAAAAATCAGTTATTTTATTTTTTACGTTTTTGGTATATTTAGACCAATTAAAAAGATTTTTTTTCTTTTTTTCCAATGTCTTATCAAGTTAAAAAAAAAAACAATAGCTAAAATAAAATTGAGAAAAAACATGTGAAATAAATTGTAAATATGAATATGGCTAAAGGTCGCAAAATAGTTACCTCATGGCTTTTTATGCTAAAATATATTTTTTTAAAGCCTAGTTTTCCTCGATCAAATTATGTTTTGTACATAATTTTATACTTATTACTTTGTAGGTTCTGGTTTCTTTCTCGCTCTCTTTTTTTAATACAGTTTTTCTTTTTTACACGTAATTTTTCGCACTTAAAATTCCTATAAAAAAAAAAAAAAAAAAAAAAAAAAAAAGTTTAATATGTACGCGCAGTTCTTAAAATGCAAAACAATGTGTCGTGATTTAGCTTATATACTGTATTTATTTTTTGAAATTTACTTTCTATTTGTTTGGCAGCACAAATTTATTAACTTTTTCTTTCAAACTGTTAACGTATTGTTTCCCTACAGAAAGTGTTCTTTGCACTGAAAAACCGAGAAGATTAATTGAACGGAGGCAAATATTTAGAGAAGATTATGAAGTTATCATGGTTCGCAGCGTTCCTAAATTTCATCTGGTCACACTAATTTAGAACAATTATTATTATTTTTTTTTAAATAACATTACAGCCTTAAAACATTGAACTTTTTTTTTTTTTTAATAGTGGTGACAATATAGTAAAACTTAAGCGAAATTTTAGGATCGCTGCGAGCCCCGGATTTATGCATCGTCCTGTAAATAAAAATGCTGGAAGTGATTTTTTGTTTGTTTGTTTTAAGGATGGAGTAAATATTAAAAACACTGCTTGCATTTAAATTTTAAATTTCTATATTTATAATTTTGACACTGTCTTAAAAAAGGGGGAAGAAAAAAAAAAATAAAATAATAATAAATAAAATAATAATAAATAAAATAATAAATAAATAAATAAATAAGGAATACTTTCTTTAAAAAAAAAAAAAAAAAAAAAAAATGGAGGCCTGACCACTGGGAATTTCTAGTAATAATAATAAAGTACTTAAACAGCAAAATCCATTATCATTTTATCCTATCACACTGCACTTTTTTTCTTTTAATTTTTAATTCTTGTTACATAAAAACAGGTTTTAAGTGCACGTAATACCATTAGTCTACTAATAATTTTGCACCGTATAATTTTTTTTTCCCCTGTATGTTGCGCGACTTTACACAGTTAAATGCATAAAAACTATTATTATACTACATATTATTATACTATTATAATTATTATACTACATATTATTAGAAATTTATTATTATCTTAAATTTATTATTAGTTTAAATTTATTATTAAAATATTAAAGTATAATTTTCAATTTTACAAATTTAGATAATATTTAAAAAAAAAATAATGTATTGAATACTGAAAAATTCATAAAATATGAAATAATCCGTATGATTAAATGAACATTACTTTCAATACAAGCTTTATACTTATACAAGCTTTATGCTTTATACTTTTGATACAAGCTTTTTTTTTTGTTACAGAAAATAGATTTTTGATGTAATTGAATAAATTTTGTAATTAATTCGTTCACTAATAAGTAATAATTAGTCACTTAGCTTTTTCGAAAGTAATCATTTCCGAAAAGGAAATAATGTTGCAGAACACTGAGGGAAAAGGAACAGTGAGATGTAACCGCTGTCAATTTCACCTTGTAGCTCTCTGTCAAGTACTATTCCATCTTGTATTTGATCGTTGCATTGTCGCTTGTTTTCTTCTTATTAAACAAGCCCTTATTTATTACTTTTATTTTTTATTCCGTTTTTTAAGTTCCATTGTATACTAAAACAACCACTTCTTTTCCGCAAATCCGAGTTATATATACATAATAATAAGAAAATGTAATTTTTTTTTTTGAAAATTATAATAATAATAACAATAATAAAACTTTGATCAAATTAAATTTATTTTCAATTTATTTTTCTGTTTCTCGTTAGAGCAGCCTTATTTTATTTTCTAAATTTACTTTTCTGACACTGCGTTTACATTTTACTATGAACGAAAATTATTTATTTTTGAATAATTAATTTAGGTACATTAGTGTGTGTAATTCATTAATAATTATTTTGCTGTAGTAAACCAAATTGTCGTTATATATAATAATGAAATCAATTTTTACTTTCTCTTACCCATATATAAGGTAGAGAAAATATTGTTTTTTGGGTCAAATTTTTGAAATTGAGTTTTTGTCATATTTACACGTTTTAAGGTCCCCTGAATCCAAAAATCCTGTTTTTAACCGTTGGTCTCTGCGTGTGTGTGTGTCTGTCTATTATCAGTATATCTCTAGAAAAAATAATAGCAGAAAGTCCAAACTTGGTATTCTAAATATGTATCATATAGAGATGATACACAAACTTTTTCGTTAAAATCAAGCCAATAGTTCGTGTGCAGGGAAACCCAAGATAATTCAAATGTATTTAGCCTGTAAAGGAAATTGCAGGTAAGTAGAGTTTAACACCTATAGACTGTAATAAACTAAATGAAACGAATACATATTTTATATGCGCAAAAACATGTTTCATGTAGAATATGGCATGAAAATCATTCATTGTTCGTTTACAGGGCTACACAAAAGAACTAGATAATAGTGTGAGAATACTTATAAATTGCTGGAAGTACTATATTTTGTGCCGTATGTTATTAATATAGGATTATATTTATTTGCACCATGTGGTGTATACATAACCATCAGAAGATATACAGAGTTTCCAATATTTAAGGGATACCGTATTTTTAATTGTCAGTCGAAGTGCCTTACTATAATATTTTACCATGCCCAGGAAAGCTGCTCAGGAATTGAAATTAATTCCTCAAAACCGTATAGTAAATAAAGTATTTTTTAAGCTAAATATTCATCCCTTGCTTTTACTTTCTCTTACCCATAAGGTAGAGAAAGTATTGTTTTTGGGTCAAATTTTCAAACTTGAGTTTTTGTTATATTCGCACATTTTGAGCTCCCCTGAATCCAAAAATGTTGTTTTTAACACTTGGTCTTTGTGTGCGTGTGTCTGTGGGAGTGTCTGTCTGTGTGTGTGTCTGTCTTTTATCAGCATATCTCAAAAACAGATTATAGCAGAAAGTCTACACTTGGTATTCTGAATGTGTATGATATAGGGATGCTGCAGTAAACTTTTCGTTGAGATCAAGCAAATGGTTCGTGTACAGGGACACCCAATGGAATCCAAATACATTACGTCTACAAGGAAAATTGCATGTAAGTAGAGTTTAACATCTATAGACTCCACTAAACCAAATGAAACCAATATATATATATTATATACGTAAAAACATGTTTCATGTTGAATATGGTATAGAAATCATTCACTGTTCGTTTACAGGGCTAGGGCTACACAAAAGAACGAGATTATAGTACGACAATACTTGAAAATTGATGGAAGTGTACTTCAGGTTGCGCCATGTGTTATTAATATAGGATTATATTTATGTCTTCCACGTGATGTGTACATAACTTTAGAATATATAGTGGAGAGTGGGGATGAATGGGACATTTTTCGTGTTTTTATTGATAACGTTGTTCGCAGAATGGCATTGAATCCTTGCAGGAAGGTTTTTCTTTTAGGAACAGAAATTTTTGAAAGAAAAAAAAAATCAGTGCGAAAGATTGAGCTAAAAATGGTCTGCAGCAAAAGTTTCGTTTTTATAGAAGCTGCTCTTTTCTACAGAAAGTTACCAAAGGGTTACATTATAGCGATGCAGCAACGACAGAAAAACAACGAACGCGCGCTGTATGCGTACGGGACAGCAGCAATATTTCCTCTAGGCACATGATCTGTGACGCGCGCTGTGCCTTGCTCGCTTTTGCTTGTTGTCTGATGCGATTTCCCTCCTGTTTCTGTTTCAAACTAAATCTTTGAAGGAAGCTGCCTTTCCTTTCTAAATAAATTTTTAATATTCATTCCTATAATCCCCCTTTCCCCTTTTTTCCTAGTTTCACACAATTAAACAGAAGTCACGGTCCGATCATTATGAATTTTCAATTTCACTTTTTTACAACTGCTGTAAAAAACATATTCCTGGATTTTTCTTTTTCTTCCTGATTTATAAAATTGCCCCAACATCTCTTGAATTAGAAAAAATAACAAATCAGTTGCTTTTATATTTTATAATCTAGTTGAAAACCACACGAATCTTTGCACAATACGCATAAATAAATAGAAAAAAAAATCACATACAATGCCTTGTGTAATGAAAATTTACTGAGTCAGGACGGAAAGAAATATCTGTTTACATTAACTGGAACTTTGTTTAATTATAATCAAAAGCTGAAAGGGATGCAGAAAGAAAGAGTAAGCTTTGATTATGCATTGTTCTGATTTTCATTAAAAAATTTTTTTAATCATTCAGTTATCTAGCTGAAAAATCTCTAAAAAATAAAACTTAAAACAATTGTCTCTTAAATTATTCAAAACAATATATTCAAAGCTAATGAACTTTATCGGTGATAGGTGATGGTAAGGGTGAATGTTAAGGCCATTGACTGCGCGAGGGTTTCTAGGACTCAGAGCAGTGTCCTGTGTGGGAGACTTTCTAAAGTATCTTAGTCCGTATTTACATGAGTTTCGGAGAAAATCACGGAAAAATCTGATTTAACGAATGAAGAGTCTCTGTGGCAAATTTACTAAGGTATTTCAGTCCACATTCATGTGAGTTTCGGAGAAAATTATGAAAAGCTCCTAATTTTAACGACGAAGTGTTTACCATTGGAGAAAGAAAAAGAATATTTTTTGTAACATTTGTTGAGGTTGAGGTAATTGAAAACGCGATAACTCAGTTTTTTATAGTGCAGAGGTAATTCTAAGAAAATTTAGGATATCAAAACGAGTCTTTCACAAAAATTGGTGGCTTTAAAACAATTCATCACGAAAATCGCACAACAGAATTACGTATTTGGAAGGTAGCTGCAAAAATATCACATACTTCAGTAATCAAATATCAAAAAAAGGATACTGCTAAATTGTAAAGGATGAATAATTACATATTTTTAGCAAAATAACACCTATTTTTGCAATTAGTTGCAATTACAAATTTTTTTATAAATAGCAATGAAATAATTTCCTATTTCGGTAAATGGACACAAAATTATTGCTTATGTCACAAATCATATTTGAAATAGACAAGAATTTCACCCATTAGTATTGAAATAAAACCTATTTCCGCAATTAATTCTGATTAAATATAAATATTGTTAATTGATTACATATTTCCATTCCCACTATCAGTTACAAAAATACCGCGATTTGCGAAAATCAGCTTTTAAAAAATCGCGATCTCTATAGATTAGCAGCTAAATAATGGCACATTAAATGCAAATGTTTTACTATTAGTGGTAAAACAATCCCGTATTTCCGAAACCTACTGCAAAATTATTCTGTATTTCGAGATTCAGTCTTTGAAATAAAAGTGCAAATGTCGTTGATTAGCGCCAAAATAATTGAATATTTGGGATTCAACCTTCAAAAGAATGCGATTTTCCTCAATTAGTAGCTAAATATAAGCGTATTTCTGCAATCGCCTCATAGTAAACATACAAATTTCGGAAATCAGCTTTAAAAAAAAAGCGTGATTATTATAGATTCGCAGGGAAATAGATTAATTGCGATTTTACATAAAATTTTGACAATTAGCGGTATGAAATGGTCCGGTATTTTTTATTTCAGTTGCAAAATCATAGTATAATTTCGGATTATTCAGCTTTGAAAAAAGTGCGAATTTCATGGATTAGTGGCAAAGATTTTCAGTATTTAGGAATTAGCTTTGAAAAGGGCACAGATTTCATTGATTAGCAGCCAAAAATTGCATATTTCGGTAACTGACTGCAAAAATATCGTAAATTTCAGAAATCGACTTTAAAAGAAAAAACAAAAACAAAAAAACACGTGAATTAATATAAATAAAGCGCGAAATTACAGTGCATATTAGCAATTATTCGAGATTAAATGTAGATTTTTTTTTTTTTTTTTTTTTTTTTGTAGCGAAATAATTACGTATTTCAGTAACTGGCCGTAAAAATATTGCGAATTTCCATAATCAGTTTATCGATCAGCCATCGACAAAAATAACATATTTAAATAGTTAATGGTAATTAAGAGTAAAATTAATCAATACTTCAGCAATTGGCTGTAAACTTAACACATATTTCATCAATTAACTTAATAAAAAAGTACAAGCTGTATAGATTAGTGGCTAAATAATAGCCTTTTACAGCAGTAAATTGCAATTAAACATAAATGTTGTCAGTTAGTAGTGAAATTGTAGCCCTTAGTATCTATATTTTGTTAAGCCTTATTTATCTATACTAATATTATAAATGCGAAAGTTCCGATGCATGTTTGTTACTCAATCACGCCACAACGACTAAATGGATCTGGATGAAATTTGGTACAGAGATAGATAATAGTATAAAATAGAACATAGGCTACTATTTATGCCGGTAATTTTATTAGATTTTTTTCAAATTAATTAAAATATGAAAATAATAAACTGGTAATTGCCTTAATATAAGCCATTTAGATTTGTAATCGTTGCCAAAAACGTTTACGAGGTATTTTTATTTTTATTTATTTATTTATTTTTTCCAACATAAAATGAAATATGCTTTCACGCGAAAAATAAAAAAAATACTAAACGTTAAATTGAAAATGAGAAAATGACGTCTTTATAACTTTAAAATAAAATAGTAATAATACAAATCTAGCATGTTTCTTCTGAATTTTATTTAGCATTTTTTTATATACCTCAACTTCAGATTTTCTTTTTTTCTTTTTTTTTTTTTTTAGCTCGGATGAATCACGCTTGGCGTAAAAGCTAATTCAGCATTATATTAAAGCTATTTACTTATTGATAATTCTGGACATTTTTTTTTGATGCTGAAGTAGATCGGACATTTTTCGCCAAGGACAGCCACTTTAAAGCCAAGTAGCGCATAAAAATATAACTAAATTATAAAATATTGAAAAAAATGAAGAAAGAAAAGACAGAAAGAAATAGGAAGAATAATAGCATAAATTATATTTTGGTCTAAAACGCGACAAAAATTAAAAAGTCGCCAAGACTTGTACCATGATCAGGTTTACATATTAATTAGTTTATTTATTTCCTATATACCAACTACTATTAACTAAGCATGATGTATATATAACAATAAATAAATAAATAAATAAATAAATAATAATAATAATAGTTTCATGCGATAAACGTAGCCGATCATACCATATTGTAATATTATATTTGGCTTGAAATTGTATATAGTATAATATTGTAATATTATATTGCTACTTGGAGCGCATGCGCACTTTATCCAGATCCAAAACTTTCGGCGCTCGCTAAACACTAGGGCTAGCTCGTTTGGTTTGTTTACACACTGTATCTCTCCGCTTGTGGCTTGTTATGATACGTGTTTTTTTTTTTTTTTTTTTTTTTTCAAAATCAATACAATAGTTTATTGACAAGCATTGTGGATTAAATTTTTAACGGTTTATTTGATGAATAACTAGACTGAAAAATTATTCTTTAACGTATGTGTTTATTAAATATTTTCTCACATACTAAGACAATATTATTTCAGTCACCAATTATAAAATCCGACATTCGGGAGTCACACTGTAATTAAAATATATATTTTTTGCACTACCCTTCTTTTTTTTCAGATTAGTGTTTGTTTATATATATCATACTAATAAGTAATGCATTACATTTTATTTTTATTTATTTATATTTTACATTCCTCGAGTCACATAGTTTTCTTTACAGTGACAAACTGTTTTTTCTTTCTTATATATATAAATTGAATTTTAATACATTAATTATAAATTTTTTTCACAGAACACTAGATTTTAATTAGCGTGTTGCTTTATTCAGGTGTGAAACTTTTCAAGGGCTATATCAGAATTCAGGGTTTTTCAAAATTTTGCTTTCTCTGAATTTCATGTTAAATTATTTTGTTTTTGCAGAAATTCCTCATTTTTAATGTTTAATTAAAATGTAGTTGTTTCCTTAAAATGTATTAAGAACTCTTCAAATATCACTTATAATAAGTAGCCATGTAATATATCACTAATAAGTGTGCCCTATCTGCATGCAGGTATTAGTTTTCAGGGTTTTTGTGCCATTGCTATTTGGAAAATCAGTGCAATTAATGTGGAGGCTATTCGGACCGCTTCCTTGTTGTGTTGGTCATAATAATGATTTTGCTTGTTTGATCTTGAATTTTCTCTGTAATATACTAATGCAGGGCCTAAAATTTCAACTCCGATTACACTTACCCCAAAAAAAGTTATACTCGCCACAAAATAGGGTTGTCTTTTTTTTTTTTTTTTTTTTTTTTTTTTTTCTGTTTTACGCATTTTGGGTTTTTTATTTTTTCTAACTATCTGAAATGCTTTTACAAATATGTCTAAAATTATATATATTAAAAGTGTATCGTATATATCATCATGTCTCATAATCATCTATAATCAAAAATCATTACAATGCATTGTATTTGAGATCTGAAAAAAAAAGGTTAAAATATCTATAATTGCGAAGAGTCATTAAAGAAAATAAAAAAAAAAGAAGAGGGAAAAATACAAAAAAACTTTGTCAATCAACATCCTGTGAAAATCTTATTATGCAAGATTAAGCTTCCTTATTTACCTATTTATATATTTAACTTTTTACATCAGAAATGTCTTTTTCATCCATTTTATTTTTATGATCAGACGGAATGTCGATGTGCATCACTTGTTCATTGTTGTCATTTGAAATAGCCATTTCGGAATTACTTGTTCGATAAAATTGTTGCTTACAAATCACAACAAGCGTAAATTCTTGGCGTTTCAGCAAAAACTGGAAAATGTTAACTGTTTTTTGATCATTATTCAACAAAATAATCATAGGCAGTATCTTAAAAAGGGCTCGCGCTCATTTTCATGCGCCAATATCGCATAGGCAAACTTTCGCATTTTTTTTTTCTCTTGAATTGTGGGTGTCTAGCAAAGAGGCTCTCTGCTTGCCTATTCTCACTCTGCTTAAAGAAATCACAGTGGGAGAAACGAAACTGCCTAGAGATTAAAACTTTTATGCGTGTACTTTTATGCATTTTTCCTTTCTCGGGCTGGGACGATTGTCGGGTAACGCGCACACAGACTCGACACTCAAAGAAGAGAAAAAGGAGAGGTTAAATATGAGGTTATAAGATGGCAAAATTTTGCCATATTTAAATCTATAAGAAGAATGTTTTCTGTCACCTTATCATGTAAGAATTCTATCTATAACTAGACCAAGTTTTTACTCGCCACAGTAAAAATTCCACTCACCAATGGCGAGCAGAAATTTCGCTCCCTGTACTAATGATTTGGCTGGTTTCAACTACAAATTCAAACTTTCAACATTTTGAAAGTGTATAATGCGATTGATCTACGTTTAT
Organism: Salticus scenicus; assembly: GCA_963930645.1. Classification (NCBI taxonomy): domain Eukaryota; kingdom Metazoa; phylum Arthropoda; class Arachnida; order Araneae; family Salticidae; genus Salticus; species Salticus scenicus. The sequence continues at coordinate 272,038,018 of OZ005652.1, read as the reverse complement.
TTCAGCATTGCTGTTAGAAAACATTACAAAATAAGTACAAAAGTCATTTTCAGAAAAATCATACATATATTTGTATAGAAAATTGGGTTTGGTTTAGAGCTGTACCAAGTACTCGGTATATACTCGGTACTCGGCCTACTCGGCTAATTTGCCGAGTACTTGTTACTCGGCCGAATTTGGACTAAGTATTCGGCCAATACCGAGTAGTTGTAAGAATTTCATTATTTTTATATATTATTGAAAGATATGTAACATTCATAAGAGTTGTTTATTAATAACTAAACTAAAAAATTATGAAAATATAAATATAAAGTCATTAAACTTTTGCTGCAAACAGTTTTCGCAGTTAAAACGGGCGAGTATGCCACCAAACTCGGTATAGCGACAATTCATGGCATGAGCTTATCCCTTTTAGTTACAAGAATTTAAGTATAACCATCTTGTATGTGTGTAATATGCAATTTTTTTAATAAAAACTTAGTACATAAAATTGTATCTGTGAAACAGACAAAAATAAAATATTTTAGAAAAAAGAACTCTTATATAATACTAAAATAGTAGATAAAACATTAGTTATATATTTGTGCAAATAAAAGTAAGACACTTTTAAAACTGTAAGAAAAGATTGATTTTTAATTTAAAAAATAATAATTATGAAAAAGGTAAATACACTGAAATGTTATTGAAAATATATTTTAATAATCAAATTTGTTGTTTTGCAGATTATGGCTCAAAACCACCTATCTTTTTTTACTCTTCTAGAATTTGAAGATTAAGGAAGTCTATCATGTTTGAAATGATAAAATATTTATTTTAATGTTCTCATTTCATATGTAAATTTTCATGCATCTTAAATTAAGCCTGAGTGTATAGGAACATCTATATTCTCTAAGAATTTTCTAAGAATGGTTCGCATCTGAGAAAGATTATATAATAAAGAATGAAATGATCAATTATTATGGTTTTAATATTCCACTAAGCTGGACATATCAAATATAACAACGAACCTAATTGTGTATACTATACACTACAAAAATTCTGAAACATTTCATGAAAACATGCTGTTTGCCATTTAACTTAATTTTGTGTTCAAAAGGCCTTTTTTTAATTTTAACATTTGCAAAATTCTTCATATATACATCAATTATTAATTCTTTCTTACAACTATTCGGTACTCGGCTACTCGATACTCGGCCGAGTACTCGGTTACTCGGCCAAAGTGCTACTCAGTGCAGCACTAGTTTGGTTTGCATCGAATTATATTGGAACGGTTTATTTTATTTTTTTTATTTATTTATTTATTTTTTTTTAAGAAGGAAAAGAAATAAAAAACCAAATTACATCTATGTAGTTGAATATGCAGATTTATTCATATGTTATACATTTATTCATATTCATAAACAAACATATTGCAAAGATTTTTTCAAAGATTAAAAATACTCATTTACTAAGATCTGTTTTCATGTTACATTTTTTATTTTTATTATTCAATTTTCAAACTCTTTATTATTGCCCTTTTATGAAGAATTTTAGCATCATTTAGAGTACAAAATTTCTGTGAAAAAAATTAATCTCTACCCCAATCCCTCACTCAAAAAAAAAAAAGTAAAAAAGATAATTTTTCATGCACGGTGATGAGGCACATTATATTATTTCTAAATTTTACTCTTACCAGTGCTAACTTATTCTCCTTCGAAAAGATGGTCTGAATAGCCTGTACACTAATCGCACCGACTGTCCGATTAGCCACTTCGGGGTTTTTGCAGGTTTCGTTTGGTAGTTTCATCCCTGTTTATTAAATTTTTCGCATTTAATAATTTTCATATTAAATGCAATTAAAAATATTCTTAATTATCGTCTCACTACAATGATTACAGTGTTGCATTGTTAAAGTTTTCAGAAAATTTTTTACATTTTATTTTTATTTATTTATATTTTACATTCCATGACTCATAGTTTTTTTTTTTTACGTTGACAAACAACTGTTTTTTCTTGCTTATGTATATATAAACTAGGGTGATCCTTAAAGTGCGGAATCAAGATTTTACGCATGTTAACTAGGTAATCTGCACATTAGCGGCTTCTGTATCGTTAAAGTTCAAAAGTTTGTTTCTCTTATTTCCTTTCCCTACTCATTACCCCTCTCACTCCACTTTTAGTTTGGTGTCACTGATTAATTTTATCTCTCACTAGCCGCCTTCAGCGACCAGCTGTTTCACGTGTCTTGAAAAATACGATCGTATGAAACTTTCGCTTGGTGGCGCCTGTGGTGCCATTTCTAAACCTATAACAGCTTTTTGACTTATAATGCAAATAGCTATTTTAAGTGTAGTAAATTCCCTCTAGGTACCCACCTCCCGTTTCAGATCTGAAACAGTCTGTTTGTTCACTGTGTTATTAATACCTGACTTATAAGAGGGGTGTTATAAATTTGAAGCCTTTGTTTGTCTTTATACTTGTAGTCATTTCATTTTAACTTTTTTTATTTTATTTTTTTTCTGGGGAGTCATTTCAGGCAGTGCAAGAGAAATGCTTTTGATTCATAAAAAAACTTTTTTATTATTAAAAATAATTAATTTTCACAAATTTAACACTGCAAAAGAAATATTCTAAAACTATGTCAACATATAAAAATGAAAAATTGTCATATAAAATCAGTCTTTGAAATCATAACTACTCGTTTTGGCAAATCTATTCTGTTTTTTTTTTTTTCTATTTAATTTTTTATTTTATTTACAATAGTAACATAAACTATAGTTCGTAAATAAAAGGATTCGGGTTAAATATTTTCTACTCATACAAATCTTATACTATTAAGTGAGCAATATGTGTATATTTCACTGATCTTGAAAACGGTAGCTCGGACAGTCACGAGATTTAACACAAAGGTGCCCCCCGAAGGGTCATTGTGCACATCGAAGTCAGATTTTCGAATTTTTGATTAGTTTTTTCTTAATTAATTAAAATGTAAAAATAATAACCTTCTAATTTCTGATAAAAAAGCCATTTAAATTTTAACATTTTATCCATAATTTAATTGTTGCCAATTTTTTTTTTCGACAAAATAATAATAAATAAAAAAAAAAAAAAAAAAAAAAAAAAAACCGTACATTTATTTAAAATGAGGAAAATAAATGAGAAACATTAGAAAATAAATTAGAAATGTCAGTCGCATCGTTACAAATAAGATACCAAATGAAAGTGAAAATTTTTGTAAATCCGATGCATTAAACAGCTTATCAATCGGATGATTAGTTTTTTCTTAATTAATTAAAATGTGAAAATAGTAACCTTCTAATTTCTGATAAGACATTTAAATTTTAGCATTTTATCCATGATTTAATTGTTGCCAATTTTTTTTTTCAACAAAATAATAATGATAATAATAATTAAAAAAAAAAAAAAAAAAAAAAAAAAAAAAAAAAAAAAAAACGTACATTTATTTAAAATGAGGAAAATAAATCAGAAATATTAGAAAATAAATTAGAAATATCAGTCGCATCGTTACAAATAAGATACCAAATGAAAGGGAAAATTTTTGTAAATCCGATGCATTAAACAGCTTATCAATCGGATGATTAGTTTTTTCTTAATTAATTAAAATGTAAAAATAGTAACCTTCTAATTTCTGATAAATAAGACATTTAAATTTTAGCATTTTATCCATGATTTAATTGTTGCCAATTTTTTTTTTCAACAAAATAATAATGATAATAATAATTAAAAAAAAAAAAAAAAAAAAAAACGTACATTTATTTAAAATGAGGAAAATAAATCAGAAATATTAGAAAATAAATTAGAAATATCAGTCGCATCGTTACAAATAAGATACCAAATGAAAGTGAAAATTTTTGTAAATCCGATGCATTAAACAGCTTATCAATCGGATGATTAGTTTTTTCTTAATTAATTAAAATGTGAAAATAGTAACCTTCTAATTTCTGATAAGACATTTAAGTTTTAGCATTTTATCCATGATTTAATTGTTGCCAATTTTTTTTTTCAACAAAATAATAATGATAATAATAATTAAAAAAAAAAAAAAAAAAAAAAAAAAAAAAAACGTACATTTATTTAAAATGAGGAAAATAAATCAGAAATATTAGAAAATAAATTAGAAATATCAGTCGCATCGTTACAAATAAGATACCAAATGAAAGGGAAAATTTTTGTAAATCCGATGCATTAAACAGCTTATCAATCGGATGATTAGTTTTTTCTTAATTAATTAAAATGTAAAAATAGTAACCTTCTAATTTCTGATAAATAAGACATTTAAATTTTAGCATTTTATCCATGATTTAATTGTTGCCAATTTTTTTTTTTTTTTCGACAAAATAATAATAATAATAAATAAATAAAAAAAAACGTACATTTATTTAAAATGAGGAAAACAAATCAGAAATATTAGAAAATAAATTAGAAATATCAGTCGCATCGTTACAAATAAGATACCAAATGAAAGGGAAAATTTTTGTAAATCCGATGCATTAAACAGCTTATCAATCGGGTGATTAGTTTTTTCTTAATTAATTAAAATGTGAAAATAAGAACCTTCTAATTTCTGATGAATAAGCCATTTAAATTTTAAAATTTTATCCCATAGAATAATAATAAACACGTACGCTCCTTCTTCCTTTATTATTATTCTATGTTTTATCCATAATTTAATTGTTGCCAATTTTTTTTTCGACGAAATAATAATAATTAAAAAAACTGAACTAAAAAAACATTTTCAACTTTACTGAGAATAAATACGAACTGAACTGAAAAAACATTTTCAACTTTACTGAGAATAAATACGAACTGAACTGAGAGGAGTCTGAGGTTAAAAAATGTGAAAACGAAAGTGTTGTTCTTTTTGATAAAAAAATCTTTTTGTTTTGTGATTGAGTTAGTATAAATTAAAAAACCTTCTGATTCTTTTAAACAGGGAGTTATTAGTAAGTCTTTAAAATCAAACTACAACATAAACATTTTATTTCAAAGGATGATATTTAAACACGTTCATTTTAAAAACTCTGAAACACTGATATGTGACATCAAGTTATATGCAAGAAAATCAAAAACAAATTTCATTTAAAATTTAAATACAAGTTTTTAGAAATCAAAAAGTTTAAATAAATATTCTTAAGATGAAACGATCAAATAATGTGATACCAGTTAATCCAGAAGAACAAAGTACTTCAAATGCAGACCAACTAATTAATCGTACTTCCTTATATCAAGCTAGGCCTATCCGTGCATCAAAATTAAAATGTCGCCAAAATATAAGGGAAATAGGACAGATGTACAGAAAGGAACGTTCTGAGAGTATATCTAGGCAAGCTTTTCAGCATCGAGCAAGGGAGAGCACGGAAGACAGAATCCAGCGACTTGAAGATCTAAGACAGCGAGCTTCTCAGCGTAGGGCATCAGAGAGTACACTAGAGAGACGACAACGCCTAGAAGAGAAAAGACGTCGACAAGCAAGATATGAAGTGGCATTGCGAAATCGGTGCCCAACATACAAAATAGCAGTTTGTAGAGATGTGAACTATAGTACTTTAGGAGTATTCAATGTGAAATGCGTTCATTGTAAAGCATCACATTTTCCAGAGGAACGTGTTTGCAATCGTTTTCATAGAGACTCTTTTGGTGATTGTTGTCTTCATGGACGATTATTACTGCCAGCACCATATTTTGCGAACGAGTTAGCAAGACTGTTTTTGCACTGCCATCCACTTGCTGAAGAATTTCATAAAAGAATCAGAAACTTGAATTCCTGTTTTGCTTTTTCTTCTTTCAATGTGTCAGAAGACAGAACCATCAACAATCATGGCATATACAGTTTTATTGCATGTGGACAAGTATACCACAAAATGAACTTGGCTGCTCAACCGACTCAAGACATACATGGAGAATTTGAAAAACCTCAATATGGTCAGATGTATTTTTTGGATCCTGATAATGCTGTTGACGAACGATTACATCATCCTCTGAATTATGGAATAAGTCGTGAACTCATGGAATTATTAGAGCACGTAATAAGGGCACAGAATGGTTATGCCCTTATGGTTATAGAAGGGTTATATGATGATGCGAGAAGTTCAGTATGAAGTTGAACAGCAAGCTACTGCACAAGGATTATCTGCACCTGAAGTTCAACTTTTGTTCAGAATTCCTCAGGAAAGTGATTACAGAAGATTTAATACACCATCCATTAAGGAAGTTTGCGCTGTCTTCACACTTAATGCCGATCAGAGTTTCCCAGAAAATGAAATGATTGTACATCGGCGAAACAAGGAAATTGTTATTCTAAAAAATATTGATAAACGTATTGAGCCATTCACTTATCCACTGTTTTACCCACAGGGTACGGAGGGTTTTTCTCTTGATATACCATTGACTACACCTTATTCTTCGCGGCATCATGCAACGCGCCTTGAGTTGGCTCAGAATAGACTTGCTTTTCGACCTGAAGTAATAAATTATTTGTCCACAAGAATGAATTCTACAGGTCATGACTTGCGACAAATACAATTTAATGCATTGCATTTTGGTGGCAGACTTTTTCAACAGTATGTTGTCGACACTTTTATTAGGGTCGAAAGAGATCGTATTCAGTGGATTAAAGCAAATCAAAAGAAGATTCTTGCTGATAATTATACAGAAGTCACACGTTTGATAAACGACTTAGTAGAAAAAAACAAAGCTACAGTTGGAGAGAAAGTTATTCTCCCATCATCTTTCCCAGGGTCAACACGCTATTATACTGAACAATTTGAAGATGGTATGGCAATTGTTCGCCGTCTTGGTTCTCCAGATTTCTTCATAACAATGACATGTAATGCAAACTGGCCTGAAATAAAAAACGCTTTGCACATTCAGTTACAAAATGGATCTTTTATACAACAACTTCCTCAAGACCGACCAGATGTTGTAACTCGAGTTGCAAAATTGAAATTTGATGAAATAATTGAAGATTTTGATAAGAAGCAGATATTTGGAAAAGTTGCTGCTTATGTATATTCAATTGAATTTCAAAAGCGAGGTCTTCCTCACATTCACCTTCTTCTAATTATGTGTTCTCAAGACAAGATTCATAATCCTGAAGAACTGGATGATCTCATTTCTGCAGAGATTCCCGACTTTGAAGATACAGATCTGAGAGAACTTGTAATAAAGTGGATGATTCATAACCCCTGTGACGAACAGAACCCAAACGCTGCATGCATGGTAAATAAAAGTGGACGTATGAAGTGCCGTTTTCAATTTCCAAAATCATTTGAGGATGTATCTTCATTGGCAGACAATGCAAAACCAAATTATCGAAGGCGTTATGATCCCAAATTGGACCCTCACAGTCGAGATTTCTCTCATGAAAGTGCAGTGTATAGTAAGAGTGTTGATGGCAGCCGCATAACAAGAGATAATCGTCATGTTGTTCCTTATAATGCATATTTACTGAAAAAGTACAATTGTCATATAAACGTTGAATATGTTGGAAGCATTATGGCTGTGAAGTATCTATACAAGCACATATATAAAGGGTTTGATTGTGCTTCACTTAAAGTTGTTGAAGGAGGAAGACAAATCATGTACAATGAAGCAAATACTTATGTTGAGGGTCGATGCATCACTCCACCAGCGGCATGTTGGCGTTTATTTGGAAATGAAATTCAGAAGAAGAGTCATAGTGTGCTACGATTATCAATTCACCTTCCTGGCCAGTACAGAATTGTAAATTTAGATCAGGCTCAGGAAAATTTAGCTGATACAGGACAAAAAGGTTCGACTCTGGAAGCATATTTCAAGCACAATAAAAAGGCTAAGGAAGAACATGAAATTAGACAATCAAATGGAGACACGGAGGAAGAGCCAATCTATTATTACTACTGGCAAATGCCTGAACACTTTAGATGGGATGCAAGAAACAGTGAATGGATTCAAAGAGTACGACAGATAAAAGTTATTGGAAGAATACATAATGTCAATTTTGTTGTACAGCCTGAATTATATCACTTACGACTGTTATTGTATCATGTAAAAGATGCAACCAGCTTTAAGGATTTACTGACAGTGAATAATATTGAACTAATAATGCGACATACAAGCAAGCTTGTCTAGCACGAGGATTATGCTATGATGACCAACAATGGATTGAAGGATTGTCCGAATCTGCAAGCTCAAAACTGACAAGGGCAATGAGAACACTTTTTACACAGATTTTGATTCTCGAAACGGCTGTGGGAAATGTTTAAGCAAGATCTCACAGAAGATTTCATTCATGAAGGTGAAAGAACTGGAATTTCAATTGAAGATTCTATCAAGCGAGCATACCGTGTAATTGCCCATAAACTCGACTCAGAAGCGACAGAAGGTAGAAATTTTCAATATTGGGTTGAAAAGTTTTCATTTGATGATATTGATGATTATGAAACTGAATCGAATCAAGAATTGTCAAATGTCAATGAATCAGCAGCTATTGGTCAACAAATGTATCAACTTCTTAGAGGAAAACAAATTGAAATTGTGGATACTATCTTTCGTTCAGTCAATGATGAGAATATTCAATCAAATTGCTTTTTTATTGACGGACCTGGTGGTACTGGAAAATCTTTCATATACAAGACTTTGTATTACCTTCTGCGAGGAGGGAACTTTAATGTGCAGTGTATGGCTTTTACAGGCATTGCTTCGATTCTACTTCCTGGAGGACGCACATCACACAAAACATTTGGATTGAAGGTGCCCCTTTCACCAGAGTCAAGTTCCACAATCAAACCGGGCTCCTGTAAAGCTCAAAAACTTTCTAAAGTTCAAGTATTTCTCATGGATGAAGCACCTATGCTTCATAAATATGCATTGCATGCAATGGACGAAATTCTGCGTAAAACTGGAAATGCAACTTTGCCATTCGGTGGAAGAATTATGGTTTTAGGAGGAGATTTTAGACAGTGTCTTCCAGTTCAACCGCGAGCGAATAAACAAGAACTTATTGACTTATCAATTAAAAAGAGTGTGCTTTGGTGTAAATTTAGGAATTATTCACTGGATGAGAATATGCGGGTTGATCCAGAACAAAGAGACTTTGCAAACTATATTTTAAAAGTTGGTAATGGAGAATTACCGATTAGATCTTTAGATGAGATAGAGCTACCCGAAGACGTAATTTCAAATGGAAATCTCATTGATGAGGTTTTTGGTTTTTGATTTGTCAATGAAAATTATGAAGAGATGAAAAATAGAGCTATACTTGCTCCTCTTAACAAAGATGTTGACAGGTTAAATACTGAAATTATTTCGAAATTACCCGGAGAGTACAAAACTTATCACAGTTACGATACTGTAAATAACCAACCCGAAGGAGGATTTCAATTTACTGTTGACTTTTTAAATTCTGTTGAAAATTCCGATTTACCACCTCATGAACTTAAACTGAAAAAAAATGCTATTATTATGTTTATGCGTAATATAGATGTATCAGAAGGCCTTTGCAATGGTACAAGATTAATTGTTACTGAGGTGTGCAATCATATTATTAAAGCGAAAATAATAACTGGTGAACACTGTGGCCGAGATGTACATATACCAAGAATCACACTTCAATCATCAAAAGGTCAACTTGGTTGCGCAATATCTAGACATCAGTTTCCTGTAAAAGCAGCATTTGCTGTGACAGTGCATAAATCACAGGGCCAAACTTTTGACTTTGTAGGTGTTGATCTGAGAGTACCAGTTTTTATGCATGGAATGCTTTATGTAGCTTTTTCAAGAGTTAAAAGAAAAACATCATTAAAAGTACTTTTGCCGATAGAAAATCCACGCCATACTCGTAATATCGTCTGGAAAGATATCTTAAACCATTCAAGAACTACAGAAATGGATTACTGTTTTAATGAAAATGCAGAAGATTTAAATTTCAGCTTCGATTTGGACTAATGCAATTCAGGCACTGTTCTTATGCGTTTAATGTGTTAATAAATTTTTCTTATGCGTTTATAAAATGGTAGCACATTTTTTGTTTGTTTGCTGCAATATATTTTAATATTAACAGTTAAAATTCTTTAATTTATAGCATTGCAGTAGAACGTTATTTAAATGTGATGATTTATTAAAATGTCTGATGATTTATAAAATATATGTATAGTTATAAATTTGTAAAAATAACATAATTATTCAGCCTTAAACTTTTATATCCCACAGTGTACTCACCCAACAACAAATTTATTATCATCTCTAAGTGTTTTTGTTCTTATATATTTTCTTTTACGTGTTTTATTTCTTAAAAAATAAAAGAGCGATACAAATGTTCTAAGAATAGGGGAAGAAGTTACGATTGGCGCCACAGGCACCCAAGAGTTAATTTAAAATCGTTATATTTTTAATATTTTAGTATTAAGCCACTTTTACAGAGAACAAGTTATGATTGGCGCCGCAGGCGCCTAAGATTTTATTTAAAAATATTTGAATTTTCAATATTTTTATATTATGCGACTTTTAGAGAGAACAAATTACGATTGGCGTCGCAGGCGCCCGAGAGCTTGTTTTTTGTAAAAATTTCTTGGGTCTCTGGCCAGCTAGCTGGTGAAGCCAGCTAGTAAATATCTATATGCGCATGTGCGCGTGCAATGCGCCAAGTTTAAAGTCAAAATATACAAATCGAAAAAATTCACTTTTCTGTAAGATAACCGTAAGATACAAATCAATCTTTATATTTTCTTAACTATTGATCATACTAACAAATGTAATAGGCATTTTCATGGGAAATTTTACGTAGTTTAATTTTGTAATTGACATTTTTTCTCTAAATGCGATAGTTTTCAATATATATTATAAAAGCTGAAATGTGCCCCCTTTAAATGCCCCCCTGGCCCCCGCTCACCCCTCATGGTTGAGGACTTTTAGTATATTGTTCGGGACACTTAACTTTATAACTGTGCTCAATTTCAAAGCTACACGATTTTTTTTTTTTTTTTTTTTATGTTGATCGGTTTTGGGTCCTCGTTATCCGGATTTTTACCTAAACCACCACTTGCGCCTACTAACCTTAAAATTATTTAAAATGTACAAAACATGCTGTATTATACTTACATATTCCCTATGCATATACAGTCGACACCGGTTATAACGTACTGTCAGGGGACCAAAAAATATGGTACGTTATAACCGAAGTACGTTATAAGCAATATTTCTAATAAAATTTAGTGCATAACGAAAGAAAAAGGTGCATAATAGCACTCGCAATAATAGAGATTTTAAATAGAAAGCTTATGAGATTCTCAAAATAAAATAAGAAAAAAGAAAAAATCATTTTACTAATTACATGTTTATTTGGAAAAATAATCTATTATTTTTCGTTGTTTTCTTTGATTAGATGACACAGTAAAAATTACATTTTCAATATTTATAATGGAACTTTGCAGAGTCTCTGGATAGTCAGTATGGAATTAAACGAACCGCGATAAAGTTTTTATAGCACTCAATGCTTCAGATACTTTTGGCACCTCCTCTTCATATTCATCTTCATTATCATCACTTTCACTGTCTTCATTGATTGATCCAGAGACTGATGCAACAATCTCGCTATCGGATGGTGTTTCGGATGTCGTCAGATCATCATCTACGAAAGCGTATAAATCAATGTACTGTTGAGGAACAATATTTTCGATGTTCTGCATTTTCAACCATTCTGATAATGGTATGTTTTCTTCATCATCACTTGGAGTACCAGCAGAGAGGCGCGCATGACGAAAACAATTTTTAATTGTAGCTGATGTGACACATTGCCAAGATTTATTTAGCATTCTTATCGCATCTAAAACAGAAATGGTGAATTTTTTTTTATTTTCTAAAGCCAGAATGTAATGCTGTATGAAATATTTTGTGAAATGAGATTTTAGGCTTCGAATCACACCCTGGTCCATGGGTTGAATTTTTGCAGTCGTATTCGGTGGAAGAAACATTAGTTCAATGGAACTAAACCAATTTTGGCTTTTCGTTCCAGTCTAAAAAGTACGTTATAACCAGATTAAGGCTTTTGCATAGTCTGTTATAGCCGAAGATGTAAACCATTACATTATACAGGGTTTCCTTCGGGACCAAGCATCTGAGTACGTTATAAGCGAAAGTACGCTATATCCCAGGTACGTTATAACCGGTGTCGACCGTATTTATTTTGTACATTAGAAAATATTTGACCAGAATCCATTTAATTACACACTTTAGTTGATTTTACTATTGCAAAAATGAATTTTTCAAGAAAATGTGTTATTTCGTTCCCCTATATCTTCTAAACTATTGATCATACAAACAAAATGTATGATTCATTTTTGTAGGAAATTTTACGTAGATTAAATTTATAATTGACATTTTTTTCTAATTGCGATAGTTTTAAAGATATTTAATAAAAAACTGAAAAGTGCCCCCCTTAAATGCCCCCCTGCCCCCCGCTCACCCAACACGGGCGGGGACTTTTAGTATGTTGTTCAGGACCCTCTTGGCTATGAGTATGCAAAATTTCAAAACTACACGATATTTTTTTAATGTTTATCGGTTTTGGGTCTTCGTTATCTGGATTTTTACTCAAACCGCCACTTGCGCCTACTAGCCTTAAAACAACTTAAAACTTACAAAACATGCTGTATTATCCTTGCATATTCCCTATGTATATATTTGTTTTGTACATTAGAAAATATTTGACAAGAACCCTTTTAATTGCACACTTCAGTTGATTTTACTATTGCAAAAAAGAATTTTTCAAGAAAATTTGTTATTTCATCCCCCTATATCTTCTAAACTATTGATCATACAAACAAAATGTATGTAGTATACAGTTTTGTAGGAAATTGTACGTAGATTAATTTTGTAATTGACATTTTTTCTCTATATGTGATAGTTTTTAAGATATTTAATAAAAACTGAAAAGTGCCCCCTTAAATGCCCCCCTGCCCCCCGCCCACCCACCACGGGCGGGGACTTTTAGTATGTTGTTCAGGACCCTCTCGGCTAAGAGTATTCAAAATTTCAAAACTACACGATTTTTTTTTTCTATTTTTCCTATTTTGACTGGACTAAACGACCAGACCGTAATTGGATGACACAGCGAAAGATCTTTGATACCCCTTGTCCGAGAGCGGGTTGAGGGGCGTGACAAGTGACTTTCATTGGAGAAAACTTGAAAAACATTCGTCATGTGATTTCTATGTTGCTTACAGTCTTCGATGAAGGATGCGCTCTCTAGTTAAATGTATGTTCTAATTAAATATATGCTGTACTACAGTCGGTAACAAAAGTCTCCGAGCACTAGCAAAAATTCCTATGTAAAAAAGTACACTTAAAACTGTTTTGTTAAATAAATCCTTGTCCAATCCTGTTTTTAGACTGACTAAGAACAGAATTCGACAAGGATTTATTTAACAAAACTGTATTATGTGTACTTTTTTTATATAGGAATTTTTGCTAGTGTTCGGAGACTTTTGTTACCAACTGTACCTTACTCACATAGAAATATTTCATTTTCGATGCTACGAGTAGATTAGTGCCTGTTTTTTTTTTTTTTTTTTTTTCTTTTTTGACCGATGTGCTATTCATCATAACTGCTTTGGTGTCTTTAAAGAATGAATCAACGATCAATCCTACATGTCAAGACTTCCAAAGTAAGTGTACAAAATTAATAAAAAGAATTAAAATTCTGTTTCATATTTTTTACTCTATAATTGGCAGAGTATGTGGAATAATACTGCATATATTAGGGTTATTTTATGCATAAAATGAAGAATATATTTATGATTGTTTTTGTTTAGTTTTGTGAATTATTTAAGTCACATAATTTAGTTACAGAAATAAATCAAATAATACCATGTCGAGGAAAGAAAAAAAAAAAAAAAACATGCATTTACATAAGTTAAGGCAAAAAAAAAAAAAGATTTCTTGAACAAACACACTTAATCATGCTTATAATTACTTACTTTACTCTATTTTATTTATTTATTTATTTTTGTTTCCAAAATTTTAATTATTATCATGTATTATAACTTATTTTTCTCAAATTAATCTAAAATTTCGGAACAATTTTCGAAGCGTTACATATATGACAACGTATTTATGTATTATGGTTGTAATGATGTAAAAATATCCATATTTAATCGCTATTTATTATAGTTTAAACAATTTTTTTAAACATTTAATTAATTAATTTGTAAATTTGAATATATTTTTTTCTTTTGATAAATCTGAAAGTTCTCAGATGAAAGTCTATCCTTAGAACGGAGTTTGTCAGCAGATTCGTAAGCTGACTATCTGTTTCGATAGTAAATCGAATGAATTCAATGCAATATCTAAGGAATATCGATATTATTTTAGTAAAAAATAAAATCATAATCATAATCAGGCTAAAAAACGACAACTAAATGCTTTTTACACAAAATTTATTTATTTTTATTCGGAGAAGAAAAACTATTTTTTATACAAAAGTCATAAACAGAAAATCTCGCTTGCCAGAGCGCATGCACTCTTTCATATAATAAAATGTTTAAATTGCATTTTCCACCATAAACAGTAGAACTATTATTAAAAAAAAAAAAAAAAAAAAAAAAAAAAAATGCATATTTCAGAAAATTTTCAAATATACTCCGAGGAAAATATTAATGGGAGCGCGATTTGTGTGCATTGGGAAATACTGAAATTCATGTTGCCTTTCATTTTTATTATGAAAACATAAGCTACTGTAAAATAAGTTGTTTATGGAAACGGATGTCAAATTAAAAAAAAAATCTTTATTTTAGCGCTGTGGCACAATTTATTTACTCAAATTCTTTTCAATAAAATGCAAATATGGTCATAAATTAATAAGCAAAAATGGGAAGTATTTATTGAAAGCATTAATCATTTTAGTGATTATTTGAATTTCAAAGTACTACATGCAGAAAAATTGATTTTAAATTTTGAATTGAAGAAAATAGTCATTAATTTCTAACTGTTTATAAATGTCTTACATTAATTTTTTCATAGTTTAATTCCTATGAAATTTAACTTTTTCATAAACTTTGAAGTGAGAAATATTGAATTTTAAAAATGCTTAATTTTTCTGATTTATATATTATTTAAATTCTTTTTAGTTTTTATGATAAACGGGGATCTTTTGCTTAAAGTACAATGTTAAATATAGCGGTAAATGTCTTTGAAAAATTGTGTCAATTTATATTAATTTAACAGAAACCAGCATTTTTAAACCTTTGATGCTTAGTTTCATAAATGTAGTATTGCTTACTGTTGAATTGGCACTACTAATATGGTGAATTTTACTCATTTCCTAAAAGTGACACCATTTTTTACGTAAAATGTTGAACTTTATTTTTAACATTGTAAAAACAACAACAACAAAAAAAAAAAAAAAAAAAAAAAAAAACATTCACATCATAGTACACATAAAGTTTTTTTTTAAATAATTCAATTTCAATTCATAATATTTCTTTAGAAATAATAAGTACAATACATATTTTAGTTGGTATATTTAATATATATGTTTAAGTACTGGGATAGATAATGGATCTTTTTATTAGTATCTTTAAAATCATTATCCGTCTCACCTGTTAGATTTATGTAAAATAAATCTTATTTATTTCTTAATTCAGATACTCTTTTAATAAAATAAAAATCTAGAAAATTACGTTAAAAAAAGAAAAGAAAAAGGAAAGATTTAATAATCATGTACATAATAATTTTTTTTAAAAAATTGTATAAAGTATCATACTAACAAATTGTAATACTCTAAATTAATATATACTGTAAAATAATACTTCACACGCTAAAATATGTATCTAAATCCAGTTGCTAGAATTCTAGTTAGTTTTACTGATTTGTCATCTTTTTCGGATATTCATCGTTATATTTTAAAAATTTAAGAGAGAAAAAATTGTGATGGCAGTTTTGTTTAAAGAAATTATGTATCATTACCAAATATTTTCGATATATTTTTTCAAGTTCAATAGAGAACCCGCTCTCTCTTCTAGCTGGAAATATCTGAGGCTAAATAAATAAGGTCCTATCAGTGACCAAGAGGTTATGCTCTAAAAAGCTGGTAGAGCTCAAACCTAGTACGCGTCTGTCAGCCTAGCTGTTTGGAGTTTTCACCAGCTTTTTCCAAAACTCTTGTGAGTACCGGTTACAACCACTTAGAAAGACCTCCCCCTTTTCTCCACTAAGATCATTCCATCCAAGCATCGGAGTATTCAGTCGGCCTTAACCCTACACTGTCACCGAATAAATGCAAAAGAAGAAAAAATATTCTTAGTAAACAAACCATTAAAATGCTAAATATTCTCCTGTTCTATTTTGGGTGTAATTATTATTATTATTATTTTAAGCAAAGCGTACTGTAAGCATGACATTTCTTGTGGGATTTGTGCAACCTAATATCGGTCACTCTGGCCAGGGATCTCAACAGAGTAAAAAATTGGGTGAGAATTTCTCACCCTTCCTCAAAAAAAAAAAAAAAAAAAAGTGACATTTTTAAAAACAATGTGAGATTTCTGAAAATTAAGTGACACCCCCATATAATCTTTGAATAATAATAATGATCTTTTACATGCACACACAAAAACAACATCTGTTATTAATGCGAATTTTTTAAAATTTTTCGAATTTTGTGTGGCTTTTATAGTGGGTTCAGAGCAGAGATAACTAGAGCCTAATTCTTACTCATCTGAGTAGATTTTCTTCTAGGACAGATTTCAAAACTTGTTTCTAAAGTGTTAGGCGCATTTGCAATTTTTAGAATAGCAGAACTTCTGTTTAGCTGGGGGGGGGGGGGGGGAGAGACCAAGAAGTTGCATATACTTGAGCAGATTAGAGTCAAGTTCGTTTGTCACAAGTTTTTTTTCTATCATAGGGTCATTCCAAGTCAAATCGACACAGCTAAAAACCTGACCCTCAGATTTTTATGAAACTGGGCTCATTTATCTGTTCAATAGAGAAATGAATGTATACCAATTAATAAGTTCCTACCTTTTTTAGTTTTTTATATACAGGGCTGCAAATATGGGTAAAAAATGCAAATTTTAAAAATTCGTCTACTACAAATGTAGCCATGTTTTATTTTATAATTAACTTAGATGAGATAGAAGATTGATATAATTAGAAAGCTTATAATAAAGGCTTTCAAATGATATATCACAAGTATATATTTTTAAAAATTTTCATTTTAAGGTCAAAGAGTTTTACCTTTAACCTTCCAATCTCAAAAAGTACACATTTTATTTTCTTTTAAAAATTACACGATATTTTTACGTTTATTACCTATAATTACTGTAAATTTCAACATGGGATGGGGCCATGAGATGCTGCGTTATAAATTAATATGCAACCCCAAATCAGTATTTTCATACTAACATAACGTAAGTTTTACCCGTATTTTGTTCCCTAATTAACTTAGAAATATAAGATTGATATCGTAAGAAAGCTTTTAATATAGGCTTTCAAATGATATATCACATGCACATATTTTTTAAATTTTAATTTTAAGATCAATCAATTTGACATTTGACCTTCAATATCTCAAAAACTACATATTTAATTTTCTTTTAAAAATTATATGTTATTCTTAAGTTTATTATTTTTAATTATCTTGAATTTCAACAAGGCACGTCCATGGGATACTGAGTTATAAATTAAAATGCAATCCTCTATCAGTATTTTCATACTAACCTAACGTACGTTTTACAATAAAATGGCCGTCCCATGTTGAAACTTACAATAATTATAGATAATAAACGTAAGAATAATATATAAAATTAAATGTTTATATATATGAAATAATTATTTTTTTATTTATTATATTTAATTTATTTATTATATTTTTAAAAGAAAATTAAATGTGTACACCAATCTTATATCTTTAAATTAATTAGGAAACAAAATATGGGTAAAACTTACGTTATGTTAGTATGAAAATACTGATGGAGGGTTGCATATTAATTTATACCTCAGCATTCCGTGGCCGTTCCATGTTGAAATTTACAATAATTATAGATAGTAAAAGTAAAAATAAAATATAATTTTTAAAATAAAATTTAACATGTACTTTTTGGTCAAAAGTCAAAATATTTTACCTTAAAATGAAACATTTGAAAAATATATGCATGTGATATATCATTTAAAAGCCTGTATTATAAGCTTTCAAATGATAATAATTTTTTTTTTATCTCTAAGTTAATTAAAAAACAAAATATGGGTACAATTGTAAAAGATGAATTTTAAAAATTTGCCTTTTTAATCCATTTTTGCAGCCCTGTATATCAAAAACTAAAAGAGGTAAAGACTTAATAATTGGAATACATTCATTTCTCAATAGAAAAAATAAATGAGCGCAATTTCATAAAAATCTGAGGGGTCAGCTTAAAATTGCAGGTTTTTTGAGCTGATTTGACAGGGTGAACCCACAGGTGACCCCACAGGAAAAATATAAGTCTAAAAAGAAACGATTAAAAAACATTTTTAGTGTTTCTTTTTTAATCGATTCCTGACAAATGAAAAAGTGCTCAAATTTAAAGCAATATTAAAAGTTTTAAGCGAGAAAATGAAAAAAATACGCGAGATTTTCACGGTCTCGCGCTCTAATGGGAACTTTGACTGGTGGATAGTTTTGTTTTTACTCTATTTCATATACATGGCAAGAATGGATTCATGAAATTTTGTTTAATTTTTAGTGAAATTTTTGATTTTCGACGAATTAACGTGCTTTGAAATGTCCTGACAAAAGTTGAAGCACAGTTTTTGACAGAATGACGTTTAGCAATTTAAACGAAGCTTCACAGATTCACACCTGTCATTTATGAATTTTGTACATTTATGTAGTTCGGGGAATTTGTGTCTATGACATTTTCAACACTTAATGTTTGTATTTTTTGCGCTTGAGATTGATATCATAATCGTTACTTTGTTTTGGAAATAACGTGTAACATTCACCTCTTTTATTTTACTATATTTTAGCATTCTTATATGATTTTACACACTGTAAAAAAAATTCTACTACATTCCGTTTCAGAAAAAGAAACTAGTTGCCTTTTCTGAAATGAATCGATTCGTTTTCAGAACGAAAGATTTAATTAACAACATGGTTAATTTCTGATCTGCAACAATACCAACATTTTTGATACTGAAAGGTTTTGGTTGTGAAATCTTTCAGATCATGAATTTATATATATATATATATCAATCACTAATTGCGATTTTGATATACCCCCTCTCTTGGATTGTTGGAAATATTGCATACAATCCACATATTCTTAATTTTTACATAGCTTTCTACAAACCAAATTCCTATTAGCTTACAGTTCCAGTTTCTTAAATTCCTATTGGTTTCTACTCTGATTCTAAAATAAGCTTCCCTACCTGTATATATGAGCAATGATCCATTTCGTCATTCTGCACTCATGACGATACGTTTTAAGCTACCGAAGTTGCAGTCTGCGCTTAAAAAATTTATATTGGAGACTTTAACGTTTGTTAATATTAATATTTATATTTCTGTTCTACGTCAAGTCTAATTACATATTCTATAAGGTGTGCCCAAATGAAAAGGAGACTAAAATTATATGTAAAGAAATTTTAATAACAATATTATAATTACAGTTTATGTGGAATAGTACAACTATAAATGATTTCCATTGCCATTGATACACTGATACCAGCGCTTAGGAAGGAAGTGGATGGCTCAACAGATGGGTCCGGCAAACACCCATTCTCTCCCCGTTTTTTTATTCTCTGACAGATGCTTGGGCACCCATTGTGCACAAACGTTGCCATAACTAAGCTTTTTGTGGATTTTGTGATGCCCAGTTCTCTTTGCTTATCGACAGTTCAACAGCAATTGCATGCGTGGTAATCAGGCGATTCTGCCGTACGAGCTTATCCACAGCCGATCTCTTTGTACTGATCAGGAGGAATCCATCAAGTAACAAACTGCGGAAATGCCTCTCCAGCAATGAGGATATTGATGCGAAGCCGCTAACTACTCATGTGCATCTAGCAATACCATCATGCCATCTATCGGCTAACACATTAGCTCACTGGGATTTGATATAACGCCCAGTGTAGCCAGATCTGGCGGAGTTTTTATTCAGTAAACACCAATAATTTTTAATTGTAATATTTGTCTAATTACTCCAAAGACTGATAGTCTATAATGTATATAAAATGTCACTTCTGAAAATTATTGGTGGTTATTGAATAAAAAATCCGCCAGATCTGGCAACCGTGATAACGCCGCTACAGCTAAGTTCTCCTTTTCATATGGGCACACCTTAGATATACTATAACAATAATTAACTAAAACTGTATACACTGGTGGTCAAAATTATAAGGACAAGGAAAAATAACCAAATCTTGGCTACAATTGGGAGGAAAATTAAGCAAATTTTATGGCTGGAGAGCGATGATAAATGAAGGACTTTTTTAATAATTTTTATGAAAATTTATATGGAAATTTATATTTATAAAATGTATTTTGGATTTAGATAGTTATGTGATAGGGACAAAATTAAAAGAGCAACTATATTTGTGTGTTCTAAAAAACAAAAATTGCATGATTTTTGCTCTGCATACGGCACTCCCAGACGATATAAATGCTTAGTAATTGATTGGGAACGTCGTATTCTATTGTTGTAGTCATTCCACTAGGTAAAAAAGTTTCAAAGTTTGAGAAAGGGAAATTGATTGCTTTTAAAATTTCAGGACTTACTGCACGTCAAATTGCAACAAAACTGAATAGATTGAGACTGGCCATTTATAATTAAAAATTCCGGCAAATATGGACGGTAATGACATACAGGGAGGCTATCTTCTGTTTTTGTGCGTGAGAAAATAATGATGATAAGGTGAACTTGCTTCAAAGAACAAGCATCGACGGGAATAAAACTTACGATGCAGTGCTTTAATTGTTCGATATGTTTTACAAAAAGAAAAAAAAAAAAAAGGTTCGTTGTTTTGCATCTGGCGAAACTACTCCAATAATTTATGTGCAGGACAGAATGAATTCTGAGAGTTATGCTGATATATTAGGCGATAATCTTTTACCAGAAGCACCGTCAATTACGAGTGGCGACTATTTGTTTTAGCAGGACAAAGCCTTAGTACATGTTTCTCAAACGTCGAAATCATGGTTTGATGCTAATTTTGGGAAACTACTTGACTGGTCGACCAGAAGCCTCAGTTGTCTTCATAATTCCGGCCACCAATGTATAACTAAAATTAAAATAACTATTTAAAACAATTAAAAATAATTATATGTATAAAAATACATTATATATTTTTTCTACGAAAGAAGGCACGAATTTAGCATATTTTCTTTGGTCTGTATGTTATAGAGGGTACCATATCAGGAGGGTATAGTGGTCCAGTTTACCAATTGTTGTTAAAACAGATATAATAAAAATGTATTCATAAATATTGTTTTGAGTGAATGTAGTATAAACTCTCATGTATAAGTGATACGCATGCATTTTTTAAACATACAAACTACAAAGTGTCAAACAATTAATTACAAACTAACAAACAATTTACAAAATGGGCATTACTACCTTGTCTTTCTTATATTAGTAGAATGAAAATTTAATAACCGTTTTGAGCTCTTCATTAAATTAAAAGTCAAATTTTGAAAAATGCGCTAACAAACAACTCTCTTAATCTACCTATGCATTTTTAAAAATATAAATGTTTGTAGTTTACTTAAATTTAAGTTTAACACATAATAAAAATAAATGAAACGAAAAAAATTAGAATTATGATTTGATTTAAAATTTGACACGGACTAGACAGTAAATAAAAACCATTTATTTTTTATATTTTTTTAAGCTTTGCTATGCATTTCAAAGCTTTAAAATGACCAAGAAGAATATTGTGCTTATAAACATAACTTGTCAACGTGAACTTTAAATCATGAAAAATATTCCTATTTCCTGAAAGCCCCATGAAAAAAGGAGGGAAAAAAAAAAAAAAAAAAAAAAAAAACATTTTACCCTGTGAATTTAGTGTGACACATATGACATGGAAAATTCTGTTTTCGCTCATAAATTACCTTACTTTTTCCGCTTTTGCTGTTGGAAACATTCTTTTTCATTTTCTCAAGTTCTTAAAAATAAGCTGCTAGATTTTAAAGCTATAAAACATATTAAAAACATTTTTCTTTTTCAAGTTATTTTTTTCGTTAATATTAAAATAGTTCCTACAGTTATAAATCTGCTGCAGAAGAATAGATAATACTACATATGAGTTATTTAAAAGAATTGCTCTGTTCCAAGTCTCTTGTTTAGGATAAATCCAAACTGTTCATAAACTGTTTTTTTTTTTTTTTTTTTTTTTTTTTTTTTCTTTCTTATTCTTTCTTTTTTTTTGTGACTTGTACAAATACTCATAATTGCTATATTTTCTTCCTATTTTCTGGCATGATTATTACTCACTAAAAAAAGTATGTGAGAATACTTTTAAATGTGATATACAAATGAATACAATCTTTAAAAAACATTGTATAATGATATGTTACAGGTACAACGGATGTATTATTATTCCAAACATTAAATTATCTTTGTACTGAAATATATATATATATATATAAATCTATATGCCGCCTTCATCCAGAACGAATAAATAGCTATTTTGTGAATTTCTAAACTAGAAATGTAGATTGAAAATTTATGTCTATAAGGTACACAAATAAACTGAATGGATTAAATTACCGAGAATTTCTAAAATGAGGAAACAATAGTAAGAATTTTATGAATATTGAGAATCGGTTGTATTGCGAGAAATTTTCTCTTGATTTCTTAAAAATAGGTTTTAAACCAAAATTATAGTTACTAAAAATCGCCTGTTGTAGACACATTTATTTTCAGAGAATGTTAAATAAGTTTCACCACGATAATATAAGAAATCGCCCTAGAATTCTAATAGGGGTGTCTAAAATATACGAGCAAAAATCAGTAGAATTTATAAGGGGGGCATGAACTATTTTTCCTAAAACCACAATTTATTTTCTAGATGTTACAACAATTTCTTTCTTTCTTTTCTTTTTTTACTTTCCGAACACTATAGTGAGGAAAGTATTGTAATCATGTCAAAAATCCGAATTCGAGATTTTGATGTTTCTATACGTTTTGAGGTCCCCTGAGTCCGGTTTCACTATTTTTACGATGATGTATGTATGTGTGTGTGTATGTATGTGTGTGTGTATGTATGTGTGTGTGAGAGAACACGCTAGCGACTAAACGCTTTGTTCGAATAAGCTGAAAGTTGGAGCGTATAATGTACGTCACCATAGTACGAACCCTATAGAATTTGGTGAATCTAGCACTTATAGTTCTTTTACAGGGACACAAAGAAAAATTCTTTATCATTATGGTCTATGGGACCAAAATCTTAAAAGTGCGATAGCATCTAAACGCCTTATTCAATTGAGCAAAACATTTATACACATATTATAGGTCACAGTTACTCAATCTGTATAGAGTTTGGAGAACCTGGCACTTACAGTTTTTTTACAGGGGCACAAAGAAAAATTCTTTATCATTATGGCCTATGGGGCCAAATTTTTAAAAGTGCGATAGTGTCTAAACACTTATTTAATCTGAACAAAAAATTTGTACACATGTTATAGGTCACAGTTGCACGAACTGTATAGATTTTGGTGAATTTAGCACTTGCAGTTTTTTTACAGGGACACAAAGAAAAATTCTTTATCATTATGGCCTGCGGGACCAAATTTTTACTTTCTTCTATATTCAATAGAAGAAAGTATTGGATTCGTAAAAATTTTCGACCTCGGGTTCTTGATGGATTTACACGTTTTGACAGTTGTAGAACACGATTTGACCATTTTTAAAAAATGTCTGTCTGTTTGTCTGTCAGTCTCTCTGTGTGTGTGACAAACTTTTGTGGCAACTGTATCTCAGGAACTAATTCACAGAATTTCATACAAATTGGTATGTAGTTGCACCTTGACATAAATTAGTGCCTATCAATATTCGGTAAAAATTGTTTTACAGGTTGCGTTGCCATCCCGCTTTTTCTAAAATTTTAACATGGTGGTATAGTACAAAGTTTTGTATAAATGTGCATAAAGAAAATTATTTTTTAATAATCATTATGAAATTTACCAGAATTATTTATAGTAGAGATAGTCAACTGGGAAAATTTTTTTGTATTTGTAGGAGCCTCGCCTTCTCCCACCCCATGGGGGGAATTCCCCCCTCGAGGGGAGTACATTTTCATGATGGGTATCTTTCAAAAGAGCTCGCCAGTACCTTTAAAACGAATGGTTGAACCATAGATCTGCGATAATTTAAAATGAAGTTATCGATTTTTTTTCATTTTTAACAATATATATATATATATATTTAATGTAATATTGACAATAAAATGGACTTTTTTTGGATATTTAGTGTTATACTACTTCTCTAATATGGAAAAAATCTGCATTATCATGGAAGATAACTTTTTTAAATAATAATTTTAACAAATTATTTTTACTGAGTGAATTTGTATAGGAAAATATAGAAGAAAGTCATGTGGTGGCCGCAACATACTAGTTAAAAGTGCGATAGCATCTAAACGCCTTATTCAATTGAGCTGAAAATTTATATGAATATTATAAATCACTGTTGCTCTAACTATAAGCATTTTGATGAATTTAGCATTTATAGGTTTTTTACAGGGACACAACGAAAATTCTTTATCATTATGATCTATGGGCTCAAAGTTCAGTAGCGTTAAATAAAACATCGTGTAATATATGGAGAAAAATACTCAAACACTTTATTGTGGTTTTATCTCTTTTGTTTGTTTAACAACTCCTCTTTCTTTACTTTAGCTACAAAACTGTGAATTACTCAATGTTCGGAAAGTCGAGTGGAGTCACTCCAGATTTTTCTTTCAGTGTAATTTGTTCCTAGTAAGGTAAAGGAAACTATAAATGGAAGGTGTAGATTTACTATCGCATTGAATTCAGTAAGTAAAATGAATCAAAACTTCAGGATCACTTATATTGGTTTGCAGTTATTACAGTTATGTATGCGTTATGAATTTAATCAAATTCTTTATTATTCTTTATTATTTCTTTATTATCAAATTCTATTTTATTGCTTATATATACATAAAAAAAACTTTCTGCTTTTTTTTTTGTTTGTTTGTTTGATTTATTACATCCTAGACATCAGTTCAAAAGATAATTATAATGAAATATATTTAAACACTTAAAAATAAATAAATAAATAAATAATAAAAAAAAAATAAAAATAAAAAAACCTTTTGGTAAAATATCTTTTTATTATAAAAAACAAGAAATTTTCTTCGACAATTGAATTATATTATGTACCGTATAACGTAAATTGAATAGATTGTACTGCATATATACCATTATACCATACTGTATATATACCATAGTGGCCATTTTGCATACATAAAACAAGCGAAATTTTGTTAATTACCTCCTCACATTATTCACAGAAAAATAACCAACTGTGGTTGATTCGCCCCTGGTTATTCACTAGTCAAAAAAAAAAAAAAAAAAAAAAAAACCCGAAGCTTACTACACTGAGTGGTCATTAAGGATGAGAAAGTGGCTATTACTAGTGAAGTGTTCTTAGTATATAAATAATCCTGTGATTCATAAATGTGTGATTAAAGAATGTGTATTTTAATTATGGAGATCCGTCTGAATAAAACGTTATTTTCTATATTTTCCTTAATTTACAAAACTTTTTTTTTTTATTATTATTATTACTACTATTAACCATTAAAATGAAATTTTGTTTTACACTGGACATGATCCCTTACACTTGGCACATCCAAAATGACTATGAAACATAATTAATTCATTAGGTAACATTAAACAGACTTGAAACTTCGTGGAACTGATGTTAACAAACATTTTTTGAAGACAGATGAGTCAAAAAAGGATTAGAGTTTAAGATGATTTCTGCTGTACCTAATGTCCAACGGCTAAAACAATGTGAATTACAAAGTAGCTGCACTAACAAATCCATCTGCTTTTGTTACCAACTGTTTATAGAAAAATAATTCATAAGAGGGCAGTTCAGGACATTGATGGATTTGAGGTGAATAGTCACAGGTTACAGCACAGAAAATTCTGCATGTTTTGCAGTGACGGAGACTTTACGTGCATTAGACAAGGTAGCACGAGTATAGTAAAAACAAGTTCATTGTCTGAAATAATAATAAAAAAAAACTTCATTACAAAAGAGGAATAATTAACAAACAGTCTAATTAAAATGCATTACCAAAGCACAGCAAAATGTCACAGATAGATGAACAGAAAAAGAAAGATTAGGGAAAAAAAAAAAAAAAAAAAAAAAAAAAAGGAAGGAAGAAGAACAGATTCATGGTGTTTACAGTTCTCAAAATTTAATTTATTTTAATTTTAATTTTAATTTATTTTAATTAATTTTTTTTTATTTTTTTGCCTTTTTTCCTGTATCCCCAAGAAAATTACATGACCAACTGATGCTTGTCAATCCGATGTTTTTTTCCTATTTATCACAAGCTAACTTTGCGCGCTTTACTGGTCACTAGATTGAAGTGAATTTTCAAAATAACATATAACTTATTAATGTAAAGATCTCATAAATATATAAAAATAAATAAATAAATAAAATAAATAAAAAAAGAAAGAAACGTAAAGAAATCGGTGAAAATTTCAGTATTTTTGCCCCTACCATTTGTCTAAGTAGGGAAGATTCGCACACACATAGCAAACCCCTACACTAAAAAGATCACCTTCCTGAAATAACTCAGTACACAAATATAATTAAAAACCTTTTTTTTCACACCCTTCTCCGATCCTAAGGGGAGAAAGGCGGATATTTCGTATAATCCTTTTATATTGCGTGTTGAGTGCACATAGCACACCCAAATACAAAAAATTGCCATCCTGAAATAATTTGGAATAGAGTTATTCTCGGAAACGTGTTTTTTGACCCCTCCCGCCGGCCGCCCCGCTACAGGAGGAAGGGATAAATTTTGCAAAATCCTTTTATTGTGTGCGTTAGATATACACATTTTTGCCAACATACTAATTAATATTCCATATTATTGGTAGTCCCGCCTTCTTTTTTACACCAGTGTCTTTTTAGAATATTTTTCTTCTTATTTAATCGTAATACATTTAAAGAATATCACTGGAAAATTTACTGGTGTGAAAAAGAGGGCGGAAATGAAAACACTACGGAATATTAATTAGGATGTTGGCAATGGATATACATAAGTATGGATATACATAACCAAGTCACTCATCAAAGAATAGTCTTCCTGAGATTATTCAAAACATAGTTACAATTTGAAACGTGTTTTTTGCCCCGTCTGAACTCAAAGGGAGAAGGGGGACATTTCGGGAAATTCTTTTATAGTGCGTGTTGGGTACATTAAGCACACACCCACACACAAAACAGAAAATCACTTTCCTGAAATAATTTG
Organism: Salticus scenicus; assembly: GCA_963930645.1. Taxonomy (NCBI): domain Eukaryota; kingdom Metazoa; phylum Arthropoda; class Arachnida; order Araneae; family Salticidae; genus Salticus; species Salticus scenicus. The sequence continues at coordinate 272,010,553 of OZ005652.1, read as the reverse complement.
GAACTGAGTTAGCTTGGAAAAGTCTTCTTCGCCCCCATCCACACCCTAAAAGGGAGGAAGGGGGTAATTTCTCAAAAGTCGATCACAGTTTGCGTTGGAGGCAAATAACAAACAAAGACACCAAAATTCGTAAACACATTTCTCATAGACAGCTTCCCCAGGGCAAACTTAACTCAAAAAAGAGGCATTGGAATTTACCCCTTGTTATGCCCCCAATTTTCAGATCGAAAAAATATATATGTATATATATATATAATTTTAAGTGGTTCATGAAATTTTTTTAAATTCCATATACCTGTTTTCCCATTTAATGCTTCTGTGGGCAAATTAGAAGATGAAACAGCAGGGATTGAATATATACAGGAGTTTTAAAAATGTAAAAATGTAAAGGTAGGTAGATAACACTGATATAAGTAGATTTATTTATAGGAATCGTGGTGCGAATTGCCGCACTGTAACGTAAATAGAGATTGACCTGAAAAAAATGTACCGGGATTTAATGATTTTTCATGAAGCATATAAAATTATATATATATATATATCTTTCTTCTTCTTTTTATTATTATATTTATTTTAGTTTTAACTGTAGCATATTTCTGTTTTAATTAATCATACTTACTTATGAGAAAAGTTTCAAAAGATTTACTGATTAGCACAATATAATTTTAATAAATAAAAAGACAGTGGAGAGGTGTAATAACCGAAAATTTCACCGAAAAAATATTCTTATAATCCACTTTTCTTTTACATCAAAACCAAGCCGGTAAAAAAATTCCGAAAGTTTAGAAAAATACGTTTGTATTTATCATTTGTATCAATTAAAGCCACCTCTAAGCCTCTTTCTGTTGTTTACATCATTTATTTTTCTATAATAGCATTTCTCGCTTTCACAAATGTTTGAGAGAGATAAAGTGCTTATTTTCTTCATCCCTTTTTTCACCCTACTGTAATAATTTATAATTTTTGAAGCACAAGATCCAATCCATATGTTTTAAAGAAAATATTTCTGAAACATGAATACCCGCTATCATAAACAGTTTTTGAAATTAAATTACTCCTGTCAAGTTTTTATAATAAATAGTGCTCTTTTGAATGTGTTGAGTAATGTTTTTTATAATGATTTAGGACATCGTTGAAGAATTTATAGTTATTCCTAAAAGAATAATATACAAGTAAAAAAGATACAAAATGATTTCAAAGTTCAAGCAAAATGAATATTTAAATATCTGGAAATATTTAAAAATACTTTATGGAAAAAAAAGAAAGTATTTCCCCTCATTTTATTCGTTTTTCGTATAAAATGGAACGCAGTATCGGCAGTATATTCAAGGCTCTTTTAAAATGACTCGTAATAAATACTGAATATATTATGAAAGAAAGTAAAAAGTATTGACATAAATAAATTCCACGCAGGAAATAAAGGTTGTGCCCTTTGTTGTAGATATAATTAAGTTTTGCGCAATACTACATATTACTATTTTACCATGTTTTTATTAACTTCGATTCTTGTTTGATTTAATTTTTATATAAAAAATGATCGCGTGCTATCTTAAAAAGTAGATGTAAAATTTAATGTTTATGTGGTGCGTGTGGCACATCTATAAAATTGTTTTAAGAAATAGAATAGAATAAAGAAAGCAACGATGTTGGTTGCATTTTGTTATATAGTTTGAATTTTTGAATTTTATAGAAGTAATATCTACCGTAGGAATAATTTCTTATGTTAAAACTATAGGGAATTGTTATGCGAGCACAAGCGCTGCTACTTTATTTATTTATTTTTTCCGCCAAGAACGACAGATATCAAATCTATTCCGCTGCAAGCTGCAACATATTAGTATCTTATATTAGATACTTTATTTATTTTTATACTTATGACAATGCAATTTTTTGTTCATATGCCATTAACAGTGTTGCTAACCTAATCCGGAGGATTGTTATTACCGCCCCTTTTCCCACACCACTAAATTTTTAGAGTAATTCTCTTCAAATGTATTTACGATGAATTAAAAAGAAAAATACTCTAAAAAAAAAAGACTTAGGGAAAAATGGGTGGTACTAACAATCCTCCGGATTAGGTTGGCAGCTCTGCGATACAATTTCTAATGGATTTCTAAGCACAGATGAGGAAGGTTGTACAAAAACCCTCTTTATCTAAGAAAAATGCGTATAGAGTTTTGAATTTTTATATTTATTCCCGAAAAGAATATTTATGAACTATAAATTAGAAGACATGCAACGTATTTTAAGAAGTTCTAAACGTACTTTAATTCTTCCAAGGGCGATGAAGCCACTGCAGTATCATCAAATTTTAATTTTCAACTGCTGTAACTCATACCAGAATTTTTTTTATGGAATTTTACTTGTATAATTTAGAGGGAAAACATAATTTATTTCTTGTTTTGTAAGATTATTTTTAAATTATAGTGGCTATTAATTTTAAATAATCATAATTATTCTGCCCCACAAAAGATTAAATCAATAAAAGCTATTACGTAATTTAATTGAGTAATAGCAATATTTTTTAATTTATATCGTGACATACGCAGAGCTCGAAGTCTCCACCCTTATTTCAGGACACTTTGACGGGCGATAAATTTTGCCTTTTTTCTAAAAACTGTTTTTATGCAAAAATCTAGATCTTACTTAATCACTATACATTAATAATGATAATAATAATAATAAAATAAAGACGGTAAAGATTTCTGCACAAAAATAGTAGTAATCAAAATGGCAAAAATTTCCTGTTCCCGAAAGTGTCCTGAAATTAGGGTGGAGACCTGGAGCTCTGCATACGTTTGTCTTATAGAACTGCCAACTTTTTAATTTATTCAGTAGCATTGTCAGTACCGTAGCATAGTTAGTTAATCAGTGAAAACAGCTACAGAAATGTATAAAAGGTTTCTATTAAAATTTTCTGATAGCCAAAAAGTTAAAGTTGTAAATTATGAATATCATTGTTAGTACCTGCCTTTTTATTTTTTTCAACACTATTTACTTTGTATAGTAATTTTCCCCAGTGTATAATTACATCTGAATAAGAAAGAAAATTACTCTTCTAAATCTACGGTATGAACAATAAGCGAGTACTAACCATCTAATAATGCTACGGAATTAATTACCAAAGTTGGCAGCTCTGATCTGACAAACAAATATGTTAATTATTGAATCTCATTTAACTTTAGTTTAACCCTTTGCCGGCCCTAACGCTCTAAACATTTTAGTCAAATTTAGGGACTTTTTTATTCAACAATCACCGATAATTTTGAGGAGTAATATTTTACAAAAAATGGACGAATAACCTTCGAAGTAATTAGGCAACCGTTACAGTTAAAATTTAGTGGTGGATAGGACTGGGCTTTATATCGATGTAAAATCAAATATCGATTTAACGTTAATATCGTTTATTCGATTTAAATATTTCATCTTCCGTGAAATATCGATGCAGAAACATAAAAAAAACGCGAATTCTGATGTCAGGTTAAACCGATTCAGTAATGCTGGAATAATGCCAGATGGATATTCATTCAGTCGGATACCGGTTTAGTGTAAATCATAAACAGCTAAATCATGAAAATCTTTACTCAATCAAACCGCAAAGAATCAAGAGAGTAGAAGTTTTGATTTTGTGTTGCGCAAGCGTACTGGGAAGAGAATATCGGTTTAAGACCCGACCCGAGGAAACATTCTTTCTAATGGATTACGGTTTTAGGAACGCATGCATAGTAACGAAATGAAAACCGAGAAATGAGATCTATTCATTCATTCATTCGAAATTCGTTTGATTACTGGAGATTTACTTTATCAATATTAGTATTTTCTTCGGCTATTTTTATTATAGTTCCTGTTCCTCTAATTAAAAAATAAGATACTCCAGTTTCTGTTTATTAGATAAGTGAATAATTAACTATTCTTTATTAATATTTCCTGTAATTAATAATATTATTTCATTAAATTTATTAATTTCAATAAAGACTATGACATTGTCATATTGTCGAAAATAAATTAATTCAAACAACAGCGTCATTTTAGATATGATTATTCTAACATTTAACTGATTTCTATTTATTTCGAAATCAATTACTTAACAGTATATAGTATGTGTATTAAAAAATAATTCTGAATACGGTAAAAGTAGATGCTTTTGTTTTTTTTTGTCTTCAAGTGTACCAAACTGCTTTTCCTTCTATTACTAATTTTCTATCTTACACTAAGCCAATTATTAGTCTTTTTGTAATTCGTCTTGATGTAATTTAATCTAACAAAAGTAAAAATTTTAAACTTCAATAAAAAAAGAAAATCTCATGAATTTTGAAAGAAATTGTATTTTAGAAAATTTTATTTAAGATTTACATTTATTAGAAGATTCAAAACACTATAGAAATTTAATATCTTGTGTGAAGCCATTTTGTAATTCGTTTGCATGTAAGTGGAGAATGTAAATATTTCAATGCATTAAAAAGTAATAAGAATTAATAAAATTCTGAATTTATCAATTAGTTAAAAATTAAATAAATAAATTGGGGTGCTTCATATGTTCTAAAGGTTACTCACGAAATGTCACATCACGAGTCAATGGAAGATATTTCTGTGATAAAAATAATAATTTCGAGGAAAAAATTTAATTTTGTCAAACTAATATAATTTTTTTATGGTTCATTGTTGATTTTCGCGTTTTTGCGTTCTTCTGTAGGTATTCATTACAAGAAGGTACCTGTAAAAACTTTTATCTTCTGGTTTTCAGTGGATTTACACGTTTCGAAAAGTCTGAAGAACGTTTTGACCATTTTTAGAAATTATCCATCTGCTTGAGTGTGAAAAAAAAAAAAAAAAATTCCAACGAATTTAGCGCGAAAAATAATGCACAGAATTTCCTAAAAAGTTTTACATATTTGCACCTTGATATAAATTAGCGCTTATTCGCATTTTGTACACATCAGTATACAAATGGCACTGTCGTCCCGTTTTAGAACATAAGGATATAATAAATACTTTCCAGTATATGATAAATTTTTCTATAAATGTACGAAATAACAGTAAGGACTATTGTGAAACTAAAAAACAATTTTCTGTAATAGTAATAGTCAACTAGTATAAAATTTTTGAATGTTTGAGAAGATGACTCGAGAAGGATTTATTTAACAAAGCTGTATAAAGAGTATTTTTTTTAATATATATATATATATATATAGGCATTATTGCTAGCGCTCGAGTACTTTTGCTGCCAACTGTATATGGAGTAAAATTATAAGCAATATCATAAAATGGTTCAACCTTTTTTTAAGTTTTCTACTTCTTGCGATTGAATTTAAGTTGCGCCAAAATTTGGAGCTACCATACATCCACTTACAAGGGAAGTATGAATCAGTAAAATTCCTATTGAAATTAAGCTAAGATTAAATTAAAGAGTGTGGTCGAAAACATAGGATAAAGGACAAATTTTGTGCAACAACTCACCCATAGGCCAAGATAAAACCTTAGAAAATTTAATCCCTTTTATCAAAATGATCGAAACTTAATTAGTGGGCAAAAAAGCGGGGTACAGTGCCAGATTGTTTGATTTGAGACAAGAAGGTTTTCAGTTCAATCCCCGTCTCGGTCGATTTTTTTTTTTAAGTCCTTACGTGTAGGGACTAATCCCTACAGTTGGTAACGCTACATTAAATCGATATATCCTTATATCGGTATTTAAGATGAACGATATATCGATTTAAGAAATGTCAATATCACCCAGCACTAGTGGTGGATATTGAATAAAAAGTCCAATATTGACCAGAGGGATGAAATTAAATTGGGCCGACAATGGGTTATAAAAATATCTCACTCTGTTTTAAATTAATAAAAATGTTTATTTTTCTTTCAACTAATAGTTTTAATGACATTTCGTAATTTTCTATAAATCAAATCTTTAATTTTTTTCGGTGTTATGTTTATAATTATTTAAATACCTTTTCTAGAAAACCTTTCAAATTAATCTTCTTCTTTATTTTCATAAATAGTAACAGTTAAAATAAAGCATGTTTTATTTAAAAAAAAAAAAAAAAAAAAAAATCTCTATGTTACATGTAACTCAGCATTATCTCTTTAAAAGTTGAAATGGTATAGTTATTTGTTTGTCTGTTTATTCATGTATTTTTCTGTTTGCTTTATTTTGAGAGAAAAAAGAAATGAATCAAAAGCTTATGCTCAAAAATATTTTCAGTTTAAAAACATAGATTGTACAGAAAAATTTTAATTAAACTTTTAAGAGAATCTTTTTTTTTCTTTTAAAGTAAGAAAAAAAAAAAAAAAGAAAAAAAAAAAAAAACCCTCTTTTTTTTAAATTTTTATTTTTTAATGGAAAAAACAGCTAAATCTCATGCATCATTTTTACATTGAAAAGTTAAAACTCTCTTCAAATGGAAAAAGTAATCATTTTGAAAAATGACTTTTTAAGTCCGCACTGACAGAAACTGTACGAAAAAAGGATACTTTATAACAGAAAATATATTTTGTTAAAGTTTTAAATTCCATCTGTAAGCATTTCTTTTAATTTCTTTTTTTTTCTCTTATCGCTCAATTATAATAGTTAGGCATTGAAAAGCATACAATCTCAATCAAATTAGAGTATTTATTACGTTAAGCTTTTTCTACATATAAATTCATTTATTATGATTTCTATATTTAACTATAATAAAAGACAATATTTAGAGGAATTATTTGGAAATTTAGGACATTAGACTGCATACCTAAAAACAAATTATCTCATATGCAAGTGTCTAATTATATTAATTAAGAAAAATTATGAAAAATTTTAAGACCATTCATAAAAATTTAGAATAACATTTATAAAGTTTTTGTTATGTAAAATCAATTCATATAAATGAAAGATAAACATTTATTTTCTGTTGCAAACATTTGTAAAAATTAATGTAGTAATCTTAAGAGGACAAGGATGATGAATATTGTTAAAATTGATGCAATTAACCCCTTAACGCGCGCTGTCCTCGCTGCGAGGACGCAAAATTTAAGATCCAGCTACAAAAATTCATCCCGGAAATTTTATAACAAAAAATTACGTTTATAACATATCAGAAAAGGCCGGTTTTTTTAACCTAAAAATTTAAAATTTCTTTTAGTTTAATTTAGTTCATGAATTCCGGTGGCAGTATAATTTAAATGATCCTAATTGTCTTGCGCCGCAAAGGGTTAAAAATATTGATATGGTTATTATAAAATATACTAAGCTATATAATACGTGTATATAATAATATTATTCTGCATGAATTACATCATTGTACATTATATTATATCATTTTATCATTCTACAATTTCTCAAACATCATTTAAGAGCCTTTACAAAATTTTAAGCTTTAAATTTATTCTTCTCGGGTTTTAAATTTCGGGAATGACCAGTTACATATAATGGTCCATGTGAATTCTTTTTTATCTAATCCTTAAAAAAATTTGTATGGTCGTTAATAAGTGTATTTGTTACAAAAATGAGCATTCATTTTAAAATTATGAAATTATACCTTTTATGAAAAACTCTCTAATTCAGTGGCATAATAAAATTTCATGAAAATAAAAAATTTTACACTTTTTTTTGTTGTTGTTGTTTGTAAGGGATTCTCTTAACTGGTATATTTAAAAGTGATTGCTGAGATGTTTTCTGTTACAGACAAGAAATAAATTTTGAAATTGGGATTATTTTGTATTATTTTTCAAATAAAAGGGTAATTTCTCTCTCTAATGTTAATTTTGATTATTTAATGCACACTATAGGAGAGAGTGGGGTACAATGGACCAATTTTGGAAATTTTAGGTGTTTACTCACAAAGTAATAATTTCTTGATATTGAAAATATGTGTGCATATTACCTATATATTGGGTCTTATGTCGCACTCAATCAAAGCAATAATTATGTTTACTTTTTTTAATATATATATTTTTTAATAACAACTGACAAAATGGAACATTGTATCCCGACCACGGGGTACAATGGTCCATGACTTGGGGTACTATGGACCACAGGTCAAATTCAAAAAGCATACTAATGTAGTATGTTTTTTAATTGTATGAAATGTAGACTATATTATTTGTTTATTTATGTCTTCGATTCGTACAAACAATGTAAATTAATGAACATTAAAATTAGAAAATGATACGCTAAACAATTTTTTTGTCACTGAAAATCTGCTGTTTTCTTGTGAAGTTGTAGGGTCTGGAAAACTCATCATTACAATAGCTTGAAAATTTACAAGAGATATAGTAACACACTGAGGAAAAATGTAGAGATTTTAATGAGTTTTCGTTGCATGAATCTCACAAAAAAGATTCTTTATCTTTTATTTATGTGATTAAACCAACAAAATGTAAAACCGTCTTTTTCGTCAAATTTATTTGTATTATTATTTTTTATTTGCATTATTTAATTTAGTTTGTTATAGCTGTATGATATTTGTAAAAATATAAGAATACAAAAGTAACTGAATGGTTATTAAAAGTAAATAAGAAGAAACCTCAAAGTGAATTGCTTTCTTATTCATCTTTAAAGACATAATAGATCTAATTAAGGTTAACTCTGAAATTTTTATATATAATTTATAGCTAACACTTCAAAAATGCTGATTTCGTAAATCAGTTTATTATGACAGAGAACTGAAGTAAATGGACCATGGTCCATTGTACCCCGTTCCTTAGTGATCCATTGTACACCGTCTGGACTTCTGACAGCAAATGATAAAAAAAAAAAAAAAAAAGTCCTCTTAAAAAATATTTTAATGAAATTAAATATAATAATAGATGACCTTATCTCTTTATAGTGCTAAATAGCCTGTTCCAGATCATTATTCCTGAAAGACGAAAGCAAAAAATGTTTAACTAAAAATATTTACTTTTGGCTACCGTAAACTAAACTTCACGAATAAAATGGCTAAATTGTTAGTTAGGCATGAAGTTGCTGGCTAAATTTCATCATTGCAGTGCTTCTATCTATGTACCAAAATACGAACCATAAAAATAAATAAATTATAGGGAGCAGCGGTCCATTGTACCCCACTCTTCCCTATGCATAAAGATGATAGATTTCACAGTAATACATGAGAAGCAAATATAAAACAAAAATAATTAATTTCAACATCCTTGTTACTTTAAATGATATAATTTTAGAAAAATACTTTAAGAGTTCCTCCATAGTTAATATTAAAAAATAAAATTATTACTGCCGAGACTTTGAGAAGATCTTTTAGACATTCATATAGGTAAAATACTTTTATTTAAATTCCTCATTTAAATTCCTTTGAATTAATGGTGCATTTTTTGCTAGCCATACTTAAATTTTTTAGTATTATTATTAGTGTGCTGTTCGTGTTATTTTCCTTTTGAAAAAGTTTCTTGTTTCTAGTTCTCTGTTTAAAAAAAAAAAAAAAAATCTCATATCTTCAGTTTTTTTAAAATACTTACTTATTCTATGATTGTGATATTAATTTACGGTTGCTATAGAAATTCATTTTGATTTATTTATATATGTTAATTTCAACTAAATATTTTAATGTGATTTAATTTTATTTTTTTCGTCTGCAAACTAATATAAATGTGCATGCCGATTAAATTTATGCAATGTAAAAAGTACATATGAAATTTATTTTGTATAATATTACCTTAAATTTATGCAATATTGAAATTCCATAAAATAAAAGGAATTCTAGATATAATGTAAGGATATGACGTCACATTTTAAGAATTAAAGCTATGTATTTAAGTTTTCTTGGTATAAATGAATGAGGGTTAATATAATTTGGCTAACAAAACGTAAAAATTAATAATCGTTTTGTAAAGTTTTTGTTATGATTCAGCATAAAAGATTTTGCGAGTGAATTAAGCACAATATAAACTGGTTTCTGTAACTTTTTAAAACCAAACGGAAATTAGTACATGAAATATATATATATATATATATATTTTTAGTGAGATATGTCTTATGACAAATGATTTATATAATTAAAGCAGATAATGATTTAATCTTTTAACCTCTTCGTTGTATTTTGATATGATTGCCACTAAAACCAATAAAACTACTGAATTAAAAAAAAAATAATAATCATGTTTAAAACTGTTTTCCAGATATCCAAAACTATAAACCCATTTAAATGTATTTCTATTCCTATAAAATTACCTTTTCTTTAGCAAACCCAAGAATAGTTTGTTTTTTAACAGCTACAATGAAAAAATTTTTTTTTCTTTTTAAAGCAAATTTCCATTTTAAATGAATATTTCATTGTGTACCTTGAAATTTTATTCCAAAAGGTATGTTTTAATGTTATTAAGATATCAAGCTATTATTTTAAAAACCTAGTTAAATAAACTTAAAAAAAAAAAAAAAAAAAAAAAAAAGAACCGATTTCAAAAAGCAGTTAATATCCAAATTGCTAAAAATAAATTGAAAATTGACATAAAATGGAATAGTAAATTGCATATAAAAGTTTAAAATGAATTACTTCGCCAAATATCATAAACACTACTATGAATAATAACCTTTGAAGTCTGTGCAAAATTTGAAGATTTAATGCTTTTTTGCAAATTTGGTTTAAGACCGATAAATACGCTGACTGATAACTTCGAATGATCCATCTTCATAGTTTCCTTTATTGTTTGATCACTACATAAAATTGGTTCACTAGTAACATCCACGTAGAGCGGTGAACATCCTTCGCAATTTGGGATACAAGAGTTTTCATTGCGAATTTTTGCTGCTTTTGCGGGATCATAATTATTTCATTTAAACCCAAGTAGTTTTCTGTTGTATTTTGCAGTTGCCAAAGTGAGATAGGGAGATGTATATTTAGAATTAAAAATAATTTGTGTCTTGAATATTATATATTATAAAAAGTATCAAATTTTATTTAATTTTGCGACGATTTCTAATATTATGATTAATACTAGTGTTATTGTTGTTTGGCGAAAGAACTTATTTTACACTTTTAGGCGCAATTTACAATTGCATTTTGTGTCAATTTTCAATCTATTTTTAGTAGTTTGAATATTAATTAGTTATTGGAATAGGTTCTATTTTTATTTTTTCCAAAAAGATTTTTATTCTTTTCAGTGAAAATATATTCAAATAGCAGAATACAGGAAGACGTACGAAGGCGGCTTCATATATCGCATGGCAAGAAAAGAGGCATAAATTAAAAAAATAGAAAATTTGAGTTTATATCACTAAAAAATGTGTATGGATTGCTCCAACGTGCACAAAAATCGTTACAGGCCGTTACCTTCCAGGAAAATGTATAAATATCTGAGCATCGATTAAGGGGTTCTAGATAAAAAATCATTCCCCTCTCTCTGAAACAAACAATATAAACAAACATTCAGGCATCTTTTTAGGCTAAGATATTTCCAATAACAAAAAAATACGAAAATTAGGGCTTTCGTTAATGAATTAAAGGCAATTAATTGCTGTTGCATATGCCCTACAAAATGTGCGTAATCTACGTCGATTGATCAGATTTGAGCCTATTGCATTTGGTTTTGTGGACCCCGATGTTGATTAATAAAAAAAATATTTTCTTTTAAGTTTAATACTGCATGTCATTCATTTCTGCATGTGCATTTTTGTATGAACATAAATGAAACTTTCAGGGGCGTAGCGTGACATTTGAATCTGGGCATGCTCTGAAGCCACCTACGGAAAGAACACTACTCATCAAAGCGATATCATTTCATCAAATTTAAGCGCATATTTTTCCAGTTTCTTGGCTGGTTGGTTGGTTGATTGTAGGATTCAAGTTCGATTGACTGACTACACATTGGTCGTAGGACTATAGATGAAATACCGTGTGTGTGTGTGGGGGGGCCTTTCTAAGGGGTCCTAGCCCGTATTTACGTGAGTTTCGGAGAAAACCACGGATATCTCCAAACGGCTAGATCGATGAGCACGACCTTAGATAGAACCTAACACATCCCATCTACAAATTTTGAGCGGAGAACCGCTCGGCTGCTGGCGGGCCTCCATTTTCTCGGAATTGTGTATAAAATTTTAAATACAAATTTTGTCGCTTTAAATTTAAATCATATACACTAAAGGACTTTTATATTAACTTATTGAAGGCCGTTTTGTTCGATTCACTGATCGTTGTATTTAAATGAATTTTTAAAGAAATTTAATCACAATTTTTTATATCATTTTAGAAACAAAAACTAAAAAAGAAAAAAAGAAAAAAAAAAAAAAAGAAAGAAAGAAAGAAAGAAAAATGGTGAGAACCGAAAAGAAAAAACCCACTGAAATCGCTGAAAACTTGGCTTCAGGTCCTCGCTGCTTTCTGCTGTGTCTTCCACAACCGTACTATGTCGAATTGGGGACCCCACTGCTAGCGGCAGCGTCTTAAGCGAGCGCTTGAATGTAGGTGCTTATCTGACCTCTGATAGTTCTTATACAAGAAGTTAATTGTTACAATTTTTAATAAAGTTAAAAATTTACTAAGTTTCCCTATCATATTGCCATTTGATTTCGATAGAAACAACCCATTAATAATAAAAATTTCTCTTTAAAAGGCGGTATTACGCCTTTACATAAACAATTATTTTCAAAAACGTAACTATTATGTGTATAAAAAAAAAAGAAAAAAAAAGTTTTGTTCAAGAAAAGATATAACCAGCCAGAGAAAATGTTTCTTATTCAACTGGATGTCGGATAATGTATAAATGGAAGCGAGTATTTAACAAAATTAGTTGAAATAATTTATTTTTAAACAAATTCTGTTTAAAGTTTAGACAGTTTTTATTGGGTATGCGGCGCATGCCTAGCATACCCAGAGAATACGCCACTGGAAACTTTACATAATTAATTTTAACTTTATTGACTTTTTTCGTTTTCAACATCTCCAAAATTATGAATGGATCAAGAAAGAGGCAAAACTACCTTGATAGGGATATTTCATATAACGTATGAAATAGAAGAGCCAAAATCTCCTCTATCGGCAACTTTTGGTACTTTTATTTGGAAATCATGTTCTTAAATCTTCCACAGCCTATATATGAAATTTAGTTTCATATCGTTCATTAATTTTTGTAGCAGATGACTCCAAGTAGAGAAAGTTTATTTTATGCCACACTGTGCATTTTACTTACTATGTATAATGTAATACTGGTTAATTTGGAGTAAAACGTATTAGTAAAAAAGATATAAAACATACAAAAATGTCTGTGCATAATCAACTAATCTTTAAAAAAAAAAAAAAAAAAAAAAAAAAAAAAACATAAATAGCGTATTACATTAATAAAAAACAGGATTGTAACTGAAGGAAAATAAATAAAAAGAAAGCTAAATAAGATAATACATGAATTTAGTATACACTGAATAGCTAATTTTGGAAATATCATAAAATTTTGTCAATTAAGATGGTAATCCTACTAATTTTAAAATACAAAGAAAGATTTTAAAGAAACAAATCGATAAATATTGAGAAATCATAGCATCTTTCTTTCTTTCTCGCTTACTTTTTTATTCATATAAATAACAACTTAAAAACATTAAGTATATTAATGTAAAAAGAAATAACATTGGTTTTATTTAAAAGAAGCAAAAGTAAAAAACATGTTATCATAAGTTGGTTAACAAAAAATACAATTCATAATATTCCATCACACATTGTATGACCAATATACAAAATGATATTAAGACAAACATTAATATAAATAGAAGATAACACCACTAAAGTTATGTTAGTAAGAAAAAATAAAGGAAAATACTTCCACTCTATGTTTAGAAATTATAAAACTCGTGTTTTGCACTTTCTCTATTTCTGTCTCTCGTTTTTCTCCTCTGTATCAAGAAAAGCATCTTATGATTTCAGTTTCTATTTTCAGAAGAAAGCTACCCTGGTGACTTCAAAAAATGAAGATTTTCCAGTAAAGGTTTATTGGAATCTTCAAGAAACCACTCCCCTTAAAAGGATCTGCGTCCGCCGTACGGATACTTTAGCTTTTTTACCCTTCATCATCATTCAGTTTTAAAATTCTCAGCACGATTCTGTTTTTTGAAGGAGACGAGAAAAAAGAAACTGCATATTATTATTAGGATTGAGGAGTATTAGTCTCAATCTGGGGTTTTTGCGGTATCAATTTTCGGTAGTTGGACATTTATCGAAATCTAAAATTTATCGAAAATATAATTGAATAATTTGAAAGCGATGTTATAATTTGGAAAAAAAAAAAAAAAAAAAAAAAAAAAAAAACTAATAGTCCTCCGTCCTAAACTAAATTCTGTTTTTGCCAGAATTTCATCAAAATCATTTTTTTTTTTTTAAGAAAAAGAAAAGAAAATTAATAATAATCAGTATCGTTACAAACCAACGAAATATATAAATTAGAGTGCTGATTCAATGTATGAAGGATTAGCTTTCCGTGGTTCAAGATGAATTACGTGACATGCTCCAATAGGTTGCTGTGTTTGGCCCTTTATCGCTATTTTGGCATTTAAAATATCAGTTCGACAAATTATCATTATTATTAGGTAACATGACAGTCCTATGACGGAAATAAATTGTTTTTAAAATAATTTTACACATATTTCACATTTTAATAAATAATAAAATACCTTTTTTTTCATCGTTTCCCAACAAAGTTTAAAAGTGTTTATAAAGGAAAATTTAAACTTTTAAAGAGCTAAATTTAACAACAAATAATAATTTTACAACTATTTTTAAGCATTTTGTCGGTTAAAGTCCAACTACACGAAATAAAAAAGAAGTAAAATCAAAATCAAAAGGATTTAGAACAAAAGAATATTAAACTACGTAAGTAAACAAAAACATTGGCAGTTATGGCTTATGCGAAGAACAATCTCCAAACCGTTGCCATAGGAATTTACTAAAAATAAGCTGTTACCAAGGGAACCACCGAATACGCAGGTGCAAGGAGAGCATGTCACATGACTCATCTTGGACCTTCTCAAGAGTTACCATTTATCACTCTACTTTATATATCTCGTTGTTACAAACGATAACGAAAAAGTTTTTTTTTTATAATTTTGAATTAGGAAATAAAAAGTGCGCGAGCAATATGAAATAAAAATAAGTAAAAAAAAATGAATTTAATGATTCAATTTTTATATAAAACATGATCGCGTGTTATCTTAAAAAGTTGATGTAAAATTTAAAGTTTAATTTTTTTGGCAACAATTATAAATTAAAATAAATAATTTAATGAAAGTTTAGAAGTTAGAATTTCTAATTATTATTATTATTATTGAAATTAGAGTTTGATATTTATTTTTCTGTAAGAATTCTGTACTTTTTTTTTTAAGTCCATAGAATTAAACATCTCTTTAAAAACAGAAAAAAAGTGTTAATATTATGATTTCAAATCCCTCAAGTTTTTTTTTTTTTTTTTTTTTTTTTTTTTTTTTTAATTTTTTTTTTTTTTTTTTGTTATTGTATTTAACTGTGTGGCAATAATTGAATAAATATAGATATAACCATTATATAAGTACTTTAACGCGCACACACACACACATGTATATATAAACTTTTATGAAAAAAAAAATATATTAAAGTTTCTTCTAAGTGGATGAAAAAGAGTCTAAACACAGAATGATTGTATGGGGCATAGTATTAATTTTAATTATATACTTTTTCAATGATGTATATTTATTTCTTAAAATGTTTGTAATTTTTCATTTAAGCTACATTCAAACCACTTATAAAACAATTCTACAAAAAATAAAATCATTTTTTAAAATGCATCTTATGAACTTTTTAGTGAAAAATTATATAAATTAACTTTAAAATTTAATAAGAAAAATTTATATAATGTAATTTATTTCTATTTCAACGAAAATGTATGCTTTTTGCCTGTTATTATTGATATAATAAAAAACATCTTAATTACAGTTAATAATTTGCTACTCAATTTTACAACTAACAGTTTTGTTGCGATTATTAATAGTTTTTATAGGAGCATATCATAATAAACAACTGTTAATATTGAGGGTTTAAATCATTTACTAATATAATCTATATTAACCCGTTAGCGCCCAGTGTCCTCATTTGAGGACAGCTAATAAAATGGCACGTATACTTTTTGTGGTTTCTTGGAATGATTTTTGCTTTTTAGTGAAAGTTTATAGCGTCACTCTAAATGATCCCTGAAAGTTTTGTTTGCCTACTATTAATTATTGTTTCATAATTTGGATAGTCATTTTATGATTTTTCATTCGTCGCACATATATTTGCTTTTTGTGCAGGTATACTAACTTAAATCAAGTTGAATAATAATATATATTATAATACTTTACTTTCGAGATCTTTGTCAACATATTATAAGAAATTAATCTGTTATCTCAAAGTTTTTCTATCTCGAAGTTTTTTCGCTAAAACACTAAACGAGGATAGGTTTTAAAATTTAAAACTATTAGAAGAGTTGTTTAAGTTAATATATTTTACTGTCAGTTGTCTATATTAATTTAGAAGTGAAATAATCAGCTAATAATATTTTTCAAAATTAATTCGAGTGTTAACGGGTTAACCAAACCGTTTTTAATATTAGTGGTGTCAGTTAACGGTAAATAAATTTTTACCAATTTATAAGGAACTTCAGTGAGTAATTTACACGTAAAAACATATATGGAAGATAATTCTGAATTAAATGATAAATTTATGAAATTTTTGTTCTAGTACTTCAGTACTTTTACTTTCATTTCCGATGTTTAATTTTTTTTTGTTAAACAACAATACCATGAAAATGATCACCGTGTTTCAATAAATGTATAAAATAAAATTTTCATTCTTTTACGTTGTTGTTGTATCGTAATCAAGGGTTTACATATTTTTGAAAATTAAAAAAATACTAACAATACGACTAATAATAAATAGATAAATAAATATAAAATTATTTTTCTGTCTAATAGTACAATATATCTGCACTATTTTCCCAAACTTTCAAATCAATCAGAGTAAAAGTATAAGAGAGAGTGAGCCCTTGAAAATGGATAATAAATAAGCTTGATCAGCCAGGAGCGAATTAAGCATACTAATAAAGTTATTTTGAACGAGTGTTTCATACTATTTTTAGCCATTTCTTTGTTAGAGTTATCGTTTTTCTTTTCAAAAATTGTACTGGAAAATTATACAAAATAAGTTATCAGTAAGAAATAACAGGAAAAATTGAATTTATTACTGAACTGAAAAATGATTGTATAACAATGAAAATAAACAAACCAGATCAAAGTGTCTTGACTTTGCGGTGTTAATTTAAAAAAGGATATTCTATTAATAGAAATTTTGAGAGAGATCAAACAATTTTTCAAAAGGCAATAAGGAATTAAAATGAAAAGAATAATTTTAGGGATACGAAAGAAAATTGAAATAGCTCGTCATTATATTTGAAATGTTAACAAAAGGCTACTTAAGCCATTGTTGAATAAAAAGGTGAAACGAAAAAAATCTGTTTCTCATGAAATTACTTTTTGAAACAACAGAAGCTATTGTGATAACCAACTATAATTTTGAAAAGTATTTAAAAAAAGAGAAAAAATCTAAAAATTAAAATTAAGAATAATCTTAAATAAGGAGAATAATGGAATAACAATTTTAAAGACATTTAACAGCCTAAAAACTGAAAAAAAAATATGAATTTCTTTTTTCATAAACTATACAGTAACTATAAATGGATTCAAAATGGGCTAAAAAGCTATCATAGATTTAATATGAAAAATTTTAATTTATATGTAACAACTAGAAAACCTTGAATCACGAAAACCTTTTATCACAAAAGTATATAGGTGTGTATTATAGTTATGTATATGTTAGGACTTTTTGTAATATTAAAATATATGTGCTTCTATTATTATTTTTTTTGTATGTATATGAGGAGATGTAATACATATATACTTACTTCATCATATAAAATAACAAATAAAGAACGTTTCTAACATTTACAGTTGATCATCAGAAGTGGTTGTGTATCATATATTTTTTCAGTTACAAAAAGGTTAATCAAAGTGATAATAAGAACATCAATAAAATTAACAGTGTATGAAAAGCAAAACATGTCCGATTATAATTCACTTGAAACTGAAAACAATATTATAATTATCTAAAAATCATTATATTAAAAATTGTCCTTATGAATCAGAAAACGTGTGCAATATAACTCATTTTATAATTTAGGGAAAATTTGAATTTTATTGGTATTAAATTATGAAAAAAAAAAAAGCAAATGTAAGAGAGTTAAAAATAATGTTCAAAAGTTTACGGCTATTTCCTTCGAAACAAGTTTTAAAAATCGATTTTTTTTTTTTTTTTTTTTTTTTTCATTTAGTAATTTTAAATTCATGAAATAACTCAAAAAAAAATAATGCTTTAAAGTAATACTCCCTATTCTTGCTTTTATTTATGAGAAATATCAAGGAAATATGCATTTTATTGAAAGGAATTTGAGTAATAAATTGTATCACAGCGCTAAAATAAAGAATTTCATAAATTTGACACTCGTTGCAGTAAACAACTTATTTTACAATAGCTTACGTTTTTATAATAAAAAGTGAAATGAAGCATGGAATGTCTAATATTTCACTATACACACAAATTGTATTTATATAAAAAAAATCCCATGCTGAATGCTTGAAATTTTACAGAACTTTTGTGTAGAAACTTTTGAGAATAATTTTACAACTTATGAGAAAAAAAAAAAAAAAAAAAGACTCTGTGATTCATTATATAACAGGCATACGCTGTGGTGTGTAAAAGTATAATTTTCAGTTTATATTTACTGTAGGAATGTTTTTTCCTTATAAAAAAGTATTGGCTGAAAAGCATTTTGGATGCTATTTTTGTCTATGTTAGGAACGTAACATGAATATGTTTTAAATATTACATTGTATTCGTCCGAAATGCTTCTGAAGTAGAATATCAGCTTTTGAATCTGCTAGAAAACTGCATTCGACAATCAGACATACATACAGGGTGTTCCCTAAATTCATGGGCCAAACTTTAAGGGGAGATAGGGCACGCCATAAGTATTCAAAATTGCATAGGAACCCACGACCGCAAATTTCATCATATCCTCTTCAGAACCGAGTGTTTTTTTTTTGTCATTTTTTAACAGATGTGGGCGTGGCTTTTGAATTTTGAATTTTTAACACACATTTTTTTTCTTACAATTGATTACATAAAAAGCCATACGTAATAATAATGCTGCTCCTAATCAGTCAGTTTGAAGCATTGATTGCATTAATACGAATATTGTACACATTTTGAGTAATTACTTGAATATTATGTAAGTAACGAGTTTTTTTTTTTTTCTCTTTCCTCAGATTTTTTTTTTTTTTTTTTTCACCAACACTTTTCATTTCAGACCTCATATTCTATACAAAAAATGCTTCTTAAAATGTATTTTACCTACACTTAAACTTTCAACTTTCTTAACGGAAGAAAAAGAAAGAAAAACATTCGACAAATTAATTAATTGAAATTTAAAAAGTAATTTTTTAAATTGATATAAGGAATGTGTAATTATGCATATTTTTACACGATTTAAGTTATTATATTTTAACGCGTTATCATATTATTTATTCATTTGAGATCTGTTGCAAAGTATTTAATTATTATGAAAGAAATAAGCGATAATCCTTTACAATGATTTAAATTATTTGAAAATAAAAAAAAATAAGAAAATATGAGAATTATTAAAATTTTTGAATTACAATAAACTTTTTATTTTAGTTTTTTTAAGTAAGTCAATAATTGTACTTTTTTGCTTATAAAGTTTCACATGCTTTATAATGACAGGTTTTGTTTCATTATTATGGTAACTGAATATATTTTTTATAATATGAAAAGTTAAATAATTATAAACATAAATCTGGACTTCATATTTTATAGATAAAACAACTGTGATTGCAATATTATTCCATGCACTTTGCCAACTATTCGGTAAAAATTTGCTCTATGTTTCTAAAAAACAGATTTTTATTTATTTATTTATTTATTTTTTTGTGAAATTGTTTTAAGCTCTTTATTTGCAAAAAGAAAAAAAAAAAAAACTTTGCATTTTTACTTTGAATATGTCGACATATAAGATTGATTAGTGATTCTTTTATTAAAGTTATCGTAATTTTATGATGCATAATAAATTTAAACGATATTCTAATTTAATTTACTTTTACGGCGTGATTCTCGAAATTCAGATAACGCATTTGACTAGATATGTAAAATTTTATACGATTTATTCGAAGTTGTTGCATTAAGGAAAGCGTCACAGTTTAATTAAGAAAACTATTTATCTATTTGCAGCAAATGCATTAGTTTATAGATAAAAAATCATAAATAGTAATACAATGTAAAAAATAAAACAAAAACAAAATGTACCTTTAGGATTTACCTCTTATTCACTTAATAATAATAATAATAATAATAATAATAATAGCAATAACAACAAAATATCAACAACAACAATAAAAGTATTAAAAACAACAGCAACAACAAAAATAATTAAAATAGTAGTAGTAATAATATAACAACAACAGCAGCAACAATAATAATTACAATAGTAGTAGTAATAATATAACAACAACAACAACAACAATAATAATAACAATAGAAATAATAATGATAAAATCACATTTTAAACTTGTGTAAGCTACTACTTTTTTTAAAATGTAATATATGTAAAGTACTGGTACTTGCCCAATTGCTTGGGGAAAGTGCAACTGAAATAAGTAAGTCAAGTTTCAAGATAGTGGAAATCATCATTAATGTGGAACTTTACGAATTTTTAAACTATCATCGTAACTATTTCCAGGATTGGGAACTTTTCCGTACACCTCCAACTAGCTCTTCACATATTAAGCTTTTTAACACTTCAACAAAACCTAAAAAATAAAAATGCAGTAAAACCCCGCTTAACGCGGGGGATACGTTCCATCAAAGTAGAGGACAGCGCGAAAACAGCGCGCACACAATTTCAGGGAATCCCCGTACTGCTGCGAGCAATTTCGGGGAATCCATAGGAGAAATAAAAGAACACTAAACCGAAACAGCGCTAAATGAAACAGCGTTAAGCGGGGTCTTGCTGTAAAATAAAATAAAAGATGAAGATGTTAGTCTTAGTGGAAAATTAAAAGACAGAACTGAAAAAGCAAAGTAAAAAAGTATAAGTGATGCAATTGAGGTTCTTGGGACAAATGTAAAAACTGGTTACACTTATCGGATATAGAATATTCTTGGCGTACAGTCGGCAGCAAAAATATCCGAGCACTAGCAAAAATTCCTATGTAAAAAAGGTACACTTAATACAGTTTTGTTAAATGAATCATGTTCTTAATCAGACTAAGACCATGATTCGACAAGGATTTATTTAACAAAACAGTACTAATTCTACTTTTTTATATAGGAATTTTTGTTAGTGTTCGCATACTTTTGTCACCGACTGTACTATTTAATTATTATTAGTCGGCAGCGTAATCGCCCGAACACAAATAATTTATTCGGCTAGATTTACAAACATTAAATTTTATATGATTGATATGAAGTCATTTTAATGAATAAATCCCAGTTTAATTAAAACACTTTGTTTATTTATAATAATAAGTTATTTTTCGAAAAAAAAAAAAAAAACATTTGGGTGATTTAACTAATATTTATAACAGAAAACATAATTAAATTTTCACTTGACATTTACTAGTATAATTAATTATATTTGTTCTTGAAATTAATTTTGATCAAACATGAAATATTTATGAAGAAGAAATAGGGATGTCGTTTATCGGAATATTTTTATTTTTTAAGTAGGAAGTAATTAAAATGATAAATTCTTGTTTCTTCCATTCCTCAAGATTAAAGGAAACTTGAACGTTAAAAAAATAAAAATACATTTTCAAATTCATCTTCAAATGATTTACATTTTTGCTGATACATTTATAATTTTTAATTGATAAAGGTTTCAAAATTTGTTCTAATGTAATGAAATATTTTGCAAACATGTTTAAATCAAAATAATTCACTTATACTCTCCACTTGATAAATAGATGCAATTTTATTTATCATATAATTTTTTCAAAAATAATTTAAAGAACGAATATAATTAATTATACTAGTAAATGCGAAGTGTCATTTAATAACGTTTTCTGTTGTAAATTCTAGTTAAATGAGCCATATATATATATATATATATATATATATACTTACATATATATATATGTGTGTGTGTGTGTGGTTGTGTTTGATAAAATATCTTATTATTATAAACAAACAATATATTGTAATTAAACTGTGATTTTCCTCATTAAAATGACTTCAATTTAATCATATAAAATTCAAGGTTTGTAAACGTAGCCGAGTAAATTATTTGTGATCTGAGGATCCCATTCAAAATAAATAAATAAATTATATATATACATTATTATAACAATGAATTTGAGCACTTCTTCAAACGCGCAATATAAAAATGAATAATCTAATGTGGCACTCACACAACTTTCTTTTAGCCGGTATCTGAATACTACACAGACAAAGGACAGATTAAGTGATAAAACGAGAAGTACTGTATGTGAATATATTTTGAGCAGATTTAGAATCAGTTTTATTTGTCATTATTTAAGATATATCTTTATGTAAAGGGGCTGGTATCCCCCTCAAAAAATCCGTTGTCCTATTTGAATATAGTGCCTACATACATAAAAAGAATTAAGGCTGTTATTAAATTTACAAGTTTAATGAAAATTATTCAGACAACTTTCGCACACATCTCATTTTGATACTTACTAATCTTGGTCCAGCGTCTTAAGTGGCACCACCATTTGAACTTCAAAATACCAAATTTGAATTTCCTACATTTATTTGTTTTAAGTTATGCTGATAAAAAAATACTTATTAGTACTAAAACTAAATATTAGTACTTAAAACTAAATATTAGTACTAAAACCTTAATTTTAGTATTCAGAGGACTTCAAAACTCTTAATCATACTAAAAAAATCAGTATCGAAAATTGAACAGAAAACAATATTTCATCTAACATATACGTAAGAGAAAATAACTGTCATTTCTAAATAAATTATTTGGACTAAGGAAATTTTAGTTATGCAATTGTATCATTTACGTTCAGCAAAAAAAAAAAAAAAAAAAAAAAAATATATTCATTTAATTTTGAGTAGCTTTGTATATTGTCTATAAATTATATATATATATTTTCATTTTTTCATTCTTATTGGTGTTTGTGGTTTCAGTGATCTTGTATCTGTTGCTTGGCTTTTCTACGCTTAATGAATCATTATATATATATATATATATATATTTATTTATATTAGCGCATTTAAATTTAGCGCAGTACAAAAAGCATTTAACAGAACTTGGAAATGCACTTATAGCCATCTCCATGTTTGTTTTGATACCTTCGATTTATTTCGAGCGACCAATAAACGAATGTGAATGATTATTATACCATGTGTTTATTACCATTTACTCCATCACTTGTTATCATGTGTATTATCTATAACCTTGCATACATATGACTCAAAATAGTTATACAAGTAAGTTTAGATGCATACACCATTTCTTAATTAGCATTACTTTAGTTTATTTTATATTTAAAATTATTATACTTCTTTTCCGGTTATAATCTGAATGGATATAATAATTTTCTGTGTGAAATCTTACTTATTTATTTAAATATGGGGATGAACCTCTAACGTATTTTCTTCTGTAACCCTATCAAGAATGAATTAAAATCATATGAAACATACCCTTTTCCGAACAATCTTTATCTCAGGAATCCGAATATGAAGTCAAAAATTGGTGTAACTATTCGTAAAACTAAAGTTGAAGTAAATTGTAATATGTAGACCCCCCCCCCCCCTAAGCAAAATTTAACTATTGCATTAATAATTAGATGTTAACACAAATCTATCAGCTTGTTTCTGCGATAATTTACGGAGAAATTATTCGAAGGATTCTTTCTGTGAGACTGTACCTATTTTATGCAAATAATATCATAAATACATTTTAATCTTTAATCTTAGAGATTTAAATCTTTTTGTATTTTACTGCGTGAAAGTTTTGAAATAAAATATCTTATTGTTTGCTTGTGCATAAAGTATGAGAAAATGTAATATAACGTATTTTATTGAAACGTAAATTGTTGATTTAAAGCAAATAAACCAATATGTACAAAAATAAATAGATAAATAAACAGATAAATAAATAAATAAGAAAGGAAATTAATGTACGTTTGTAACAAAAATATGAGCCAACATTTTATTTATTTTATAAAATTAATAATTTTCGTAGCATATAATTATCTGGCCTGGATTGTTATATTAATATATTCAACAAAAATCATTTTTTAAGTTAAGTTTTTCATTCTATTTTTAGTCATTTCTTTGTCAGAATTATCGATTTCTTTTTATAGATTTTTCTTGAAACTTTATACAAAGGGATTTATCTGTAAGAGATAACTGGTAAAATAAAATTTATCATTCATCTGAAAAATGATTGTATAACAATGAAAACAAACAAACAATATCAAAGTGTCCAGACTTTGGGGTTTTAATTTAAAAGAGTAAATTCTATCAATAGAATTTTCGAATGGGATCAAACTACCTTTGAAAAGCCATTAAAGAAAAGAAACGAAAAGAACAATTTAGAGAGTTAAAAGAAATGTGAAATTACGCGTCATTATATTTCAAATGGTTACAAAAGGTGTTCTTTGGGCCATTGTAGAATAAAAAGTTAAAAAAAGGAATCTGTCATATAATTTATTTTTGAAATAGCAGGCAATTTTCTGATGACAAATTATAATTTTTTCTCTCTATATGAAAAAATATTTACAGCCGCTGTCCCATATTTTTCTTTTAACATCAGAATGTGCTGGCACCCTATTTTGCCAGCACTTTCTGCTGTAAAATCTACTGTTATATTTTACAGTGCATATACAATATTACTTTTTTTTACACAGTAACAGAGGGCGCTATAATTCCTACATCTATCGTTCAAATGAATTCAACGGAAAAACCTCAATACTCGCAGGTTACCTATGAATTAAAAATATACTTATCTCATATTTTTGTTTGTTTTAAATTAAAATTTAATCAAATATAATTTAAATTTTTATTGTTTAGTAGTGAATATAATTCGGAGATACGTTTTAATCTAAATTTTAATTTTACTCATTAGTATTTTAGTTAACAACGACTCTATATCAAACTGTGAATTTAACTATATTCAGCCTCGTGGCTATTATGGTACGTTTGAGTCGTTTATCGACGGTTTTTACAATTGTAAAGTAAGTAATAATTTTGGTTTTATTATTTTTCTTAGGATTATATTTATTTTTTAAGTAATATTAGTGATTGTAAAATTTAAAAGTATGTTTTTTTATTGGTTTCTATTGGTTTTTCCGCTTTTTCTTTGAGTCTGACATTACACGTTTATTGGGGGATATAGGGCATAGCATACTGTAAATATTTAGAAATCGATTTTTCTGTATGAAGTAGTATTAAATTCATGTAAAAACTCAAAAGAATAATGCTTTCAAGAAATACTTCGAATTTTTTCTTATATATATATATATATATATATATAATTTCAACAAATGCACATTTTATTGAAAGAAATTTAAGTAATAAATTGTATCACAGCTCTATAATAAAGAATTTATAAAAATTAGCATCCACTACAATATACAACTTATTTTACAATGCTTATGTTTTGAGAATAAAAAAAGACATGGAACATGAATTTATCTAATATTTCTTCTATATGCACAAATTCAGCTTCTGTTAACATTTTCATCGTCGTAAGTTGGAAATTTTACGGAATTAGGCATAGAATATTTTTACTTTCCGAACACTATAGTGAGGAAAGTATTGTAATCATGTCAAAAATCCGAATTCCAGATTTTGATGTTTCTATACGTTTCGAGGTCACCTGAGTCCGTTTTCACAATTTTTACGATGATGTATGTATGTGTGTGTGTATGTATGTGTGTGTGTATGTATGCGTGTATCTATGTGTGTATGTCTGTGAGTGAACACGCTAGCGTCTAAACGCTTTGTTCGATTAAGCTGAAAGTTGGTGCGTATATTGTAAGTCACCATAGTACGAACCCTATAGATTTTGGTGAATCTAGCACTTATAGTTTTTTTACAGGGACACAAAGAAAAATTCTTTATCATTATGGCCTATGGGACCAAAATCTGAAAAGTGCGATAGCATCTAAACGCCTTCTTCAATTGAGCAAAAAATTTATACACATATTATAGGTCACAGTTACTCAATCTGTATAGAGTTTGGAGAATCTGGCACTTACAGTTTTTTTACAGGGGCACAAAGAAAAATTCTTTATCATTATGGCCTATGGGGCCAAATTTTTACTTTCTTCTATATTTAATAGAAGAAAGTATTGGATTCGTAAAAATTTTCGACCTCGGGTTTTTGATGGATTTCACGTTTTGAGAGTTGTAGAACACGATATGACCATTTTTAGAAAATGTCTGTCTGTTTGTCTGTCAGTCTCTGCGTGGGTGTGACAAACCTTTGTGGCAACTATATCTCAGGAACTACTTCACAGATTTTCATACAAATAAATTGGTATGTAGTTGCACCTTGACATAAATTAGTGCCTATCAACTTTTGGTAAATTTGTCTTACAGGTTGCGTTGCCATCCCGCTTTTTCTAAATTTTTAACATGGTGGTATAGTACAAAATTTTGTATAAATGTGCATAAAGAAAATTATTTTTAGTAATCAATGAAATTTACCAGAATTATTTATAATAAAGATAGTCAACTGGGAAAATTTTTTTGTATGTGTATGAGCCTCGCCTCGAGGTGAATTTTCGCCTCGAATTTTTCCTCGAGGTGAGTAAATTTTCATGATGGGTATCTTTCAAAAGAGCTCGCCAGTAACCTTAAAACGAATGGTTGAACCATAGGTTTGCGAGAATTTAAAATGAAGTTATCGATTTTTTTAATGTAATATTGACAATAAAATTGACTTTTTTTTATATTTAGTGTTATACTGTTTCTCTAATATGGAAATCATCTGCATTATCGTGGAAGATAATTTTTTTAAATAATAATTTTAATAAATTAATTTTACTGAGTGAATTTGTATAGGGAAATATAGAAGAAAGTCATGTGGTGGCCACAACATACTAGTTAAAAGTGCGATAGCATCTAAACGCCTAATTCAATTGAGCTGAAAATTTATATGAATATTATAAATCACTGTTGCACTAACTATAAACATTTTGGTGAATCTAGCATTTATAGGCTTTTTACAGGGACACAACGAAAATTCTTTATCATTATGATCTATGGGCTCAAAGTTCAGTAGCGTTAAATAAAACATCGTGTAATATATGCAGAGAAATACTCACCCTTTATTATGGTTTTATCTATTTTGTTTTTTAACAACTCCTCTTTCTTTACTTTATCTACAAAACTGTTAATTACTCAATGTTCGGAAAGTCGAGTGGAGTCACTCCAGATTTTTTAGAATAATTATAATGTTTCTGACGGAAAAAATAATTTTACAATTTAATAAGTAAAAAAGAACTCATATACGTTGGTATTTAAAAGCGAAATTTTCCGTTTATATGCATTGAAGAAAAAAATAAATGTCTTTCTCAGAATACAAAATAAATAACTAAATAAATATAAATAAAATAAATAAATGAATAAAAATAAATAAATAAAAAGTGTGAAGAGAATTTTGTTTCAGTACTATTTTTATTTTTGTCTATTAACACAATAACATTAATAAGTGTTAGGTATGATAATTATTTCATAATAATTGCTACTGTGGTGAACTGTCAGATTTAGAAAATGCAAAAAACCTGCAATTTAAGAACGAACTTTCATTTCAGATATTCAATTTATCAGATTTCAATTCAGATTTCAATTCAGATTTCAATTTATCAAAAATAATAATAATGATAATGATAATGATAATAAACTAAAAAGAATTTAACGAATCATTTTATAAAATCTCTAAAGAGCAATTGATTACAGGATTTAGAGAAAGATTCATTAAGCAATTTTTTTATACTGTGCTTGTAAACTATAACTGATATCAGCGTACAAAATGTATAAGTAAATAGTACTTACTCTTTGAATGTAATGGTTCTGGAATAAAGACATTGACTACTCTAATTCTATGTCATACACGTATAAACAGTGCATAAAATTAAATAATAATAACTACAAATATATTTTCTTTTTTTACACAAATAATATTTCTGATAGCACTATTATTCTATATATTTTATAAACTATTTTTTAAGATTCTCATTTCGATAATAATATTTATTATATTTTTTGCAAATATATATATAAATATAAATATATATTGATTTACCGGATGATTATCCTGATAATCTTTCTCTTAATAATACTGATTTAACATCTAATGTAATTAATTTCTCAGATTTAAAAATTATTCTTAATGGTAATTTGCATTTGGAATTTGACTTATATGATAAATGTAAAGATTTCCCCTTTAAAGTAATTTTTTTTTTACTAATTTTCATACATGTTTACATAAATCAGATTTTGTTAAAACCCATATTTCACCATCGTTCTAAAAATAAGACACAATGCATAAGTGTTATTTATATAAATTATTTTGAATATTTTAATTCAAATTAAAGGCGATATATTATTTAGAAGTCCAATAAATACATATGTGTTTTTATCGTTACTTTAAATTAACGTTTAATATAATTTTTTTATTTTTTAAAATGGCGATTCTTGAAGATTTTTTCATTACATTTTCAACACATTATTACTTAAAAAGGTTTTACGTTCAAGAATAACGGATATATAAATTTATTGAGGTAATATTCTACCCTTTTGTACTGGTAAAGCAATTATATAAATATATATATATATAGACGGTCTGTTACCCTTATATTTCTGACTGTTCTAAACTACTGTTCAAATTTTTAGGACAGCCTGTACCGATTAAGCTAATGAAAGGTTGGTAAGTTTTTCGATTTTGTGTGTGTGCATAGGCTTAAAGAAACATGTATCTAACATTTTATAAAGGAAAAAAATATTTTTTCAATACTTGGTACGATATGGGTTAATATTCTTCTTAATTTTAATCTACATATAAAACATTTAGTGTCTGATAATTATAAAAACAAACAATTCAATTTTTTTTTTTAAATCTTGCTTTGACAAATATATATCCTAAAAATTTAATTAAATTTTTTAAAAAACATTAACATTGAAAAATGGATATCCCAAAAATTTAATTATTATTATTATTTTTATTATTATTATTTTAAGGGATTTTTATTCCATAAATAATGTTTATTTTAAGTTTATAAATTAAATTTGTTGATGTTAAATGTTGTGTTGTAATAAATACAGTTTAATTAACATTATGGAACTTTATAATTAAATTTATAATATTTTTTAATTTTTTTAATTTTTTTTTTCATTATACTATTGTAGATGGCAGCACTATTTATGTTAATTTTCTTGTTCCTAATTTAGGATTTAGGGTTCTTTCATATTTGAATTGGTTCTTGTAATCTTAACTTATTCCATGATTCTAGGTCATTAACTGTACCTTTTACGGTTTACTGTTGCTTAATTTTTACATGTGTGATAAAGATCATGTTTTCTATCAAAGTTACTTTTCGTTTTCTGCAAAATTTATCTTTCTTATTTAATTGATAGTTTAATTATTCCAATATCTTAAGTTTATCTGTAGGATTTCCTCATTTTGTGTGAGTTAACTTTGATATCAGTTTAATTATTCCAACATCTTCCGTTTATGTGTAGGATTTTCTTATTTTGTTGGTGAGTTAACTTTGACTTCTGTTTTGTCTGGTTCTTGTTTTGTCTGGTTGAATGTTTTGGGCCAGGTGCAAAGATATATTTAGCTTTTTGCTATCTTTGCGACAGAAAAACATTCACTTTGCATGTTTGTATTCTACCAAGCCCTTGATGACGTTGGAATGCAAACGTGTCATTATCTAAGTCCTATTTAAATTTTTGTTTGACGTGGGTAGTCTTTGATACTGATCATCTTAATTGTTGGAATTGCTGGTAATATTTATTTATCTTTTTATTATTACTGTAAGCTCTGTTTATCAATATATATATATATATATATATATATATATATGTATATTTCAGAAATCTTTATTCATGTTCTTTCTAGTTCTTCATGTAATACTTGGTTTCATCTTGTGCAATGTTTGAAAAGGTTTTTATAATATATATATATATATATATATATATATATATTGTAAAGCTTTGATAAGATTTTTTTCTATCAAGAAAAATCATTAACCTTTGCATAATTACTTTGAATATGTTGACATGTATGATTGATTAAATTTACTTCATTAAAGTCAACATTGCTGCTATGATGCATAATGATTTCAAATGTGCTTCTACGAATTGCTTAAAATCTGATTTCTTTTATGGTATTTCTCTCGAAATAACTTACTTGATTAGAATTATAATCTTTAAATTTTATATGATTGATATAAAGCCATTTTAATGAAGAAAGCCCTTCATTAAACTAATTTATTTATTTACAATATTAAATTATTTTATCGAAAAAATATTCAGTTGATTTGACTAAAATTTACAAGAGCAAACTAATTAAATGCTATTTCGCTTTTACAAGAATAATTAATTCTATACGTTCTTTTAATTATTTTTATTCAGATATGAAATATTTCTAAGAAGAGAGTATCGAATTAAACATCTTACAAAAATTTGAAAAAGGAATAGCAAATTTGTTCATCGGAATTTAAATTTTTAAACTAGCAGTTATATTGATAGATGTGTGATTTTTTTTCTCGCTTTTACAAGATTAAATGAATGTTGGACATTAAAATGTAAATACTTTTTTCAAATTTATGTTCAAAGGCACTAAATTTTTTCTCCTATATTTATTTTGCTCATATATATCTATAATTTGATAAATCTTTCGAAATTTAAGTTAATCTAATGAAATATTTTCCAAAGGATATGTAACATAAGATAAATTATTTATGCGCTTTAATGGAGAAATGAATACCTTTATTTATTATTTAAAAATAAATAAA
This sequence comes from Salticus scenicus, assembly GCA_963930645.1. Taxonomy (NCBI): domain Eukaryota; kingdom Metazoa; phylum Arthropoda; class Arachnida; order Araneae; family Salticidae; genus Salticus; species Salticus scenicus. The sequence continues at coordinate 271,979,502 of OZ005652.1, read as the reverse complement.
TAACATGGATTTTATAATTTAATTCTAATCAATGTAAGAAAAAGACATTTTTAAATACGTGCCAGTCAAACAAATAATTCAGTTTATATTATAGTATGCAAAGAATTTATTAATAGAGAACATACTTTATAATTTCTTTATTAAAGCCAGTATATTTTAGAAAATTTTAATTCAAAATGAAAATGATCTGGAAATTACAAATTATAAAATAATTTCACAGTTGCCAACATTTATACTGGAGCACTTTTAGCCCCGCCTCTCTTCAGCACCACTTCATTTTTAGAGTAATATTCTCGATTACATAACTACGATTAAAAATAATAATAATAATAATAATAATAATAATAAAGTGGTATAGAATAAAGGCGAAGCTAAAAATGCTCCAGAATAAATTAAATGTTGGCAAATGTGTTATTTTAATGAGTAGTTAGCAAAACATCTTTTGGTTATAATTAAAGTTACCCTGTTTAGATCTACGTTGAAACTTGGAATTTGAGTTATATGCATCATGGGGGAAAATTTAAAAATAAAATAAAATAAATTAATTAATTAATTAACATTTCAAAGTTTGATCTACAGCACTTTCCGTGTAATATAGAAAAGATATTATGCAAATTTGGAGCGTTTCCAAAAGCAGTCGTCAGTATCGTAAGAGCATTTTTCACCATACTTTTAGAGAAGAATGATGGATCCTTATTTATGGACTTGTTTCATTAGAAAGGTAATAATTTTTAGAGTGCACTGTGAGAATATAAATACTTTGAAAACATACAGAAAAGGCCTGTGTTGAGACATAATTAAAAAAAGATTGTCATTAAAATTTAATACACTGGGAATAATTTGAGTGTGCTGCGAGGAAAATGATTGAAACTGAATTGAGACGTAACTGTGGAAGAAGTCATTTTTCGAAAGAACGCAAGTATTCGAAAGTGCGTCCAATTTCCAATAAACTTTGACAAATGCAGCGTCAAATCGCTAAAAAAAAAAAAAAAAAAAAAACTAGGGTAACTCAAGGTAGGTGGCCATAGAGGAGAGATGGCTAGTGTAAACATTTCCTAAACTTGATCATAGATGGCAATATAAATTTTGTTCGTAGGAAACTGTTGAGTGAGTTCACACTTTGCGATGTATAGCTGTATTTTTCGATTATAAAATGTAAGTGAAATATTAACGTTTATTTAATTTAGCGATTGAATATTTTGAGTTGGGTGTCCGAATGCTTTACAATACGTATATTGCTATTATTATTATTATTTCTTTTTTTTTACTATACGGATTTTTAAGGTTAGAATATAATTCAATCTTTACTTCTAAAAAACTAAAACACGTACAGTGGTGGAGCGACACTTTAAATTGGGTTGATTTCTGTCCTTCAGTTTCAGGAAAGATGACCACATCAAATTGAGAAGAAATGATCACTTTTAAAACATCAAAAACTTATGATGTACCATCACCAGCAAAACTTTAGTAAGGTTTAACTTAAATCAGGTTTTATACCACTACCTCCCAAAGAGATCTCCTTTTTCTAGTCTATCAATTTTACCTATTAAATCAATTTTATTTTTTATTTTATTATTGCACATATGCTATTTGCTATTTTCCTATTGAATGAGTCTTCTTATTGTGTGGATCGTATCATCACCAACAAAAGTCCTTTATGATATTGCACCAGTTTGCACCAAACACAGTTAAAAAAGTTCCAATGGTATTAATGGCACGTTTATTGGAACCAGGACATATTGAAAAACGCCGGAAACTTTCATCCCAGAAACAGATAAAGTTGATTAAAAAGCTTAAAACCATGAAAAAGTCGAAAATAAGCGCAAGGAAAAAATCAAAATACGACACTTCCAGTGGCGAAGAAGGTGAGAAATTATTAGGTTCTACAGATTCCGAGGGAACAAAATTTGATGGGGATCACAGTGTTGGTTGTGGAAAAGAGTCCAAATACTATAACCAAAACGATGACTGGGTAAAAAGGATAAGGTGTCTGAAGTGGTTCCATAAAACATGTACAATCTATCAAAACATTTGCAAAAAAATGTAGTTTACGAAAAGTGAAGAATTGAAAGTATGCTTCAAATTTTGTCTATTTGGATTTTATTCACTCATTTTCCGTGATATAATAACATCTTTACAAATTGCTATATATTTTTCCTGATTAACTATATGAAATGTGTTATTTTTTGTTATTTTAACTTCCCTTTTTCTTTCTTGTGTTGGACAGACATCACTTCTCGGTTTAAAAGAGAGATGGCCATCTGCCATTTTAATTTCAAACTATGTTTCTCACAGTTTGTTCGCAATATTTAACTACTTTTTGCCCAGAATGTGATGAGCATATGCATAAAGATTTTAAACATGGATAAATATTTCTTGTATTTACATTCTAAGAATTTTTATTTCAATCTTTAAAAACTATGGCTATCTATCCTAAAGTTACCCTATATGTACGGTATAAAAAGTAAAAAAAGTAACCATATGTTTAATTTTAGTTTTAATTGATGGAATAAAAAAGAAATTTTTAAGCTATAGTAAGCTGCTGCATATTTTTTTTTCTAAATATATTAAATATATTAAAGTTTATATTTCTCAAATAATATAATCCTGTTATATGCTTTACTCATTATTATGGATAACACTCTATATAATATAGATTTCTATATAATATATAGATTTCTATATAATATATAGATTTCTATATAATATAAACAGTGTATAAATTTTTCTTAATAGTAAAAGCCCAAATTTCCCGTGTGTAACGCTCAAATCGGATGTCATAGAGGAAAAAAAATTATTGAATGAAGAAAGTAAAATTTTATTTATGGTTTAATTAGGAATAAAATTGACACAATTAAAAAAAAAAATTGTCGAGAAAAGGAAATTAAAACAATATTTGTGGTTTGAAATAATAAGAAAAGATTATTTAAAAGGAAATTTAAAAGATAATATTTTAGGTAAGAATATTGCTGAGATTTTACTTTGTTGCTTTATGTGTGAAATCCTGTTCATGATTTCAGTTAAGTTATATTTTATTGCAGGGTTTAGTTTTTAAGATAATTTAAGATTAATGTATTAAATACACCTTAAAAACATCTTGCAGTTTGAAATTTTGCGTTTATTTGCATGCGGAATTGAAATATTTAAAAAAATTATGACATTACTAAAAATAAAATGTTGAATTTTTTATTCACTAGTAATAAATAGTTTTATATTTTATATATATAAATAATTAAATGCTTAACTTACGTATGTTAAGAAATAGCCTTTTTTCTTACTTCAGTTGGAATTAAAATAAAACTAGCCCTACATTTTCCTTTTTATATTCTGTTTCCATATTCATTTATCGAGTTGAGAATAAAAATAATTTATCTTATTTTAAATATTCTTTATAAAGTATTTAATTAAATTAAAGCAAATGTCACAAGACTAAAAATTTTATGTATTTGAACATGAATTTAAAACGAATTTAAAATGAATTTACATTTTGATTCTTTCAAAACGATAAAAAAAATTTCAAACATTTGTCAATATAATTAATTTAAAAATAAAATTTCTATGAATAAATTCGCTGTTTCTCATTGAAATTTTTACATTATATTTAATTAGCTACTTATAAATATTTCATGTCTGATCGAAAATAATTTAAAGAACGAACTTAATTAATCATGTACTTTATAAGTATACAAAAGCCAAATTACACTTAGTTATAAATTTTAGGTAAATCCTTGAACATTTTTTTTCGATAATATAATTTATTATTGTAAATATATAAAATGGTTTTATTAAAAACTAGAGGTTTCTTCATTAAAATTACGTCGGATCAATCAAATAAAATTTAATGTATATAATTAAAATTTTAATTTAAAGTTATTTAGTTCAAGTAAGTCATTTTTGTTCGAAGGACCACACTGTACTCTTTAAATTTCTGGAGTTCGAATCTCTCTTCTTAAAAAAGTGACCCCTATTTTGACACCAATTAAGATGATAAAACACTATTATCGCTCTTGAAAAGGTTGCATTTCTCACTTTTTGTGAAAGAGTAACGTAGTCACTCTGTCACAAAGAGTGAAAATCATCATTTACTGCAAGATCAAGCTCTTGTAGAGTGAGAAATTGCTGGCGCCATCTATTAGTCATATTTTGAATGAAATATGAAGGGCAATTTCTGGACGATGCATGTATTTGTTTGCATGTACTCATGCATGTATTTGTTTAACAGAACATATTAAAGATTTTTGATGAATAAAAAAAGGAAAATAATTATGTTAAAAGATAATTTGACAATTTTTTTTCTATAAGATTGACAAAATCAAAGTAATATTATTAGTGAAGAATAAAAAATCACAAGAAACATATAGAAAGTAAAAAGTTTTATTCAAAAATATATAAAGTATAAGAGAAAATATCAGTGCAAATATTTAATGCACAATGCATTAAAATCTATAACAATTCATATTTTTATTATATTCATTGGTAGCTAACACATGTGAAATATTCAAAAATTTGGCTATAATATTTTACTAATATTTAAAATCAACAGCAAGTTTTATATTCCTGAACAGACGAGTTTTTCAGGAAACTATGTAGATTTGTATGCGCACATTTATTTTTTTTATTTCATTTTAGTTTTTTTTTAAGACATGTACACTTTTTTCCCTATAAGCTACTTTAAATTACTGCTTGCCTTAGGAAATTTGTTTTCAAGTATACATTTTGCTTTTAAAATAATTCAAATTTTAACAATTTCAAAATAATTTTAATTTTAAATATCCGGTAGAATTCTGTAATTTTATATTGTTGATAAATGAAGTAAAAATTTAAAAATATGATTGATCACATGTGAGAAGGATTTAATTATGTAAATTAAGCAGCTAGTGCATGTGCTCAGTGGTTCAATAATAAGACACTCGCTTGCTACAGGGACGGCCTGGGTTCGATTCCCAACAGATCTAAACTACTTTCTTTGCACCGTTGGACTGGATTCGATTCGCAAGGGGAAATGAAGCGATATCGTCTAGTGTACACAATTTTTGAAAAGAAAAATTAACAGTCATATTTTTTAAATTGCTTCGAATAATCTCACTCTTAATAAAACTCTTTCTTAAAGATACTTTTCACTCTTTAGAAGTTGGCTCCATTTTGGCATGTTCAAAGAGTGATATGCCCCTCTTTTAGAGTCAGATCTCACTCTTACTATTTTAGAGAGATCATTATTATTATTATTATTTTATGTACGTGAAACATTTGCTTGAAACTAATTTATTTACAATTACATTTGGTAAAATTTATTTAAATCTAATAACGTTATACAAATATCTCCCGCAGTGCGCATTTCAAATTAAAATACTTGTCCATTACCATAACCATAGCCTCATAAACTAGATGCCTGTCGAGTGGCTTGGAAACCTCGCAACAGTTCAAGCGGTCTGCGCGATTTTTTTATTCAACTATCACCAATAATTTTAAGAAGCGACATATGATATATATAATCGACGTTTCTTCAATTCTATTTGCCTTTTATGTATATCAAATCCCACTTTAAAAAATTTTTGGTGGCTGTTGAATAAAAAAATCGCGCAATATGTACCAGGTGGCGCTGTCTACCGCTCAAACTGTTGCCAAGTTTCTGAGCCACGCGACAGGCATCTAGTTTAGGAGGCTATGCCATAACTTACACAGTTTTTGTCCTCTTGATGAAAAAGACTAAGTTATTTTAAAACCTTCTTTGCATGTGATATTTAAATGGTGTTAAAATTTGTTTTAAATCTTGTACATTATTCAATTCATCATTTTTGCTTTCTACACAATACTTTCTTAATCCCCAAATATGAGAGGCATGTATAAGGAATATAAAATGAATATTTATTATCATTTTTTTTTTAATAATTAAAACATCATTATAATAATGTTATAATTAAGATGATTATATCGGAGTATGAGTTTTTAAAAAAAATGTGTATTCAGAATTAGCACTGTCAAGAATGCCTTCAAAAATTATTTTTCACTCTTACAAATTATTACCATATTATGGAAAATACAAAAAATGCCTTTTATATCATTAAAAGAAATACTTAATTTCCATCTTTTTTACATGCATACTGTTAATAAAATGCTACAAATTTAGTAGAAATTTTTTTACATAAAATTTAAATCTAGATAAAAATTTATACTTACAACTTAATATTTACAGTGAAGATAACTTTTCTTTTAATGCTTAAAATTGCATTTGGCAATATTGAAATATCTAAACGTATCATAATTCACATTTCGTATTTAAGAAGAATATATCTATATATATATATATATATATATATATATATGTAAAAGTTTATTATAATGGTAAATATTGCCTAAAACAATCAAATAGACACATAAATATTAAAGGCTTGTATCATAAAAATGAGTCGGTACACTTTTCCTTGAGACAATATATATCTACAAGTATAAGTAGGGTGGCCATATGTTCTCGAAATTCACCTTTCACTCCCTATTTTGAAATTGTTTTTTTTATTTTTTGTTCTTAACCTTTTGCGGCGAATGACAATTCGGATCATTTAAATTATACTGCCACCGAAATTCATGAACTAAATTAAACTAAAAGAAATTTTAAATTTTAAGGTTAAAAAAACCGGCCTTTTTTGATATGTTATAAACGTAAATCTTTGCTAAAAAAATTCCGGGATTTTTTTTGCAGCTGGATTTTGAGTCCTCGCAGCGAGGACAGCGCGCGTTAAGGGGTTAATGTAGTAAAAATATTTATTATAACTATTATGTTTTTGTTTCTCATTCAATTGGAAAAAATAATAATAAATACCGTAAAGATACGTTGATTATAGTATTTAACGCTATTTTTTTACAGGGATATTCTAATCTGGTTGCCTTGGTGTGAAACAGTATCAGAAAAGAACAACAATAGAAACTACAGTAGAACTACGCTCATCCTAGGTAAATGGGGACAGAGGAGGCACCACCACCTGTAAGGGGGGTGACAGAGGGTACCTCGGATAATCGAAAATTCGGATAACACGGACACTGTCGTAAATCAATGGGGAAACATGTATCAAAGTTTAAAATAGATAAAAAAGTAGTCAATGAAGTAAAATAATGTTTTTAACAGATTTTTTTAAAAAACAGATTAGCTATGAACAATTGTGAGGCATTCCTGAATTTTTATGTATGTAGTATAGAAATAGTTACGTTATTAAATTACAAAAAAAAAAAAAAAAAAAAAAAAAAAGCCTTGTTCAGAGCTGCCAACCTAATCCGGCAAATTGTTAGTACCGTCCCTTTTTATACACCAATAAAATTTTAGAGTAATTCTCTTCAAATGTATTCACGATGAATTAAGAAAAAAAAGTACTCTAAAAATTAAGTGGTGTAGAAAAAGGGGCGGTACTAACAATTTGTCGGATTAGGTTGGGAGCTCTGCTTGTTGAATGATTTATATGCTTGTTGCACATTTTGAATCTCTGTACATATTTTATGTAAGTAGTATATTTCACTACATACATAATATTTATATTATATATATTGTAATTTGCTTCAGTGTTGTTATAGATTGCAGGGATGGAACATTAGCGCAGAACTTATATCACTATTAACACTTTCGCGACCGAATGTTTTTGTCTTTTTGACAGTTAGGTTCGCATTTAGACGTTATTCTCTCTAGTTACAATTTTTCAGAGCAAAATTTTCTACATTCACATATATATTACAAATAAATATGCATTATAATAATACTCTCTCTAATGAAAATATTTGTATCCATAGTATATTGATTATATAAATATAAATATTATGTACGTTTTTAAGAAACAAATGACATACAATGTCCAAAAGAAACGCCCACTGGTTGAGTTACATATTTTCAAATGACGTGAATCTACGTCTTTCATAGGTAGAGAACTATTTTAATCAAATACTGGTATGAGTTCTGCGGAAATGTTCCCTTTTTCAGATTGTTAAATGCATAAATATAAGTGCATATAAATTAGATATGTATACACATATCTTCTAAAAAATTAGATAACTTAGTAAAAAACTTTGAATAAATACCATAAAAATCAAGAATCCAATTTTTTTAGGTCGAAAATAAACACGATCCTTCGTCAGGCGAACAAAGCAAACAGGAGTGCTGCAAATAAAGCGGCAATGCATTTTTTGCAGCACTCGTGCCCATTTTGTTCGTCTGACCGAGGGTTGTGTTTTTTTTTTTTTTTTTTTTTTTTCTTTAGACTCGAAACAATTGTTCCAAGTTCTTGCTTTTAATGCTGTTCATTTAAAATTTTAGACCTATTATTTTGAAACGCCATCTCTGTGTTACATTTGTATAACTTAGACTTAACCTTAAAAATAATATATATATATATATATACAGTAGGCGCCGCTTTATAAAATCACTGGTTAATAAAATCAGCTGCTTAATCTGATCAAATTGCTGGGTCCGGATTCAAATCAGTACAAACCGCCGTTTAATAAAATCAGCATCGCCGGTTAATAAACTCAAAAGAAAATCTCTTTAACAGTAAAAATGATCATGTATGTAAGCTAAACAATGAATTATATTTTCACACCGTATTTTTCAAAAAATCAAAAGAAACAAATCATAGCAAGCCATCACATTATTACTCTTTGTCGAAAATTATATGCCTAAAAAAAAAAAAAAAATCAAAAAAAGGAAATAAAAGAAAAAGAAAAACACGCTCCGCCGTGTGTTGTAGTTCTGAATTCGAGGAATGAATTCTTCAAATGATAGACCAATGAGTATTTTTTTCTGTCTTAAGATATTCAAATAGAGTTTCTAGTTCTTATTTTGAAGTAACTTGTCTGCAAGATATGCAAACAGGTAATTTTTATTTTGAATGTAAAGCGTACAATTTTGGTAAAATATGATGGTTTGCTTCAAATGTGTAGTCAAAGGAAGGGCACGTCGAAGCTTGAAATTTCTCAGTTTGCTTCATGTAAACATAATAATAAATATTATATTAGTGCCTAAATTGTACCAAGCGGAAGAGTAAATCTCAAGCGAAAATGAATAAGGAGAGAGACGTCACCAACCTAGCACTTCTAGATAGATACAAGAATGCCAGGTCAAAGAAAATATCCATCTTTTACGTAATTTTTTCTCTAAAAGCTGAAAAAAAATTACATGAATGATACGTAGCAAAAACTCCATTCCTACGGATGGCTAATTGATAGATGGAAGGGCGAAGAATAATTTATTTCCATATTTGGTGGTGTGCACTCTTTTATTAAGTTCGGGAGTGTTCGCCGGATATAAAAATCAGCTTAATAAAAACATTTTGATAAAAACAAACGTGATTTTATAAAGCGGTGGCTACTGTATATATCTAACCTTTTTACTTTCTCTTTCTCATAAGGTAGAGAAAGTATTGTTTTTGGGTCAAATTTTCGAACGTGAGATTTTGTTATATTTACATGTTCTGAGCTCCCCTGAATACGAAAATCATGTTTTTATCGAATGGTCTGTTTGTCTGTCTGTCTATGTGTCTGTCTGTGTGTGTGTCTGTTATCAGCATATCTGAAGAACAAATAGTAACAGAAATTCCAAACTCGGTATTCTAAATGTGTATTATATAGGGATGCTACAGTAAGTTTTTCGTTGAGATGAAGCAAATGGTTCGTGTACAGCGACACTCAAAAGTATTCAAATACATTACGTACATGGGGGAAATTGCAGGTAAGTAGAGTTTAACATCTATAGACTGCACTAAACCAAATGAAACGAATATATATTTTTTGTAATAGAGACAGTCAACTGGGAGAAAAATTTTGTGTATGTAGGAACCTCGCCTCCACCCCTGGGGGGGTGGGGGGGCGGAGAAGTCCCCCTCGAGGGGAGTAAATTTTCATGATGGGTATTTTTCAAAAGAGCTCACCAATACCTTTAAAACGAATGGTTGAACCATCGATCTGCGATAATTTAAAATAAAGTTATCGATTTTTTTTCATTAAAAAAAAAAAAATGTAATATTGAGAATAAATTTAACTTTTTTAAAAAATATTTAGTGTTATACTACTTCTCTAATATAGAAATAGTCTGCATTATCATAAAATATAATTTTTTAAAATAAAAATTTTAATAAATTATTTTTTAAAAACAGAATTATTTTTTAATAACCGAATTAAATTCTTTATAAATGTAGGTGCATTAATGAAACGGGAAATTGAGGGGGGCGGTAGCCTCCCTCTAACAGAACTAATTATCATATAAAACTCTTCCGAAGCCTAATTTGAATTACAATTTAAAAAATATTTTTCCGAATAATTCATTTTATCAATAGTAATAGGAATTAAAACAGAGCTGTATGATAATCATTTAAGACTAATAAAATTTATTATTTTTTAATTATACGAAATTTTGGACATTATGCTTATGGTATCGGAATGTAAAAGCGCATAAAATATATGAAAATAAAAATATACGATTTATTAAAATGCAACTTGTAATTCTAATTATTTAAGGAACATCAGCGCATAACTTATATCACTATTAACACTTTTGCGACCGAATGTTTTTGTCTTTTTGACAGTTAGGTTCGCATTTAGGCGTTATTCTCTCTAGTTACAATTTTTCAGAGCAAAATTTTCTACATTCACATATATATTACAAATAAATATGCATTATAATAATACTCTCTATAATGAAAATATTTGTATCCATAGTATATTGATTATATAAATATGAATATTATGTACGTTTTTAAGAAACAAATGACATACAATGTCCAAAAGAAACGCCCACTGGTTGAGTTACATATTTTCAAATGACGTCAATCTACGTCAGCGGTAGCGAAAGTGTTAATGATGCAAAATTTTCTTTTTCTTAAAACAATGATTTCATAGGTAGAGAACTATTTTAATCAAATACTGGTATGAGTTCTGCGGAAATGTTCCCTTTTTCAGATTGTTAAATGCATAAATATAAGTGCATATAAATTAGATATGTATACACATATCTTCTAAAAAATTAAATAACTTAGTAAAAAACTTTGAATAAATACCATAAAAATCAAGAATCCAATTTTTTTAGGTCGAAAATAAACACGATCCTTCGTCAGGCGAACAAAGTAAGCAGGAGTGCTGCAAATAAAGCAGCAATGCATTTTTTGCAGCACTCGTGCCTATTTTGTTCGTTTGACGGAGGGTTGTGTTTTTTTTAGACTAGAAAAAATTGTTGCACGTTCTTGCAACAGCTCTGTATTACATTTTTATAACTTACACTTAACCTTAATATATATATATAAATCTAACCTTTATTTTTAGCTCAAACACAGCTAAAATTTTTTCGAGAACTGAAAGTATATCATGAATTTAAAAGTACACTATTCTAAATAGCAAATGACAAATATCAAAGGATAAACAAAAATGTTACGCTGCAGAGTTACTTCAACGGATAAATCCAGACGAACTTGAATCAATAAATCTAATATTGAACTTGCAATATTTTAACAATTTAAAAAATATTTTTCCGAATAATTCATTTTATCAATAGTAATAGGAATTAAAACAGCTGTATGATAACAGCTCAAGACTAATGAAACATTTTATTTTTTATTATACGAAATTTTGGACATCATGCTTATTTTATAGGAATATAAATGCGCATAAAATATACGAAAATGAAAATCTACGATTTATTAAAGTGCAACTTGTAATTCTAATTATTTAAAGCAAATAAACTAATATTTAGAAAACCCAACACATATCGAAAAAAAAAAAAAACATACTGTTATAAAAACATAAGCAAAAAGTTTGTAAAATTTATAGAATAACTTTTTTTTTTTTTTTTCTAATCAAAGAGCTCATAGTTTAACACTTTTCTTGTGTATTATGAATGATTGTTGAATTAATATATTCAACAAAATGTGTTTTTTAAATCGAGTAATTCATACTGTTTTTATGAATTTCTTTGTAAGAGATATTGATTCTCTTTTAAAGATTTCTATTGAAACCTTATACAAAAGAAAATATCTGTAAGGAATAACTCGGAAAATTAAATTTATCATCCAACTGAAAAATGATTATATAACAATGAAAGTAAACAAACAGTATCAAAATGCCTAGACTTTGGGGTTTTGATTAAAAAAAAAAAAAAAAAAAAAAAAGAAAAAAAATAAAGAAATTCTGTCAGTATAAATTTTGAACAAGATCAAACTGTTTTTCAAAAGCCTTTAAAGAAGAGAATGAAAAGAATATTTTTGGAGATTTAATAGAAATGTGAAATAACGTGCATTATAATTGAAATGGAAACAAAAGGTTACTTAAAGCCACTGTAGAATAAAAAGGTGACAAAAAAAAGAGAAATCCGTTTGCCATTTTTTTTTAACTGTAGGCAGTATCTTGATAGCCAAGTACAATAATATATATACATATATTAAAGAAATATCTAAAAATTAAAATAAAGAACTTAAATAACGATAATAATGCAATAACTTATTTTTAAGAGTTTTAACACTCTAAAAGCTGAAAAGAAATATGCATTTATATCTTTCATAATCTAAACAGTAACTAACTAGGAATGTATTCAAAATATGCTAGAAAGTTATAAGTGGTTTAGCATAAAAATCTTAATGTAAATGTAGCATCTAGAAAACATTAAATCAAGGATTTTTTTTTTCCTTTGGGGGGGGGGGATTGAGGAAGTAGCGATATCTAAAATTATGTACGTTTGTATATAGTTATATAGTTGTGTATAAGTTAAGACTGTCTGTAATATGAAGATGTATGTTCCTGTATTAATTTACTTTCGGTATATGTATGATGAGATGTAATATATTTCTGACTAATGTTATAAAACAACAACAACAACAACAAAAAGTTGTTAACATTCGCAACTGACCATCAAGAGAAGTTCTATAAGTACCAATTTATTAAGTTTATCGCTAATTTTTACATCACTATTTTTTAATGATATTGTTTAATACTTTATTTTGCAATTAAATAAGGCATAGATTACTTATAAATGGCATCTATATCATTGGTGGGTGGAATTTACGAGACACTAAATTATAGACAACATTATACTCTTTCCCAAAAACATATCTCTCTTAAACAAAATAAATAAATAAATAAATAAATAAAAATGGAATCATTTTTAACGTATATCGATTTCCTTTTCAAGATTTATAAAGAAACTTTATACAAAAGAAGTTATCTGCAAAAGGTAACTGGAGGAATTAAATTTACCATTTATCTGAAAAATGATTGTCTAGCAATGAAAACAAACAAACTATATGAAAGAGTCCAGACTTTGGGGTAAGTTCTTTCAAAATAATTTTTGAATGTGATCAAACTACCTTTCAAAAGCCATTAAATACTAAAAATAATATGAAGAATTTAGAGATTTAAAAAAATATCAAATTATGCGTCATTATGCAGGGTGATTATAATTAAAGTTACGATTTTAAAACGCTATAATTTTAAAACTACCCATCAGAACGATTTGATATTTTACCAGAGCAGTCGTAAAGTAATGCAATTTTGTTTGGGGGAGGAAAAAAGTAATTCCAACATGTTCCTATGGATGGCGCTGCTAGGATAATGGCCTATACGGACTCATTAAACACAGGAATGTTGTTAGCAACACAATGGAATAGCAAGAAACAATAGACTTCAGGGGTTTACTACAGTTTTTTTAGCAAAAAGACAAGAATACGCGTTTACAGCGGATACAGTCATAGTGAAAAGAGAAAAAGAGGAGCTTCATGAAACAAATACTTTACATATAATTAATGGCATATTTTGGAACTATTTTTTTTCTTTTGCCAAACAAAATTTCATTGCCTCATGATTGCTCTGATAAAATAACAAATCGTTATGATGGGTAGTTTTAAAATTATAGCGTTTTGAAATCGTAACTTTAATTATAATCACCCTATATTTGAAATGTCATCAAAAGATGCACTTTAAGTCATTATAGAATACAAAAGTAACAAAGTGGAATCGGTTTGTCAAGATTTTTTTTTTCTTTTTGAAACATTAGATAGTTGTTTGATAACCAACTAATTTTTCTAAGATATTTGTTTCAAAATCTAAAATTAACTGTTAAAATATTGAAAATGTTCTGGAAAGCTATAATGTGTTTAACACACACACACACACACAAAAATAAAAATGTTGATTTATATCCAGCACATAGAAAGTATTGAATGTTAGATATGTTTAGTCCAAAAGTATGCACGGGTGTATTTAAAGTAATGTATAAGTTGGGCGTGTTAGTAAAATTAGAATACGAATTCCTCTATTTATATATGTGCCCGTGTCTGAACAGATGTTTTGACGTTTTGTAATTGATTCATCAAATGAATTAAAAATTAACGAATGTTGGTGACAACGCAACTGATCCAAAGGAGTCTTAGGTGGGTAAAACTCGTGAGGCGATTTAGCAATAAATAACATTATGCTTATTTTTATTATGGAGGTTTTTGTTTGTACATCAGTCAAAAATGCATCTATAATAATAATAATAATAATAATAATAATAATAATAATAATATATATATATATCAGGGATGGAACACGGGCGCAGAATTCATACCACTCTCAATGTAAGAAAATTTTCTACTTCTTAAATCAACGATATTATAGGTAGAGAAATTTCTTAAACGGATTCCGGTATGAAGTCTGCGCCCGTGTTCCATGGTTTTTCTTAAAATCCTTAATTCTGACGGTTGTGGCAACTATTCTAACGTTCACGTATGGTTGCTTGATCCTTGTTTAAGTTTGTGAGACAATTTCTAAAACTATTAGACTGTTACAACTTGATTTTATGTTATAGATAAAACAAAAATGGAGAAACACAATTTTTTTTTAATCCTGTAATACTTTTATTTTTGAAAAACATAATTTAATTAATTTTTTTTACATTATCATTCCTCACAGAAAATGTTGAAAATAATCGCCATCATTTTGAATGCAAACATGAACACGTCGAGCCAGGTTTTTGATATTTTTCGCAGCATTGTTGGTGTTATTGACGAGGTTTCTTCAGTTATGATCTGTTTTAATTCACTGATGTTTGCAGGATTTCTCTGAAAAAGCCTATGAAATGATAATGTAAAAATGATAATGAAAATGTAAATGTAATTTAGGAATGATAATGTAAAAAATTTTAATTAAATTTTATTTTTCATAAATAAAATTATTACAGGATTAAAACAATTGTGCGTCTCCATTTTTGTTTTTTACCTCACAAATGAAGTTGTAACAGTCAACAATGTTGGAAATTGTCTCCCACAATTAAACAAGGTTAAACCAATTATATTTTAGTGTTAGAATAGTTGCCACATCCGTCATATTTAAGGGTAATAAGAAAAACCACCGGGAACTCTTTTAAATTGATCACCCTTATATATATATATATATATATATGCATTGGATTTATTTTTACCTTATAGTAGGCTGACCAGATCAAGTACCTTTATAATAGAGAAGCGTTAAAAATTGCTACAATTATCCAATTATGGATGTATTTTTTCATTCCTAATAAATAAGCACAAAAAATTAAATATTATTGATTAATGATTTACTTTCTGCAATTTTTTAAAACTTAGAAAAATGCCTTCAAAAAAAAAAAAAAAAAAAAAAAAGGAAGTCCCCATTTGTCCCACGAAAATGGGGACATTTGGTCAACTTACCTTATAGGTATATTTTATTAATCAAGTAATATGTATATTTTATTAATTAAAAATATCACATTTTTTATTAACATTTTATGAATGAGGTTTTGTATTAAATAATAAAATAACAAGACAGGCTTTTTATCGTTTCTGAGAATCAAAACAAAAGTCTTAGAAATTTTGTATTAAAAATATTCTTGAAACTTTGAAAATTTCATCTTCGAAAGTTTGCATCTTAAATTTTATACTTTAGCATAAAGCAAAAATGCATAAATAAATAATAAAGTTAAAAAAATGGCTTCTTTGAAAATTCTGTCAAGATATATTCGAATAAAAATGTTCTCTGACAAAATAAGAAGTTCACACAATGAAAAAAAATTCTGAAATAATAAAAAAATGTGTATTTTTAAAATAGTAAAATCGAATATAGTTTTTATCTTATTTTATACATTTCATTAATTTTTTATTTTTTTAATTCTTCTTATATAGAGAGGGTCTTAAAATCCACTAATACATAAAGTCTTATAGCATCCTTATATAATTTGTTAAAGTTAACGTAAGAGAGAAACAGATTTTTTGTATATCGTGTAACTATTATATTTATACATTTAAATGCATATAAACTCATAAAGTTCATGATACATTATTAAAATTACATCAGTACACTTTTCAGTTTTAGAAAAAGAGAATATCTTTAAAAAGTTGAATGTATTAAAAATTCAAAGGATCATAAAATATGAAAAAAAAAAAAAAATCGTATGATTGAATAAAAATTATTTTGTTTAAGAGATTTTATTATGTAAGTGAATAATATATACGTATATTGTGCACAGGAAATCATTTCCGCTCATAAATATATAACTTTTGTGGATAATTCGCTCACTGAATTCTTTCGTCTGTAATTTTTTGCTAAATAGAAATGAATGTGACAGAAAATTAGGATTTAATGGATATCGACTTTTAAATTTAATCAGGTCCCACTACCTCTTAAAAAAGTAAAAAAAAGTTTTATAATTAGTTAATTAGAAGATTTCTAATTAATCCCGATTGCCGTGAGGACTATTCCAAAGGCTTAGAGGAATGCAAGACAGACAGACAGGTTGGAATTTGGAAAACATCCCGGCTTTCTGCGATCCCTTATCGCTTATTTTCCCTCAACCACAAAGGTTATCACCTGTATTTTAACTCTAGATTAGAGTCCTGCTTCGGGTCGGGCAAACCGATTTTACCCGAACCTGACCCGATCCACGGTTCGGGTCAAATTGACTGATTTACTTTTCCTGTGGGTAGATTCGGTCGGGTTAGCTGGATATTTGATATTTTTTACTATGTGTCGGGTTTGGTTCGGAATTAGTTTTCAGCGAGTCAGGCGGACTTATTTTTTAAAAAAATGTTACCTTAATAAGTAGAAATTTGTTTGCTGCTTATTCCCATAAATGAATATATGCTTATCCATATTATTACAGTAAAATAAACATTCATATCCAACTAAAACAATCAGCAAAGAACCATCAAATTGCTACTGATATTATTATTTAGAATATAAACTGTGGAAAACAACCTCCCCCTGCCACGATAACCTGACGTGTGATTCATTTATTTTGCTTATTCACATTCTTTTGAAATAGACTGTGAACTTAAACTGATGCTTATTTTTTTTTCTTTTGCAGATGTGTTTAAGAAATTATTGAAACGGACATTTAGTCGGCTGTCTGTAATACTGTATCATTTTAATACTATTGTGCATGTGTGATAAGCATTAAACAATAAACTGCAAACACTAAACTCGTAGTCCATTTTTGTACACTTGAAGTACACTGCATAAATAGTTAAAAATTATTATTAATCCATTTTTCAAAACTTTAAATTTTTAACTTAGAGTATTAGTAATTACATTTTTAATTCTTTTTATAATGATTTAAAAGTGTGTGACAGCGAAAGTTTACATATTTTATAACTTGAAAATGTTTTGTATGATTTTTATGTAGATGAATTATTCATTTTCATTTAGATTCAGGTTTCGGGTCGAGTTCGGGTGAAAAGAGGTCTGGTTTCGAGTCGGGGTCGGGTATAAAGAAATCGGGTGCGGGTCGTGGTATAAAAAGCTGGTGATTATGGAATTGTTTTGAATAATACGATGGAGTTTAGCGAGTTATTTTCTGTAATTTAATAAAAAAAAGGATTAAATTTTAGTTCAAAAAACAAATAAATAAATAAATATTATAATTTTTTATTCGTAATAAATTCAGTGCATTACATTAAAAATGTTTTCTTTGAGTTATTATATAAATAATTTTAAATAAATTACTACTATCTTTTACAATGAATTTCAATTACATATATAAATGTTTTAATTTATAAAAGATTAAAAATTTTATGATTGTGATGATATCATGGTATATTAAACTTATATATATATATATATATATATAGTTTTAGTTCTATTAATTGCTGAATTTTAAGATTAAATTTTATTACGTTATCTATTATTTATTTATATATATATATATATATATTGGTGAAATATCCAAGATTCTTGGGTATATAGTGGGGTAATATTTGTTTTGATGTGTATTGAATTTTTTTATTTGTTTTACAGTACAATTGAAATATGTTTTCGGCAGTTAATTTATAAATTTCTTAGTTTAGAAGTCTTATTTCCAATATCCGGAACATGAAACAGGCGTTTCATTCATCTTCAGCAAGTCACAAAAATTTTGTATTTATTTTCCTTTTTTTTTTTAAAGAAAAAAAGTCATTTTTCACTGAAATCTTTGATTAAGAAAAACACTAATAACTTTTCATTGAAAATTACCCTTCAAGCGGAAAGTATAATTTTTTTTTTTTTTTTTTTAATTATTATTTTTTTCTAAAATGTGATCAAAAAATGTTTTTACCTCATGTATAGTATCTTTCTTTCTTTTCTTTTCTTTCTTTGCGCAATTTTGGACTTTTATGTTATACTAATAAATGAATTTAAAATTTTATACCGCCTATTATTCATTTGATTTCATTATGAATATTTTTAAGAATTACTTGATTTTCTTTTTCTTTTTTCTTTTCTTTTTTTTTTTAAATTAAATGTTCTCTAATTTCATCATATCCTAAAAATTTTTTTTAAAGTAACTTCTTTAGTTACTCGTCGGTATTGCTCAATAGTTAAAATTTAAAACCAATGCGTGCTCAAACATCACAAAGTGACGTAAGTAAAATTTCGAGAGCATTTATATAATATATATATATAGTTCATACAGTTAATTAATAAGTAGGTAAGTTGTACTTACCTTTATCTTCATGTTATTTCACGAAAAAAAAAAAAAAAAAAAAAATCTTACTTGTATCCAATAGTTATATTACCATCTGATTTTTAGAAATTTTGCTGCTGTAAAGAAATCTATTCATTTAAATTATTAAATGTGTGATTTTGTGTTATTTCAGTGTTATTTTCTGAATTGATGCTCAAGATTATTTTTTTGTGTTTTTGAGGTTTCTTGAGTAAATAAAGTTACAATACATGTAATTAACTACCTAAATTAAATATATACTATCCAATGAGCGCATTTTAAAGCGCTCAATATATTATGCAGCTACATGCTACGACTGCTAAAAGGTGCAAGCTCGAGACAGAAAGTCCAGTTTCATTTGAGTGACACGTATTTCAATTATTTCTGCATCTATATTGTTCTAATGAAAGATTAAAATTGTCTTTAATAAATTAAAAAGTTCTTTGTTTGAACGGTATAAAAATTGACAGTAAATTAATTACAGTATTTTTAAGAGATATTTGTTTTCCTTGTCATTCTACTTTTTTCTTTTTTTCCCTTATGAAAATCCTTCCATGTTGAAAGCGTGTTTCTAATCCTTTTTATTTTTTTTATTAATATAAATACCGATTTATCTACCGATAGATCATAGCAGTTATTTTCTTTACTTTTTTTTAAATCACGTGATCAACCGATAGATTACATAAATGGCCAATTTTATGGCACTTTTGGCCGACTATACAACTGATGTTTCACCATTTCTACAGTTTTAAAGAAGAATATAAATTCTTTGAGTCGGAATACACTAATAATTATAAAATAGAAAACTTTTTATACACCATGTATTTAAATTTTCTGTTGAATCATAGCTATAGAACTATATTAGCACTTTATCAATGCGAATAAAAATTTTAAAGTGATAATGACGTCAATCTTTGTGAGATGCATCATTTAACTTTTTACAATTTTTTAACGTTCACGTTTAATTAAAGAATTCATTTTTATGTCGAAAGAAAATGAACTCGTATTTTATTTATTTATTTATTTATTGGCAACAATTAAATTATAGCTAATATTTTAATGGCTATTTTTAAAGCTATTAGGAGGTTATTATTTTCATATTTTAATTAATTTAAAGAAAACTAATCAAAAATGTGAAAATCGGCCTTCAAAGTATTGTGTTGTCATCGGGTTCTGAGCTATTCTAAAAGTTTCAAATGCCTAGCTACAAGGGAATTTAGTTAAAAATCGATTGTAAGATTTATACCGGACAAACAAACAAACAAACAAACAAGAATCGAAGTTAATAAAAACATGGTAAAATATAAATTTCGGCAATCAGCGTGTTAAAATCTAAAGATTCTGTCAAGATTACTTTTTCCGAGATTACTAGATTACTAGTAGAAACGTTGTTCGAATATTTTGTAACTAAACTTTTGCTTTACATGCAATTCCTAATCAATTTTGAGATGCATGTTTTATAGTGATTAATTACGGGATCGGCTGCCCAAAACAGGTGAATGTGTAAACTCTGAATATTACATCAAACAAATAACTGCTTATTAAATGCCCTCATATTAACCATGTGTAATAAAATGTGGTAATAATACTTTATACAAAGAGTCAATATTTTTATCTTGCTTCATTACTCAATTAAAGCATTTCAAAATGCATAATATTTAGTAAATTGCAAAAATAATAACAGTTCTATTGCAACAATAAATGTTAGTTAAATTATCTAATTGTTGCACTAGAGTAGCCAAAATAAATTGAATAGCATATCCCCTCCCCTCCCCTCTTAGAGTTGTGTTTTCGTCCTCTCCATAAGTTCTACCTCGCCACATGTTCTTTAATAAGATTAAAAATCTGTTACGTAAGAAGTTTGGTATTAAAATATTACTTATATGATGGTTAATAATGTTATTTTTCTTAAAATATTTAGTTCTGTTCAAAGGTATTTTTATTATACGCAGAATTATTTACAGAATATGATTTACTTTTAAATTGGATATTTTCTACATTTTTTTTTATAAAACAAGAACCTTACAAAAAATTTTCAAGATTTTGGTGATCTTGCTGTTTATTAGATTTTTCCCATTAGAACAAGGAAAGTGAAGCAACCATTACTCCGATCAGTACTTGAGTGGGTTTTGCATTTCACTACTAGTCTTCAAAATTACTATGTGACTTTTTCAGACATTATTAGTCTGTTTTGCACTGTGACATTTACGGCAATACGTGCAGGCCTTTGTCTACAAAAGTGAAGATACTATCTTCTCTAGTGAGGGTCAACAATATGATGGTATGCCTTCGGACAAGCCTTACAAAGAATGTCCCCTTATGTGCATACGGTGAACATTTTCAAAAATTACGGAATACATTTCTCATAAGGTTATGTATATTTAGAAAAAATTCCGACTAGAGCTGTGTACACTGCCAGTAAAAAATTAAGGAAAATGCCACCTTAGCTATTTATCGTTCGTGAGCTACACGATGAAATCTCTAGCAAAAGGATTTTTTCTTTTTATAAATACTCTTTAAATAAAAACATTCCATATACTCCTCATATTAAATTAGCTTCATATATATATATATATATATTTAACGAATAAATTTTTATAACTACAATTTTTCCCTATATATATATATAACATACCTGCCAAAATTCTAATTAATATTCGTAAAATTGTTAGTACCTGCCCCTTTTCCTACATTCCTTCATTTTTAGAGTAATATTCTCCAAATGTAATTAGGATTAAATAAGAAGAAAAGTACAATCGGCCCTTTTAAACGAATATCTACAGTTCCAACTACATTCATTCGATTAAGCGGGATATTCGATTTTGCGGGGAAGACTAGAAACGCAATTACATGTATAACTCTAATAATTTTATACTTACATGAAAAGATAAATGACCGTGCGATATTTAACTTAATTTTTACCAAGTTAAAGTAATATTATAAATTTATAAATGAAATTAATGTTGGAATAAATACAAAATAAATAAAGTATACTTACGATTTTATTTTTACCCCCCCCCCCCCCAAAAAAAAAAAAAAAAAAAAAAAAAAAAAACAGTTATGATTGATTACTTTGACATAGACTTAACTAAACATTTTTTGATTTCTTTTTCTAAAGCATATACACAGATTATAATCGCATCGCTTCTATGAAACTCAAAATGATGATAAATAATATTAAAAGATTTTGCAACTTCATTTATCGTTGGAGGAGGATCTGCTTGCCCTTCCTTAAGATTAAACTCTTCATCTCGTTCTATTTCTCCATCAGCTTCAATTGTCTGAAAACTTTCAAAATTTGTGATTTCTAATTCCTGGAGATCATTTGTATTTTAATTTCTAATTTCATCATCAGTTGCTGATTTTATAAATTTGGCTCTTGCAAAACAATTTTTATCACCTAGGTAGAAATACCGTCTCATGTTTAAAGGGCATACGTAAGGTAGTTACGTAAGGGCATACGTAAGATTTTAATAAGAAGAACGGAAATTTTTTTGAGAATGAGAGAAAAAATCTGCCCAGAAATAGAGAAATTTTATTTAAGAAACTTTGAGTGTTTATGCGATTAAGCGGTGGGTGGCGTTCTAAAAAATATTTCTTTAAACGAATAAATTTAACATTATTTCTATGGGAAGAAAATTGGTTCTATAACTTTTTATTCTTACAAGTGGGGGTATTCGATTATCCGTTACCAGATTAAGTGGGGACGACAGTACTTTAAAAAAAGATTGATGTGAGAGAGAAGAAAATGGTGAATACTAACAATTTTAATGAATATTTGTTAGAACGTTGGCCGGTTTGCTATATGTATATAAGTTGAAATTTGACGATCGTGTTTTATAATTTTTTATTTAACATGGAATTCTTGAACTAATCTTAAATTTTACTTAAGCTTTAAATATTATATCTTGAAAAAGTACTTACATTTCTACAATGCATAATAAATTAAAAAGAAAAACACAACAGTTTGCATATAAAACGTTGGTAAGCAATGATCGCTTATCAGTACGCTTTAGTGTGTTCGAAGAATATCAATTACAAAACCACTAATTTAGAACAAATTCTATATTGAATAAATTTATCTCAAACTTAAAATTAAGTCCTGAATTTAAGCAATAGAAAACACATTAATATTGAAAATTTACACTTTTATTATTATTATTATTATTATTATTATTATTATTATTACATAGGTTAGATAAAAATTTAACCTTTTAATTATACATGCCAAACTACTTTAATTAAGTTTAATTTAAATAAATACATTTGCATGACTGCAGTTTCGTGTATATGTATTGTTGTAAATTTATTAAAATCTTAAAGTAAATCTTAATTGAAAATTATACAGAATCAAAAATTTTACAACTCCAGTACAGAACCTCTAGGCAAAATTTGAAATTTCGCTCCGAAGTAGCTCGGATTTTTCTCGCCAAGAACTTTATTTACATAATTCCTGTAAAAGCGTACACTGTAGGAGCTTAGATATAGTCTTCCCTAAAATGGTATTAAATTGCTACATAGATGCACCATCTGTTGCCCTATATGCACTCAAACTGAATCAGCAGAGTTTTATATAATACATATATATATTCTATACTAAGTTTGGTATACTGTAAATGTCGAGCTTTCCTTGACGTTAGAGGAAATTGCAGCATGGCAGCCGCCGCCTATTGGTTGATATAGCACAAAAGCTAATCAGTACCAATTCTTACCAAGATCCAACCAAATATCAAGTTGTGTTAAATTCAGTCTATTCGTTAATGAGGTTTTGAAAACTTAGAAAGATAGATATTTCCTAAAAATGATCGAATCGCGTTCTTCTTTATTTTAAAGAGAAGCTTTTGGGGTGGTCTGCAGAATTTGCATATTCATATTTGATCATATTTATTTTCAATCTCTTATTCTTTGCTGGCACTGAGGACAGCCAGGAATCTGTTTTTGCTTGGTAGTGGTACACACAACAGGCTCTGAACCACACTTAGATGAAATCATAAAACGTCAAGTGTAATTTTACGGCCTAACATGTTTCTTATGGCATCTCGCACGTAAAAAAACCCACGAATGTACAACTGTCAAGTCAAGAAAATGAAACGTTAATTTCAATGCTCACTTCTTTGTTTTAAACCAGGTTCGATATGCCTCAATTTGCTGGTAACAAATGTCCACTCTCCCCATTTATGTATTGTACGTAATTCTTTGCGACAGCTGCAGTAAAGACATCGACTTTTATTTTTTTCTCTCTTCGATCAGCTCTTCGGTCTACAGCGAATGTTCTCCAGTACACGTCGATGTAAGTGCAATATTCTTATCATCTTTCAACACGACCACTACAGTTCCATTGTCTAATACATGCTTAATGCTCTTTACTCGTTTAGGAGCCAAATTCTTTGTATAACGCAGAATATAAATATGTACTTCGTAACATGTGCATGTAATTCATGAAATAGTAAATGAAATATTTTTTATACCAGACATGAAATATTTTTTTATCCCAATTATTTTAAAGATAAAAAGTGCTATAGAACAAAGAATTTCTTCTTAAAAAGAAAAAAAAAAAAAAAAAAAAAGCTCTATAAATAAAATAATAATAATAATAATAATAAAACATGATAAACATTGGTGCATAATATATTAATAATAATGCATAATAATATGATCTACAAGAGATCAGAAGAAAACTAGTATCAACCTACAAAAAAGTTTAATTAGACAACACTTTAAAAAATGATGAATATTTAGAAAATAATTCATAATATTATACGTGTTTCCTTATTTCGAAGAAAAATTTTAATGCTAAGGATTAGAAATTTGCGTTTTTTTTTTTTTTTTTTGCTTCCACTATTTCAATACAGAAATTTCTATCGTATTTTTACAGCACTTATCGTGATTATTTAGGGTAGAAAATATTTCCCATTTTTGTAATGCTCAATACAGGGATGGAACACGGGCGCAGAATTCATACCACTCTCAATGTAAGAAAATTTTCTACTTCTTAAATTAACGATATTATAGGTAGAGAAATTTCTTAAACGGATTCCGGTATGAATTCTGCGCCCGTGTTCCATCCCTGTCAATATTAAGTATGAGTTGCGAAGTTTTTAATTTATTCCGTAACATTGTTAGTACCCACCTTTTATTCATATAATTTTATTGGAGGAAGGATTTTTTTTTCTTCTTTAACCTTAATTATATATTGGAGAAAATTGTTGTAAAAAAAAAAAGAAATGGTGTGAAAAAAAAAAAAAAAAAAAAAAAAAAAAAAAAAAAACAAGTATTAATAATGTTACGAAATAAATTAAAAACTTATTTCTCAAAAGTAATAAGAAAAAAGAAAATAAAAGAAAGAATACTGTTAAGTAGGTTAGTAATTTATTTTAGATTTCGATTTATATCAATTAAAACATGTAATATTGAATTATTTTATAAATGAAATATGAAAGTGAGAAATGATTATTTCTGATATATCTTAAAATCCCTTTCATGCTACCAGACAAAGACAAATGGAAATGAAAGGCCCTCATTTCTGCTTCTGACGCTTCATTTTTCATTTTGCCACATCCTAGTTGTAATATGAAATATAATTCTACACAGAGCCATATCTAAAATTGCTTGAAAGTTTTAAAGGAATGGAATAGAAATATCTTTGTGTAATCGGGATTTTGACACATCGGCGAAAAGAGGAAATGAATATTGTAGATA
Organism: Salticus scenicus; assembly: GCA_963930645.1. Lineage (NCBI taxonomy): Eukaryota > Metazoa > Arthropoda > Arachnida > Araneae > Salticidae > Salticus > Salticus scenicus. The sequence goes on along the minus strand of OZ005652.1, from coordinate 271,953,875 downwards.
TATTGGTACACGAAGTAATGGGGATCTGAATAATTTATTTCATTAAATAATGGTATTAAATTGTAAGATTATATTTATTTTAAAGTCCCAGATCAAAAATATATGAATTGAGGAAGAATTATTTCTCGATGCATAAATCAAATAAGATGATAAAAAGGAATGGTATACGTAGTTATTTTCTTTATTTTTCATTTTATTGTAATTATTGTAAATTACAGCTGTAAAATTTTTATTATAATGATAATATGGGAATACATTAAATATTAGGAATTAAATATCTTGCTAGATAAGAGTATTTTTCATTTAAAAATTATTTCTATTTCCGCGTTGAAAAATACTTATGAATGTAAAATACTTACACTGAGAAAAAAATATACCGCCTTCATCTAGAATGAATAAATGGTCATTTTCTAAATTCTTAATGTTAGAATGATAATTCTAACACTTTTAAATTTTATTATTTTTATTAAATCCTCCGGAAAATACTTTAGTTATTATTTATTGCATTTATTTTCTCTATTTAAAAGCTTAAAAGTCCGTTCTTTCAAAATTCATTTAAGTCCGATTTTGCATTTTTTAGGTACTTTCCAAATTTCCGATTTTACATTTTAAAATAATTTTATAAAATGAATTTCCTTGCAACTTTAATTTAAAGAGATTTCTTATTTAATTCCCTTTAATTTGAGACATCGCTCATAACGATAGCCCAAAATTTAAGCAATTTCTCTTCAAAAAAATCATATATCCAAATTTACTACTTTTTATTAGATATTTTTGTAAAATCGGGAGTCAGCCATTATTGCTAAAAAGTTTCGTACTTTCCCGCGCTTCGAAATATTCTAGAACACACGAGTTCATTTTCGGGCGTCATATGACGTCAGTGGCGTCTCTTTCGCGGGAGCTCATTGGCTGACTCGGGCAAGCGCGAAATTGGATGGAAGATTTTCACTCTCTTGAATGTAAACGGCTGGAGAAGTAAGACGTGCTCTGCCTGTCCGCGACATGGTTACGGCCATTGCGAGCGTACTGTGTCGCGGACGGACATATTTAATACGATTTCCAGCCTATGTTACAAAAATATAACGGTATTTATTTATTCTAAAAGAATTTCATCAAAATGGTAGAAGAAAATCTGATGTATGTAATGTTCTAACAAAAATATGTACGTCTGTGGCTTAAGCTGACATGCATGCTTTCTATTCAAAGTTCTATATATGTAAACTACCTTGAATATTATTTATAGCATATGTAGAGACCAATATAAGCTGAGCCTTTGTATAGTGTCATCAGCAGTCTCAATATACATTGCTTTATTTAAATAGGGACGAATAAATTCCCCTTTTCTTCAATTAAAAAGAAATATAAAAAATAAAAGATAATGATCTAAAAGAATTATATGATGAAATTATCACCATAAATACCTCTTTTCCTGCCAACAAATTTTAATAGATATAGAATAATTCTATAATGCTTATGCATTCTCAATCTTTCATTCCTATTATATTGCACTTGAATCCCAAACAATATCAGATTTGAAAATTTACTCATGCCTAAAGCTTCTCAGCAAAGCAAAAAAAAAAAAAAAAAAAGAATTCTACTTACCTTAAATTATTCTGGAATTGCTTTTGGTGGGATGCTGGATAATGCACGCCTAGTAATGATACAAAATCTGTCAGGCTGGTCCGAGGTACTGTTCCCACTATTGTGCACTGGGCTGCAGGTCTTAGATATTCTCACTTCTTAAAATTTTCACATTTGTTAACCTAAATTTCACATTGATGAAATTCTATAAAACACATTTGTACTTACCTGTTCAAAAAAAAAAAAAAAAAAAAAAGGATATATGCATTTTTTTCAAATTATTGAGGTATACCTATATAAAAATGTTTAATCAATTACACGTACCTGTTTTAAATCTTTTGCGATTTGGCAGGAGTGTATATTTAAAAATGTTTAATCAATTGCACCTGCATGTTTTAAATCTTTTGTGGTTGTGCAGCAGTGTGTGTTCAAAAATAACTCACATTAAATTCACAAACAGTTTGTTTACCAATTCCCTTTGCATGTGACACATTGTAGAAATATAGGTGTTGTCCTAGAGTATTGATGGGACCATTTATAGCCGAGCCTTCCTGAGTGTCATTGGCTGTCTCCCATACTCATCACAATGATGTTACATCTCTGAATCCTGTCAATTGTGGATATTACAATGTTCAAAATACCTACAATTCATCTACAATAAAATTTTCTTTTAACCTTTAATGATTTGTTGTTAGGTGCATAATGTTCACTTTGAAGGTCCTGACATAATGTTTTAGCTGAGATGTTTTTGGTTTAAAAAAAAATATATATATATATATATATTACTAGATAAAAATTTCTTTTTAAGTGGTTCATTTTAGCAGATCTCCATTGTATATTTTGTGTGTTGAAAAAGTGGCATGCATATGAATTTTTTTAACTTGCCCCATTCATTGATGTTTTGTGTTACGTGTCAAATGTATATATTCTAGAATCAAATGTTGTATCATATATTTGTGTGCCTAAGCTCATCCAGTTTCTCGCAGCCAAATTCTTTTTTCTAGAGAGGGGGAGAAATGTTAGAATGATAATTCTAACACTTTTAAATTTTATTATTTTTATTAGATCCTCCGGAAAATACTTTAGTTATTATTTATTGCATTTATTTTCTCTATTTAAAAGTTTAAAAGTCCGTTCTTTCAAAATTCATTTCAGTCCGATTTTGCATTTTTTAGGTACTTTCCAAATTTCCGATTTTACATTTTAAAATAATTTTATAAAATTAATTTCCTTGCAATTTTAATTTAAAGAGATTTCTTATTTAATTTCCTTTAATTTGAGCCATCGCTCATAAGGATAGCCCAAAATTTAAGCATTTTCTCTTCAAAAAATCATATATCCAAATTTACTACTTTTTATTAGATATTTTTGTAAAATCGGGAGTCAGCCATTATTGCTAAAAAGTTTCGTACTTTCCCGCGCTTCGAAATGTTCTAGAACACACGAGTTCATTTTCGGGCGTCATATGACGTCAGTGGCGTCTCTTTCGCGGGAGCTCATTGGCTGACTCGGGCAAGCGCGAAATTGGATGGAAGATTTTCACTCTCTTCAATGTAAACGGCTGGAGAAGTAAGACGTGCTCTGCCTGTCCGCGACATGGCTACGGCCATTGCGAGCGTACTGTGTCGCGGACGGACATATTTAATACGATTTCCAGCCTATGTTACTAAAATATAACGGTATTTATTTATTCTAAAAGAATTTCATCAAAATGGTAGAAGAAAATCTGATGTATGTAATGTTCTAACAAAAATCCGCACGTCATGCCAGCAAAGATTACTGGAAATGTTCCTATCAACGACTAGACCTAAAGGTGGCGTGCAGCCATCAGTATGGAAGCTAAATAACCTATTCAAATTTTTAGCGTCAAGAAAAATTACATCAGTGTTGTTTCGAATACACGAATTCCTGACGTACCAAGTTCTCAGGTGTGCCTAAGTGTTGTATATAGAAGTAACACCATCGCGATCCACGAAAGTGTTAAATGTTTTATGTGGTATCTAACGTAGATTTGGATGAACAAAATTTCGTAGCATAAACTCAAAGACGAATAACGCTATGACTCAGCAATTCTACTTTCGCATGAATAAATGTGTTATTTGAGAGCGATAATATTATTTGTGATTCCTGAGCTTCATTTGTTTACATAAAAAGAAATAAGATCAATATTTTAAGGTCAGATGTAACGATATTATTTATAGTAACGTTGTCAAGGTACCGGTACCCATTTCTTTTCCCATAGCTGCAGTTACTTTTATTCATTAATAATGAAATAAAGAATGTGTATGTTTGAAGGCAAAGTTCGTTTGGTCTTCTTATTGTGTTAAAGTGCATCTCTTGGATATTAATCTTTACTTTTCAGATTTTGTTTTCTACATTGGGGTAAGTTAATACTATTTTAATTTTTCCAATTTTATTTTATTTTGTTTTTTGAAGGAATTTACTTTGTTTTTAGTCTTTTCAACTTTTGGCATATTTAAATAATTTTACGAGCGGCACTATACAACGCAATTTAATTTAATCTACCCACTATACGACTCATTTCGCAGGCCATTCATTAACATCTATTACTGATTACTATTTATTTATTTATACTCAATTTCTTGTTCAAAATCTCAAAACAAAACCCATCTTTATTTATATTGTTTAACACTTAAACTAGAAATATAGATTTCCAAGCTATGCGCATAAGGCACGCCAATAAACTGAATGGACGAAATGGTCGAGAATTTCTAATCTACACATTTCTAGATGGTGAAACAATATTCTGAATATTTTGTATTACGAGAAATTCTCGCTTGATTTTCTAGAATTTGATCATAAACCAAGATTATAGTTGCTGAAACCCGCCTCTTGTATTCACATTTATTTGGAGATATTATCAAATAGGTTTGTCCTCGATAGTATAGGCAAACGCTCAAGAATTCTATTAGAGGTATCTAGAATTCGCTTTCGAAGGGGACTAGAAATTTTTTTAAAAGAAATTTATAAGGATGACATGGAACTATTTTTCAGAGCCACAATTTAGATTCTAGATGTCAGTTAAGAATTTTTTCTCAGCGTATTGGCGTGCCTTATATTCATAGCTCGGAAATCTCTATTTCTAGTTTAGGGATTCAGAAAAGGACCACCTATTCGTTCTAGATGAAAGCGGTATACTTTTTTCTCAGTGTACAAATTAGCCAATTACTTAATTATAAAAAAAAATGTCTTTGAGCACAATTTATTTGGTATAGATGTTACATTAAAAATATGTTATACTTGTACTGATAAAATAACTAAAATGCATTCTGGATGAACAAAAATCAAAATTATTTACTAAGTTATTTTTATACGAAATATTAACCGCTTACATTTTAGTTATGATTAATGTATTTATATTTTAAAAATAGACTGCCAATATGAAAGATAAATTCTTTATGAGAAAAATAATTAGGGTGCTATTATACGAAAAAAAAAAAAAAATGTTCTCACAAGTTGTCAAGATTATAGTGAGTTCTCAAAACGATTCTCTCGAGGTAATCCTGGGTTTGTATGTATAGTAGCACTGAAATTGAAAGTAAAAAATAATTATACTGTAAAGAATTTGAGGAGAATAGAGTACCACAAAAAAACATGGAACAGAAATTATGAGAATCAACAGTGATACAAAAATCGTATAGTCATGAACTTTATGGTCTCAGCAAGGAAAGTGAAATTTAAGCAATGTTTTGACTGAAGAAATCCTGTTCGCATTTTGTTATAACTCAGAAGTGTTCCTGTTTCTTGATGATTAATAAAATTTAACTATACAGCTACATACTTCGTTCATTATCTCTGGGCACTGAATAGATTCTTTCACAAAAATACATAATAATGTATTTCTAAAATTAAAACTACATGAGACATGTTTTTCACGATCACAAAAAATGTAATCAATAAAAGAATTGTGTGTTGTTAACCACTTAAGGTCGGCAGATTTTTCTACTTTAAACAGTAATCCACACCTTTTAGCGTTCTTCTAAAACGTTACTGTTTTTAACAAAAGATTTTTACGTGTCCGTATTAACCCTTTGCCGAACCTAATGTTTTAAAGCACTGTAAACAGTGTTGCCAAATTTAGGATCAACATTTTTTCTTATAAGCAATAGCTTTTATTCAATACATTCTTAGATTTTATTCAATACATTTTAAGGAGCAATAGCTTTTATTCAACTTTCACCAATAATTTTGAGGAGTGATATGTGATATACATAATGCACGAAATACTTTAGAAGTAATTAGGCAACCGTTATAGTCAAAATTTAGCGGTAGAAATTGAATAAATGAGTTCCTAACTTTGATAATATGAGTGAAATGAAATTGGACCGACAAAGGAGAATATAAAATGAATTTTTTAAAGAAGTATAAAATATAACTTTAACTTTTGCATAAAAAATACTTCACTTTTGAATGTTTCATTACAGAATTAAAAAGTAAAACGACGCGCAGACCAATTAACGTACAGTCGGGGAGAAAATAAAACGCAACACTCGACGTAACTTTGTTGCGAATCAAAGCACAAAAATGTAATTGGTATCATTTGACGGGGAACTGTGAGTACTTTCAGAAAATGAAGTGAAATTTGGAATTGGGGGTCGTCTACATATTAAAACGCACATCAAGTTTGATTTTTTTGAACGATAATGCCCTATTTTTATTTTATATTCGAATTCCTAGGATCACGACCACGCGAAGAAGTATATTGGTTTTATATTTTACTTATTTTTTCCACAGAGTTATACGTGTTCAATGTTTGAAGGTGCTAACGTTAAATTGATATTTCAAACTTTTATTAATATCTTCACAAAAAACAACTTGATATATATTTATGAGATACAGTGAAAAAACCCAAACATAATCCATCATCACTTTTGATTCTGATAAATATTTTTAATTATGAAAAATATTAATAAATCCCTATTTATAAAAAATATGAATTATGACCTATATGAACTTTTACATAAAATGAATCCTAATGCTGAAAAATATGCGTGTGAAAATTTGCAGCTCATTCCAGTTATTAGTTTTCGAGATGTAAATAAATATTTCTTTTGGAGAGGCTTAGGGGTCATAACTTACAAAGTTTTACATGAGATAACGAAGCAAATCTTAAAAAATAACAGAGAAAATTAAACAAAATATTTTTATTTTTTTATTTATGGGTCAAATTATATAACAACAACATCAAACGCAAAGATATAAAACAAAAATGATGATTTTTAGACATTAGTGTTAGCACCAAGACTTTTTGTTTTATAAAGAAGACAAGCCCAGCTTTTCATCGTTCTTCAAAACAAAACATACAGAAAAGAAAAGTAAATGAGATTTTGACTATTCGTGTAAAACCCCTTATTTTACCTTGGCAAAAATATACACAAGTGACATTTACCTCATCGATTACTGGTGATAAATTTTGAACTCTTTAAACGAACACTAGAAGAAAAGAAATGAACTAAATAGGCAGGGCTGTTTATTATAGAAAAATAGGTCGAATGTAAAAATTGTCAATTAAAAAAAAATGGAACTGGAATGCAAGGGATAATTGTAAAATAGTTTAACTATCGTCCTAGTTAAAGACTTAATCATTTAGTTTATATAATGTCTTATTTTTTTTTTATATTTCATTTTCTGTTGGGGGAGGGGGAGGGGGAGGATTATTATTTGAAGGATACTTTAGTCTTTAAAATTTTGTAAATATATTTTAACTTTAAATATTTTTTATAGATATATTTTAACTTCTTTAAATATATTTTAACACTTTTACGCCCTCAGGATTTTGTCTTTTTGACAGTAAGGTCTGACTAAGTTGTTTTCGGCTAAGTTGACTATATTTATTTCTAGGCAAAATACGTTGATATCGTTCGTTACGCTGAAAATTATTTTGAGAAATACTACTTTAAAAATTCCTAAAATGCTGCACAGTTTCATTTCTGTGAAAATTCAGATTTCTTTGAGTAGAATTAGGAGTATAATTACAAGCATAATTTTAAGGGAGGGTGGGAAGTCTTTTTTTTTTTTTTTTTTTTTTTTTTGTCGGTTGTAGTTTTTTTCCGTAGTAGTAAAGTCTCTCTGCCGGTATTTATTTAAGGTTTAAAAAAGTCCATAATAAGATTTAACAGCTATCATCTCCAAATAATCTTGTACTGGGATTGTTAAATATGTGTTATTATTTCGAAAACAGATGCAAATGAAAAATTTCATTCAAGCTATTTAATAATAAGAAAGATGATGTGGGCTTATCATAAAATATCATGCTGTGACTATATAATTTTGTATGTAGTTTTGTTTCATCTACCATATAGGAAAAGGCCATTTTTAATGCTGCACTCTGAGTCAATAAATGAAGGTTTTGATTGCAATTGCGTGAAGCCACGGTTTCATACCTAATTTTGGCTCCTCCTTTAATACTTTACTTCAATATACATTAATGTAGCAATATCTTCAATTTTATTTAAATCAAAATATTCATTAACTAATAAAAAAATTTAGTGACATTGTTTGAACACTCAAAATACTTTCTCGAAGGAGGGGTATCGACATTATTTGGGCGATATTCTGATGAATACTCTTGTATGGTCATATATCTCCATTGCTTCTGTGTTTTTCAAGACATGAAGTACAGGTACTACTAATTTAATATTAAAAAAAGTTTTTCTCCTAAATGTGGGGGGGGGGGGGGATAAGACTATTCGCTAGCAGTTAATAAAAGTTAATCACTTCCATTTTCACTTAACTATAAAAGAATAAATGATTTCCTACTACCAATAATTTGACGGCGACGTGACAGATGTCAGACTCGTCTGTACTCCTTAACACTAACTTGAGATAAGCTAAACTCAGAGTAATGTCTCCAACTGAAATCCCTGAACTTCACTGACGTAAACCCCTCGAACTGAACTGAACCCATAATATGATTTTATCATGTTTTTTATACAATAGAGAATCAATTTTCATTCATACACAACCTCGTTTGCAACAAACTTATTCAATATTAATTAATTGTTAAATTTTGCAAAGTCCAAAGTTTTCCCTTTAACCTCGTATCTACTATCCATTCTTCGAAGAGTACTTTTTTAAACAGAGTTAAGACTTCTAATCCAACTCAACTACTTCACAACACCGGATTTAGAAATTCCTTACGAAGATTGCATGAAGCCTCATAAGTTGACTTCTTTGTTATTTTCATGTGGCCGATGTTTTCAAACAAAATGGCGGATCAAGTTGATTAGTAAACCTTGTTTAGAAGCCAATATAAGCTATGTACATATCGAGTCGATCTCACAATTTGCTTGAAAAGAAAAGTTTTTTATCAGTGTATTTTGCCTGTAAACTTATGCTTCAGAAAATTTGATATTAACATATAAAACTACAAAAGCTACAAACAACCCAGACAAGCTTAGACAAATGTGTGTTAGGATTCACCCGAAGAGACAGAAAGCGAAACCGATTAAAGAATAAACTAAAGTTACTGATGTCATTTGTAGAGTAAAAAAGTTATTAAGACGTAATCAAATAAAGTAATGTAATCTTAGAGAATTCGTAACATCATCTAGGACATTATATGAATTGTGCAAGCAAATTTTGAGCTTTTCTATTAAGTTATGAGGATAATACAAATAAATCTTAACTTTTAATGCATGAAACACAAAAACAGAAGTACAAAGATGTGAAAATAGGGAAATAAATAAATAAATAATAATAAAAGGACTTAGCATACAAGACTTAGTTATCAGCTACATGCGTAAAATATGTGAATACAAATAGAAACTAATGGCGATTTATAGTTAACATTTAAACCCAGAAATACAAGATAGCACTAACATGGAATTAAAGTTAAAAAATCCTGAATTTATTTTATTTATTTATTTAAATATAATACAATTTAATATAATACAGTCAGCAGTAAAATTATTGAAGCACTAGCAATAACTTCTACTTAAAAGATGGGGACCTAATACTATTTTGTTAAGTAAATATTTGTCAAGTCATGATCTTAGTCTTATACTGTTTATGAAAAGTAAGTTGATGATAAAAATTAGCGATCAAACAAAATAAAAATATGTATATGAAAAGGGTGGATTTGTGCTTCAATAATTTTGCTGCCGACTGTAAATATGATAATGTTTTAAGAAAATAATTGAGTATACATTTAATATTATTTTTTGTTATAAAGTAATATTAAGTTAAAATAAAGTAATTAAGGAACATTTTTGCTCGAAATACTATTCTAAAGTTATTAATAATTAACATTAGATTGCATTATTATCCAAATTGAGATATCCAAAGGTACCTTTTTATCTTTCTTTTTCATTTTTTTCCACACCGAATGTTATTTCTTAACTTAGAAAAGTTATATTAGATTAATAAAGATTAAATTCCATGCGTAGAGGATGTTTAAAAATTATAACTTTTAGGTTTCATCTGTAAATTAAATAATCAATTAAAAAAATAGATAAATAGACAGATAAATAAAATAAATTAGTGCAGTTAGTTGATTTTTAAAAATATTAACTTGAAAAAGGACAATGAGATATCTGCAGAGAAGGATAATTTACAATGAAATTCATCGAAACATTGCTTAAAAAAATTTTGTTTGTTATATCATTTTTCACAGGAAAAAAATGAATTGATAGATTTTTTCTGATACTGTAAGTATATTAATATAAATCAATATAAACATATAAAATTTTTTGAAGAGGTGGAATTTGTTTGTATTATTTGTTTTAAAATGATTTATCTTGAGAGGAACTTTAATGCGTAACAAATGATTACACAAATCTACAAAAATGATGTTGTTGTCAAGCTATTTGATAATTTTAGCTGATACATATGTTTTTCGATATGCTGAAACCGAAAATGAAACCAGTTTTTCTCTATCACATATAGACTTTTATTAATACAGGGTGTTTTATTACACAATTTCTTATTTTCAATAGTTAAAGTATGTATCTATGAATAATTATAATTAATCATGGAACATACTAAAAAAGTTACCATGTAATTATATTGGTGGAAGACTCACGGAAAAAACTGTGTCGGCAGACACTCTGTATTGGCAAAAATCTATACGTGATTGAGAAAAATTGGCTTCAGTTTCGATTTGAGCACACTGAAAAATATAGAGATCAGCCAAAATTTTCGATGTAAACTTGTGTTATTGAACATATTCGATATTTAAAAATATATCTGATTATAGAGATTTAAAAAATAAAATATACTAAGTGTTAATAGTACCGTGTTTAATATGATTATTCATAGCTAAAAAACTATAGGAAAAATATACTTTACTTGCACTTTGTTTAAATTAATTATTTTACTGTATATACGGCCGTATTTTTTGCAGGGATGGAAATTTGGTGCAAAACACATATCAGTATTTCTTTAAAAATTTTCTCTATTTATAAAATCGTTGGTTTAGAAAGAAGAAAATGTCGTTTCATAAATACCGGTATGAGTTCTGCACCCAGTTCCCATCCCTGTGATCACGTGGTTGTATATTGTACAGTCAGGAGAAAAAAAAAAAAAAAAAATACCCCCACCCCGGCCAATCTCACCATAAATTACCGTAGAAACATGCTACCAGAACCTATTGATTTTTGATAATATCTAGTTTTATAAAGGTACAGTTAGAGGTCGTCTAGATATTAAAACTGGCATCAACTTCATTTTTTTTTTTTTTTTTCCAACAGCAGTCCCTATTTTTGACCTCATATTCGAATATCTGAGATCAAGGTGGTTTGGAAAAAGTCCTGTTCATACATTTATATTAATTCTTGATAGAATTGCGAACGAAAATATATTAGGGGTCCGTCCAATATATTTAGAAAAAAAGTTATGATCTCGCATAGAACGTAACTTATTTATTAATATTCATAAAAAAAAAGTACAGAAATTTTAGTTATGAAATAAAATTAAGTTTATTAACAAAAGGTATTGCGTTTGTATCTAAACTTATTTGAATGATTAAAGTGAACATCCGTGTAACGTACTAACACAAAGCAATACAAAAAAAAAAAAAAAAAAAAAAATTGCAACTAGTACTCATACAGTGTGATAAACAGTCCCACATAATACGTAAGATAAATTTACATTTTCAAAGAGTTAATTAAACCTTTAATTCCTCTAAGGCGTAAATGACTTATATTATTTCTTCTTAAATACAGTTTATAAATAAAATAAAAAAGTTTAACAGTATATTTTTAACAAAAATGAAATAGTCCATTATGTCATTTTATGCGTTAAAATTTAAATAGCTTGAGGCATACTAAATCTACAATATTCAAATTATAAAAATGTAGATAACAAGATTAAATAATTATTGTAATAATAATGATAATAATAATAATAATAATAGCGGTAAAAATAAAGAAAAATGTTTAATATTTAAGAAAAAATAATTTATCTATTTCTATAGGGTATATTTTTATTTTGTAAAGTAATCAGCGCATGAATGTGTCAAACATAATTTGAAGCATATAAACCTACAAATTACAATATTCAAAAACATAGATAACAAGATTTAAACAAAAAATTAATGGTAAAAATCTGGGAAAAGATATTTAAAATTTAAGAAAAAAGAGGTACTGTTCAAAAGCATTCCTATTTTGAGTAGCAAGTCTCGCCTCTAAAACTCCAAGTTATTTAGTAAATTCGTGATTTAAATAATCTGGTGTGTCACTCACACGACTTTCTCTTACTCTACATTTCAATGCTATACAGTAAGATTTCAGATTTAGAAGTAAAATAAATAAGGTAAGATAACAAAGTTCATTCTAGTTTATAAAAAAAGATAAAATTAGTTTTAGGGCAGTTTTATTTCACATATAATTCTCCGTGAGGGGGGGGGGGCTGCCGCTCCCCTTTAACACTCTGTTCAATTATAGTGTCTACATTTATTTAAAAAATAAATAAATAAAATTCAAGGCTGTTATTAATTTACCTTGAAAACTACAATTTTGAACCTTTTTTCAAGTGGCAACAATATAAGAACTTCAAAATACCAAATTTGAATGTCCTGCAGCTATTTGTTTTTAAGTTATGTTGATAACTCATATCCACAGAGATCAAACACTAAAAATTTGAGTTTTGTATTCAAGGCACCTTAAAACGTGATATTATACAAAAACGAGAGTGTGAAATCGAACTACAAAAATACTATATTTATAACAGTTTGGGTATGAAATATTAATTTTCCTTCCTTAACAGCGTTCGTTGACATAGTGAAATGTAACAAAGCACTTTCATCAATTACATTCAGCGGGAAAGAAGGTATTACACAGACAACCTTTAGGCAGAAAGTGAGTATTGCTGACGGGGTTGTCGGCCTGGGGCTCTATTCTCGTCTAGTCGTTACGTGGAAACGACAACGACGATTTGCTATTCTCATTCTAGCTTGTTTACAGTCGTTATGTTACCGGCAGCTAGGAAGCAGTTGTTCAGCTTAAAAATAGTCGTTTATCACAATAGAAATGGGCGCGTCTGTATAATGTTTTAGTTTGCTCAGTTAAAGGGACATTTCACATTTTCCACCATTGAAAACAGGTTGTCATCATCGCTATTCACAAAATTCCCCTCCCTAAACGGATTACGAATGACCCCTTGCAACTGATTGGTTTAAAATGTCACCCTGGAACGCGAGCGTTTATTCTCCCACTCAAGATAACAACGACAGACCAGAATAGCACTTAATCCGGAGATGGTTATTACGGTGGGTAGAACAGTAGTTAAAAACTGTCGTTAACGGTTACAAGTGGTGGTTAATAGGCAACTAGACGAGAATAGAGCCCCTGGATAGCTCAATTGGTAGAGCCTTGACCTTATAAGTCAAAGATTCGGGGTTCGAGTCCCGGTCCAGGCATTATTTTCACTCAGTCGGAAAAATAAAATTTCAATAAATATGATTTTCTTCCACAGTTGTTTGTGTGATTTTAATAAAAATATTATAGATCTTTAGATGATTCAGTTAGCTAATTATGTTTGGCGATTTTTCTATTGTTAATGTGTATGGCACTTCTGTCATGAGAATTCAAAATTAATTAATAGATTTAAGCTTAAAGTTTTTTTTTTTTTTTTTAACTACTTTTTATGTGTTCATGATGGCAAAAAATTTATATGCCAATATGTAATAATAATTTTGAATTTGGTTTTGGTTAGAGCCTTGGCGAAATAAATGAAGAAATCGGAACTTCATTTCATCATCAACAACTAAACGTTAAAGTCATCTTTTTGAGCTCCCACTTATATGTTATTAAAATACCTTCAATTATATTTATCCAATAATAATAACTTTATAAAATAGTCAACTATACGAGAGTAATATATGAGATAAATGTCTAATAAACTTTTTCGTGATTATCTATAAAAATAAAACTCGAATCAAAAAAGCACTGAAGACGGTACGCTTAAGGCTACCGAAACAGCTGTATGCATCGAAAATATTTTTCTTTTGGTGTTTCTGACGTAGTAGTTTATTCGTGTTTTACTATTCCAACGCCAAGTCTCCTGTTATTATTTATCTATAAAAATGTCTGGATTAATGATCACTGTATTATTGACGGCACACTTCACAAGATCTCTGAAACTGCTATTTAAAATTAAACTTCAATAATCAACAGCCATCTACAATCTTAGTTACGTCTGGTGCCAAGCTACCAACAAGCATTATTTAAAATTTTATGGAGTGGGATCCCCTTTAACAATTTTTCGGGAATCTTTCAAAAATTCAGCAGGCCCTCTTAAACAATTGTTCGAAATCTTTCTTTATTCCGGGAAGCGTAAGTTAAAAGCTCCCACAGGCCCTGCGAATCCCTAAAGCAGCCGCTGAGCGATGTCCGACGTGCCTGTATTTTCAAACGTTCAATGATAAAATTGTTTAATCAGGACACCCAAATGTACTATTATGGATATATCAATTACTGTTCCTGTTATATTCCTACAAAGAAGATTATCCCGAAATTTTAATCTCAAATACTTTCTGTGGCATTCAAGAACAAGCGCTTCATTGTATTAGTAAATATGGATATTTTTTTGTACTTTTCCTACCGAACACTCCTTTAAAAAAGAATTCATCGGACATTTAAATAGTTCTCGAATCCTCAAATCTCCTGAAATATCTTTGAGTGTTCTCTCAATGTTCTCTGAAGTATTCGAAGCTTCACAGACTTATTAAAATCACGTTTAAGATTACCGATGAAAAGCATACATTTTTATTCTTGTGGATAATTGTCTTGTACATTTTCCGGAACAATGATCAACAATTACCGAATAAAGATAATTTTATTTCATCAAGAGTCATCATTAACAAAAAAAAAAAAAAAAACTTTTTGTCAAAAAACATTATAAATAACACAGGGTCTTTATCTTCTATATGTTTTCATTGATTTAATCGCAAGAAAAGTATTCGGCTAAATATATAAAATCTTATCTCACATAGAGATATCATAAACGCACGTGTCATTGTAGAAAAACCACAAACTTTATAAAAAAAAAAAAATTCACTTTACAACATGGATAAAATGATACATTTAATTAAAATTATCAATTAAAATTACAACTTATCAACTTGACCATCAGGGCATCATCAGAACAAAGCCATTAAAAAAAAAAAAAGGCTTTGTCCTGATGATGCCCTGATGGTCAGGGCGAAAGACCTTAACAAGTTGTAATTTTAAATAAATGTACCATTTTATACGTGTTGTAAAGTGATTTTTTTTTAAATAAATTTTCCGCTAAATGTTCTGATGTGCCTGAACAGTTTTTTCATCAGATCGAATTAATATTATGATTGGCGAAATTATGCATACATTGTAGTTACGAATATTAAGAAACAGTTATGGATTTTTTCTTTTAACTTCATAGAACGACAATGTATCTATGGGGTACGTACAAATAAAACACTTCCGGTTGCAAAGCCGTTTGCAAGTGTTCCAAATGTATGACTACAAAAACAACAAAAAATATAAAAACAAAATAAATAAATAAAGGCTGCATTGATATTTTCATAAACATCTACATATTTTATTTTCAATTTCTTTTTGGTATATGTTACGATTAAGATTTTACATCTTTTAATATTTAATAAGGTGTAAGAATTTCATTTTTACATTAATTTTTAAATACTAAGCCTTCAGCATTAAATGAAGGACAATATATAATATGTGGCTGAATTCAGGTTAGTTAATCAATAAATTCAAGCCCATTTTGCAATTTTTATTTATTTCAATCGTATTAAAAATATATTATTTTATTATTTTCTCAGCATTAAGGTAATAATAAGAAAATTAGTTTTACATAAATTACGAAGAATAAAAATATCTCATCTTTTATTTTTGTGTGTTATGTGTATGTGTGTTTAATGTTTGTTATATTTTTAGTATATCTCAGATTATTTATGTGAAACAATTTTTTAATCGATTCATATAGGTTTATAAGGATTAATGAATATTGATATACGTCGCATAAGTTCACGTTGACAATGCACTACGTAATTATGTGCTGAATTTTTGGATAAAAATTCACAGATTTGTTTTTGTTTTTTTCATAACATTATGAATCAATTTTAAATTTTTTGCAACCTTAATAATTTTAAATTTTGCATTTTTACATTTTTGCAAATACTATCACACATTTTGCATTAAAACGCTTCATGACAATTGCCAAAATTTTTCGATATTCTAGAATTACGTTATGAGTCACAAATTTCACAAAGCCTACACAACTAATTGTATATTTTTCTTTCATTCTTTCATCCTTTCATTCTTGAATATTTCTTTAAGGAATGATATTTTTGATTAACACATTGAAACACACCTTGAATTTCATATTGCAGAATATTTGTTAAATAAATATGCAATTGAAATGATTCGCATAAATATATTTATCAATTCATATATGTAGTGACGAGCCCTTGCTTTCCCGCAACTGCTGAATCCAACGCTACATAGTTTAGTTTTCCTTTGCCGCACCCAGAATCCTAACCAGCTGAGCTTCGACAGAGAGAGAGCAGAATATGAGCGGAAGTGCGTGCTTGTGACGTGAGTGACGCCACTTCCTGAACGCGCCGCTGCTAACGGCGTTTTGGGGAGAAAAGTTCAGATTCGACGAAGAGTTGACGAAGCTTGCACACTAGACGGGTGCATTGCTTGTTTATAAACTTCGTTTTTCGTGTTTCGACGTAATTGGTGAAGTACTACGTGATTTATTTGTGCCACGAATTATGAATAATTTGACGAACTGTTAAACTCACTTTTGATAAGCAATTTTAATGCTCATTAGCATTCCTGTAAATATTGTATAAAACCTTAACTTTCTTTATTAAATTTTAAGTAATTAGTAATTAATCGAATTAGTATTTTTTTTTGTTCTTAAAAGCGCACAATCGACTGGATATTACATATATATATATATATATATATATATATATATATATATATATTTTGCCAAAAAGATTAACAAGGATTCTAAAACTTAAAGCAATTTTTTTGACAATTTTCAAACGACTTGTTTTCTTCATTTACTCACATTTTTGATGATTTTATGCCCCGTTTGTGTATTTTGTAGGGCTGAAATACACTGGTGGTAAAGTTTTTTGTGTATGATTTTATCCTTGTATATTGAATACCGGTACCAATTTTTCTTATGCAAGGATGAAAACTTGTATGACATTTCATGCGTAATTTTACATTTTGCACCAAAATTTCATAATGAAATTATTAAAGATACATAGATATATTTGTAAATATTAATAATAATCACAATAGAAGGAAAATAAAATAAATAAATATAATTTAATAAATTAATCGTCATGATAATAATAATGATTTAATTTTAATCAGAGGAGGTTTTTATGATTGTTTCTGGGTGATTTTATGGTTAAGATTTATGTTGTGCTAAAAGGGAAAAAAAAAAAAAAAAGGATAAAAGAGAGAGAGAGAATAAAAATAAATTAGTGTTCTTGTGTTCCTTTTTTAAAAAACAGTTAATAATAATAACAATAATAAGAATTATATTTAACAGTAAATGATTCCTGAAACTCGTGTGGTAAGTATTTTTGCTATATTTCATGAATTTATTCGTTTGTGAATTTTATTAAGTCGGAACATTCATTTTTGTTTAGCTGGAGGGTGGAGCGGTTGAATGACAATTTTTTTTAATACATTACTTTTGCACTTGCACACATACACACCTACTTATTAAACTGTGTCTTGGTAAATGAATTCACGACTCATAAATCAGGCGCAGCCTCTGTTGAGTTCACACATTTTTTCTTCTGGCTTATTTATTCGAATGCGCGTGAATTTTTTTCATGAAGGATTATCAATTTAATTATCTAATTTTTTAGGCTTTACAGTTTAATTATAACGCGTCTATAATAACTTCATTTTTGACCACGTTAACAGTAATATACATAGCTTACCTTGAAATATGTTTCTTAAAAATATAATGATAACAAACAACAAATAAACAAATTTTATTTATTATTAATGTATAACTTTATCCATATTTTTCTGATTTTATTCTCCTCTTATATATTTTTAATTGTTGCTTATATTCTTTATTTATTTCATGTTTAACAGTCATTATATTTCAACTTAAAATTTTCCTTCAGAGTGTACATAAATGCACAATTTTATCTCATTTTCATAATTTTATAGTGTTTTGTTTTTGCTTAAATTATTTGATAAATGATATATATGTATATATATATATATAATTTATTTAAATTAAGTATTTTCACACACACTGTTTACCTCACTGTGTTTATACACACAGTCAAAAATAAATAAATAAATAAATAAATTAAATAAGGGCATTTATTATTTGCCCGAGATTTTTCTAAATACCACATAAATTTTAATTATGGTTATTACTCAATTCCTCATATTGAGATCCGTAGTTAATTTAATGACACACACTTACACACATATATGTATTGTTCCAACATATTTCAAATAGTTTTACATTTTATTTTGCTCTCGTCTGTGATATTTTAATATTATGCCATTTTTAAAAATATGTCATTTAAAAATTTTGGTTAAAATCAATAAAATTATATGTATTTCAAATTTTCGCTCTCACACATATCCATATTACACAGCCTTCTTATTTCATGTACATAAGATTATTCTTCATTGAAATGTAGACAAAATCTATACTGTTATGCATTTGATATTTACCTAACTATTTTTTGATACTCAAATTTTTAAACACACACACACAAAATAAATAAATAAATAAATAAAATAAATAATAAAAAAAATATATATAAATAAATATAATATAATAAGTTACCACTGCAGGGGTAAACGTGTTTTTATAAAATTATATATTCATAAAAGTCACGTACAATACTTTTGTTTATTTAATACCTATTATTAGAAATTTTTGTCTCAATTTACAATCAATAAATCAGTTTCTTAGAAGATGTTACGTAATAGTATTTCTAAACAAACAAACAAAAGAAAAAAGAAAGGAATATGTAAATGTTTTGCTGCAATTTCCGGGAACTTTGTTGTCCTTACAGCATGCCATCCCTGGCGGGTTCACTCTTTGCATGTTCAACGCTGTAGTTGGACTAATAACATTGCATTCATATGCATATTCTAGTCATCAAAATTGTATATAGACATTATTTCACATATTTGTATAATGCAAATTTAAGCAATAATAATGTTCTGATGTTTTCTTAAACAACATTTCTTTCTATAGAATTTTTTTAAAATTCGCATTTTCGTCTTTGAAAGTATACCAAACCCTGCCTGGATATTTTCTTATTTTTTTTTTATTTTTTTTTATCTGAAATAATAATAAAAAAAAAAAAAAAAAAAAAAATCAAATTTTAATATATATATTAAATTTTTGTTGTAATGTCAAAAGATTAAGGTCCAGAGTTTTCCCAGGTTTTCTACAATGTATCCAGGCAAAGTTGCCTAAAAAAATTAAACTAAGAAGGCACCAGAATTTTAGTCATGATCTAAAGTGGTAATCCTAAAAATAAAACTGAACTATAATAATCCTTTTCTTCTCTTTTTTTATTTTTAAGTAAAAATTAATCAACGCGCTGTATCCGCAATAAAAAAAAATAAAGATTAAACCCAAGTAAACAACAGTGATAACAGTGCCTAATTGTTATCTAACTTGGAGAAAACGTCACCTGTATAACAAGAAATTAATCCTTTAATATGTTCTGGTATTACAATTACTACTCTCCTTTGTTTATTTATTTATTATTATTATTAAAAATTCACTTTTTTTTAACTTCCTCAATGTAAACAAGAACATTTTTATCTAATCTCATTTAGCAACTGGACTCATCAGTTCTCTGAAACACACAAACAAAACAACAACTTTTTTTTTTTCTTTTTATTTCTTGCAAGTCGACACCTGAAAAGGAAAAGATACCACCTCAGTCCTCCCTTGGATTTGTTTTCCGACAAGCTTTATTTCAAGTGAAGTACTACACAGGTTTTACTACAAAGAATTTAATATCTTGGTATAAGATAAATTATTTAAATACAAATCCACACAGAGGACTGAGCTTGCTCACTGATGTGATCCAGTTTTAAATATAAATGATTCTCAAACTCAACATTAAATTATCTCTTAAAAAAAAAAAAAAAAAAACTTACAAAATTGATAACTCACTGCTTATAACTATCCATATAATTGTATAACTAATTTAATTCTATAAGTTGCTACTACTACATATAAGGTACCTATAAAGACCTTATTCATTAATTATTCTTAAAATAGTTAAAATCATCAATATCTATATATATATATCTATTATCCCTACATAAAAATAATATTAGGCACTGCCCTCACTGTGATGGATAAATAAACAAAAAAAAATTATACCTTCATTCTACTTTTCCAATTCAAATTTTTATTTATTTATTTTCTTTTGTATTATATTATAATACTATCCAAATCCAATTACCCCACCCCCCCCCCTTTTTTTCTTCTTTTCCAATAAACAAAACAATTTTTGCTTAACAAATCTATATATATATTTATCAAAACGAGGAAAGAATTTTGTAAATTAAAACTGATAAAAACAAAAAAAACAAAACAAATCCTTTTAAAGTAAAAAAAAAATACGATATTTATTTACTTATAATTATCTATATCAAAGCAATTAATATCATCACTGATTTAAAATACATAAATGCACATCAAGATTTGTTTCTTCCTGATACATAAAACTAATTTTCTTTTTCTTTAGGTAAACACAGTTCATACATAAATATTACTTATGATAGACTTAAGAGTATAAAAATTTCAATTGCTTTTTATAGTTAGAGTTACCCATTACAAATCAAAAAATTTATAACTTACATGGTCTCCAGATAAGGCTTTTCCAGAGTTTTCCCTCGGGATAATCTATTTCTTTCAGGGGTGCTTAGGCAGGGGCTGTCGCTCAATACTGGGGTTAGTGCCGTCAAAACACGAATGCAGGTACGGAGACACTTGGGCAGGGGCTTTCGCTCAATACTGGGGTGAGTGCCATCAAAACACGAATGCAGGTACGGAGACACTTGGAGGATTTTCTGAACATCAAGGGAAGACTTGAACTCTTACTTGGCATTTCAGCTATTCCCACAAAGCAGTCAACTCCAGCCACGAAAAAAGGAACATCAGGAGTCCCATACTAGCCATTAAGAGGATAAATAGTTCATTCGAACGATGGACTTAGTGCCGCCCATATCTCCCCCCTCGCCTTGAGGGCTTCTCAGATAGGGTAGTCGACACTGTTTTTAAGTCCACACGAAAATATGATGTCCACAAACTGGCTGGTACTCTTTTAAAATCCATATTTTTGCAGGTATTCGGACGAAGGACTAATCAAATACTTTGGAGCCCAAATCATTCGTTGATAACGGTCTCTAACCCGCGTCGCTGGAAATCAACCGGAGCAATGCGTCGAATCCTTCCTCATCATCCCGGGGTACGGTTCAGGCTGGGGCGAAATAAAAAGCCGACCGTTCTGGAGCAATGTTCTTAATCATCTGACTCCTCTGAGGGAGCCCGAGAGCTCCCTCTCCTTTTAAGGAAAACGAAAACTATGTGTCTTTCAGCTTTACTGGCCTAACGTCGAATGCCCCCACACTTTTCCCCTAAAGCGAGCAGAACCCCAGGCCCAGCGTTGCCAACAGGACTTTCAAAATTTTTCTTGATCCAATAAAAACTAATCTTTTCTAAACTCCGACTAGTCTCTGAATCCGCAAAAGAGGTGATTAGTTAACCCGTATCGCCAAAGGAGGGGCATATCTCACCCCTACGTAATGAAATAAAAATTGTAATGAAAAAAACGTAATGAAAAAAAAAAAAATTCCCGCATGAGCGATATTCCATATGGAGCTCCCCGTCTGCTACTCCAAAATTCCAGTCTTAACATCCTGACCTCGGTAATACTTTACTCAAATCCTTATGTCACCAACACACGAATTTATGTAACCCAAAAGAATCCACAGATCCTATTAAAATCTAAAGTTACCTCATTCCCTCGTGACATCTGGCAATTTAACTCGCAATAACATTCCTGCTCACCCCACAAATACAATTTTCTCGTACGAAAAAAAAATCAACGACCCCCTACAAAGGTACGAAAAAAAATCAACGACCCCCTACAAAGCATTTCTACTGCTGTTTTTCCAGGAAAAACCCAAAGTCCCTGCAACAACTCTCTCAACAACATCTGCGGGGATCTCTGCTGAAGTGAAGGAGAGAAAAAAAAAAAAATAAAAGTCAAATTTCAAACACAATTTCTTAGGTGCACTTACCCGAAAAATTTTAAAGAGAAAAAAATAGATTTGTAAAATATAAAAGTTTTGTAAACAGCTCTTGTAAAATTTTAAAAATATAGTTTTTGTAGAATTGAAAAGTTTAAAAGTAAATTAAATTTAAAAGTATAGATTTTGTAAAATTTCACCTTAACATTTCATTATTTACTAGAAATTTATAATTTTTAGGAGCAATAGGTAAGCCTTTACATACTCTAGCCCTAATATATTTACAAAACTTATCTTGGTTTTGAGCTAATCTAATCTCTTCTAAAAACTCTACATTACTTAAAGTGTGGATATCTTGATTTACATTTTCCAGTACATTACAGTCTACAGGAGGGTTATCCTCAATTTCAAAATCGTGGTCTATAAATCTCGACAAAAAGTCAGCTACAGAATTACACTTCCCTTTTATATATTTGGCGACAAATTCAAACTCACTTAAAGCACATAACCATCTAGCAATTCGAGATGTGGGGTCCCTAAGTTTTAACGCATATGTGAGAGCCGCATGGTCGTGTAAATAATGAATTTTCGATGGAAAATGTAACATTTGAAATACTGAGTTGCCCAAACCAGAGCCAAGAGTTCTCTCTCAGTAGCCGAATACCTTCTTTCAACATCTTTAAATTTTCTACTAGCAAATGCGACAGGGTAAGGAAAACCTGAGTTGTCATATTGACATAAAACCGCCCCCATGGCCTCTGCTGAACTGTCTGTATACAGAATAAAATCATTTTCCATGTCAGGAAGTAACAAAGATGGAATTTTAGCAATTTCATTTTTCATATCTAAAAATTCTTGTTCAGCTTTCTCTGTCCATTGAAATTTAGACTTCTCCTTTGTCAAATTAGTTAAGTTTATTGTTCTTTTGAATAATCACTTATATGTCTTCTATAAAATCCCACAGATCCCAGAAAAGATCTAACTTGCTTTCTGTTTACAGGTCGTTTAATTTTATTAATTACCTCTACATTTTTGTTAGCAGGAAAAATTTCCCCATTTTTAATGTTAAAACCAAGAAATGTTATTTGAGATTTTAAAAAATGACATTTTGAGGGCTTGAGGCGTAAATTATGTGTTCTTAACCTATCGAAAACTAAATCTAATTTTTCGAAATGGGATTTTATGTCTTTAGACGCTATGCATATATCGTCAATATAAATTAAAATGTTCAAATGTTGTAAGTCACTTAAAATAAAATTCATCAATCTCTGGAAGGCAGCGGGGGAGGATTTTAAACCGAATGGACTTCTAGTCCATTGTAATAGCTGATCGTGTGTCACAATCGCCGTAATATGCTGCTGCTCTTCAGGTATTTTTTGCTGAAAAAATCCACTAGTATGATCTAAAGTGGTGAAATATTTGGCGCCTGCCAAAGAGTCTATTGTTTCAGAAATGTTAGGGATGGGGTAGTTGTCGCTAACTATTTTATTATTTAATTTCCTAAAATCACATGCCAGTCTAAACGAATCGTCCGCCTTTTTAACCAAAATAATGGGGGATGCATACGGGGAATCAGATGGCACAAGAATTTTGGCTCCGATGAGTGTATTTATTTGTCGATTCATTTCCTCTCTAAGGTTATATGGAACTCGATAGGGAGAACTCCTAACATGTGTGTTGTCGCTTAAATTGATATTATGCATAACAGTATCACACCCTGGTAATTCCAGTACAGAGGCAGCAAAAACATCCGAATTGTTTTGTAAAAATTGCTCAACCTCCCCTTTTAAATTTTCTTCTAAGTGATCTAATTTAAACTCAGTGTCCCACTGCAAATTTATATTTTCCACCGCTCCAATTTCTGTCACTTCCCCAAAGTTTACCTGGGGCTTTGGCTCTTCCTCCCCAATTTCCTCTAAGTATCCAAGTTGACAATTTTTATTTAAATGAAAAGGCTGTTCTGTTAAATTTAAAACTTTTACATACAACTTATTCGGGTTATTTAAGCAAACAGTATGGCTAATGACAAGGGAATCAGAAATAAATTTATGAGGGTAAATAAACACATTTTTGGAACTAGAATTGTTCATGTTTCTTACTTTTACAGGTATTACTGATTCTGAGAGAGAAGGAATAATTTTTTTTTTTTTTTGTTTTTGCATATATAGGGATAGGGCTGTGCATTGTAGTGCCAAAATTAACTGACAGGTCTTGTTGAGACCCAAACAAAATTTCAAAATTATCTCCCATAAGGGTTTTGTTTTTGAAATCTATTTTAACATTATATTTATTAAGCCAAGGAATCCCTAAAATAACTTGAAAACTTGGAGATTGAGAGCCTTCACATATGGCAAATGTGTCAGAAAATTCAGTTTGTCCTAATTTAAACTGTAGCTCTGCCTTACTTCTTAAAGTGACTTCACCGCCTAAAAGTGTTCTTAGATTAGATGAACATGGCTGTTTACTTAAACCCCTAGTATTTCTCACAATATTATTAGTTATTAATTTGCACGAACAGCCTGAATCAATTCACACATTATAATGTTCACCCTGATAGAAAAATGATAAAATAGGCAGTTTGTTTACAAAAGTTGTATCCCAACCTGAGTAAAATATTCGGTATTTTGGGGTACTTGCATTGATTGTACCGGATCCCATTCCTTTACCCCCCTAGGTCAGATCCCTACTCGTTTAAAGGTTTACTGTCGTTTTGGGTGCTAGCCTGAAATCTTTCTGCACCTACTTGTGCAACTCCCCTGCCCTGGGAGCGATAACCGCTTCTGTAAAAATTACTTTGTGAGTTCTGGGCTGAGTTCCTTCCCTGTTGTAAATCTCTTTGCCTTTTTAGACATTCGTTCTTGTAGTGGCCTGCCTTATTACAATAATAACAGATAATGTCCTTTTTGGACTTCGGAGGGGGTCGATCATTCGTATGTTTCTCAAGGGATTGGACTTTCGAAGCCAGTTGCGAAACCTGCACTGATAGATCGGCAATTAGATTTGCCAAAGTCTGGTTGGGAGTTACTGACATGTCCTGGGTCGATACCTGGGCCGCACAGGCCATCTCCGCCCCATAGCTGCTAGAGCTAACGTATTGCTGGGGGCCAACAGAAAGGAAAGCCTCCTCTTCAGCGAGCGCAATGCGCTCAATTTCTGCAACTGATGTTGGGGACCTAGCAATTACCCCCCTTCCTAATTTCTGGCCTTAAATTTTTTAATAATAAAGCAAGAAGCCACTCCCGTTCAGTTTGCGCAAAATTTTCGGGGGAATTTTTTGAGCCTCCAGAGCTCTCCTAGCCCTAACCTTTGCCTTAGCCATAAAATCTGCCACCGACATCTCAGGCGTCTGTACAAAGGACCAAAAATCATGTATTACACGGTGAAGGTCTTTCTTAGCCCCAAATCTATCTCTCAATAATTTTTCTAAATTGCCGAAATCTTTAACATGCATCTTATGGTCCCTGTACAGTTGCTGTGCCGCCCCAGCTAACCGCTGAGTGGCAGCGAAGAAGAGCTCTTCCTGTTTCCATCCCCAAAATCTAGCGAACTCGTGAAATTTTGAAAAAAAAATCATTAACGGAAAATGAGGGATCTTTTCCTGTAAAAACAGGAATAAAAGAGAGGTTATCTAACAACAGTGCTCTTCTTTGACACTGCGCATTTTCCACCCCTACTGCCAGGGCTGCACTCGAATTCTGAAGTCCACTATCTCCCAACTCAGGATTTACCTGGTTTTCTTTCGGATTGTCACCTGTCATTTTTTTAAATTAATCTGTTTATTTATTTATGTTATCAAAAAATCTCTACCCCCCCCCCCTCTTTTTTTTTTTTTATAAATTATTTACTTTTAATTTTTTATGTTAACCTAAATTCTGATTTAAAACATAAATATTGGGGAGTGAGAAAGGATATACTGAAAGAGAGAGAGGGAAAAAAAAATGATCCTCCTTTACTAATAAATAAAAGTACTTATCATGCCTAATCTTGTTTACCTTTTAATATTAACCATAGATAATAAAAAAAAATCATTGAGGGAAAATTTATTTACTCAAATTTAAATGCAAGGAGAGGGGAAAGGAATATAGGCTAATATATAAAATCAAAACATGCTTATATACTATATAATAAGAAAATATTATACTCAAAGGAAAAAAAAAGCAAATCAAAATCATCAATATTAAACATAAACAATAAAAATTAATTTTTTTTAAAAATCGAATCCTGGTCCATACGGCGCCATTATTTGTTTTGATGTTTTCTTAAACAACATTTCTTTCTATAGAATTTTTTTAAAATTCGCATTTTCATCTTTGAAAGTATACCAAACCCTGCCTGGATATTTTCTTTTTTTTTTATATATATATATTCCCATTTATATATCTTAAATGATAAAAAAAAAAAAAATCAAATTCTAATATTTATATTAAATTACTTATAATGATAACAATTAAAATAAATATCCAGGCAAGGTTTGGTGTACTTTTATAGATGAAAAATGCAAATTTTATAAAATCAAGTAGAAAGAAATTTTGTTTAAGAAAACACCAGAATAATAATGATTACAGACTTTTTTTTTCAAAAGATTTAAGAAACAATTTTAATGAAAAGGTTGCTAAAGACTTATTTAACTAAAAGATTTCTCAGTGCAATGATTCGTTTGTGATATTTATAGGTTTAAATAAGGCTTCCTTTTCATACATTCACACACATCTTTACACTTTTCGCACTTAACATAAAATTTACCATTTTTGGTAAATATTGATCAATCATATTTTATTCATAATTGATTTGCCTTAGCATGAAACTGTAAAAAATATCCACTCCAGATACTTGCACAGATGATTATCTTTGGTTTTTCTCTCATTATAACTACACCATATATATTCCCATTTTTTAGTATTTTTAAATTGTATGCTTATTACATGTACTGAAAACTTGCAATTATTTAAAAAAAAAGAGTATTAATTATTTTACACTTATACTTTCACACTTGTTACATACAATACTCAAAAAAAAAAAAAAAAAAAAAAAGACACACTAAATAAATAAATAAACAAATAAATAAAAAATAAACAAAACATTGAAATAATAACCAATAATAATGCTGTGAACGACCGAGAGCACTACTTCATTCCTCCGATGTGGCAACAATTCCTACAAGAAACCTACTCAGATAAAAAAGAAGTGAAGTGAAAAAATGACGGCAGGAATCCCCGACAGTATAAACAGTGAAGTTTCTAGTGTAGAGCCGACCTGGTGGCTTGGTCGGCAGGGCGCTGCCTTCTCATTCTCCAGGTTCCGAGTTCGAATCTCGGTGCGGGCATGGATGTTTGTGTTGTTCTATGTCTTCAACAATATTGTGTGCACGTATGTGAATTTCTGTAAAAATATGGAGCAATCGAGATGAAAGTCTTTGTAACTATAGATCTCAATAAATGTCAATGTCAATGTTCTAGTGAAGAACGACGTTGTAAACGTGCTTAGCACTGAAGATGGACAGGTTGCTGTCTGAAATTAATTTGCTAATTTTTCGCAAAAAGGATTTATAAGGTACTTAAAGTATGTTATGGTAAACAAAAAGGTTTTCCTTATATGTCTACAGACAACAACATACATATTAATTTTTTACTATATTTCATAGGAAACATTTTTATTCATTCTGCACATTAAATTAATATTAATAGCGTATGTACATTTTGTGGCAGTAACAAGGAAGCAAAAAACTTCCTATATTTTATTATTTATGCCAACTTTGTTTTTCTTTATAGATTGAAAATAGGCAAATTTAATTTTGATTATTGATTGCAAACTGAAATTATTGCAAATGGGCATTTTAAATATTGGTTGCTGTTTGAATCCAATGTTGATCCAATTTTGAGAAAGTAATAATTTATATTGCTTAATATATAAAAATGCAGTATAAAAATTTATAAGAGCAATAATGTATAGTTCAAATGCTATCTTTTTATTTATTATTTAGCAATCTATGTACTCTTAGTGGAAAAATGTCATGACTTAATTATTTGTTGCGATGTTATTTACTGTTGGATTGTGAATTTTGTAGATGCTAAAATAAAGAAACAAGTAATTTGAACAAAATCGTTTAGTGATGAATTACTTTATGAAATAAAGGATTTTAGAGAATAGATTTACATTAGATCTTTACGAATTGTAAGCGACACCAAAGTTTTAGGTGAGCTTTTACGGAGATGTTGTACAGTCGGCATTAAAATTTTTAAAGCGCTAGCAATAATTCGTATTTAAAAGATGTGCACCTAATACTATTTTGTTAAGTAAATATTTGTCGAGTCATGATCATAGTCATTATGCTGTTTATAGAAAAGTAAATTGATGATAAAAATCAGTGATAAAACTAAAAAAAAAAAAAAAAAAAAAAAAATGTAGATTTGGGTTTTAGTAATTTTGCTGCCAACGGTATTCGAGGCGATTTTAGGACACTTCGTGAAATTTAGGTGAAATTTGAAAAATGCTAATTTTATTTTCCAACATATAAACAACTATTGACTTGAAAGGGCATTTATTAGACTAATAAAAAAGCATCACAGTACTGTCGTTTTAAAGTAATAAGTTGCCGCTTTGATTGCAGCACTCGTGCTTACATTGTTCACCTGGCGAAGGGTCGTGTTTTTTTTTTTTTTTTTTTTTCGATCCGAAATAATTGTTGCGAGTTTATTGCACTTTATGGTGTTGATTCAAAATTTTGTACTTATTAATTTATTAGAGTAGTTAACAGCGCATAAAAGCTGTTAGAGATTTTGATACTATCAGCATGAAGAAGACAGTAGGCAGCCGCAAGAATCAAGTTTCGTAAATAATTAGAACATTGTAATATTTCACTTAAATGTGCTTCTTCGCCGTGTAAAGTTTATTTAGCATAATCATTTTTAAAAAACGTCCAAGCATTAATATAAATTTATTAACGATTAATCCTTTTTTTAAGTTCTAATAAATAGCTGCAATTTAATTTTTTAAGAAATTCAGTTGTTGCTTTTACCCGAGTTTCTCTCTTTAATTTAATGAACTATTATAAATCCAGATGGGGGTGCAATTGGGTCATATATGCTTATCTGCCAAAATTACTAATTTTTAAATCCGATTTAGCCACCAGTATTTTTAAAAATGGAATCTATCATATACATTTTCGACGAATACACAACATTAAATAAACCGAAACTTTTGTAAAAACTTTCCGGTACGAAATTTTCCGGTGAAATAATGGACACTTTGCACCGATGTGTAAGTCATACAACATAATTTTTTTTTATTATTATTATTATTTTAAACTAATTCTATAGTTTAGAAATCAATATTCAGCACAATGCACTTAAATTATAAAAAAAAAAAAATAAAAATAAAATAAAATAAAATAAAATAAAATAAAATAAAATAAAATAAAATAAAGACGTTTATTAAAGAATATGTTACTGTGTGATTTCCGCATTCAAATTTTATTTATTCGTTTAAGAATCGTTCTTTTCTAAGCAAGTTTTATTAGAGTTGAAATATCGCATTGGATTAATTTTATTTGAAAAATGTGTGCTGGCATTTATTAATCTGTCATTTTATGTTTTGAATACGTTATTAAATTATTCTGAAAACATTTAAATCCATATTCAAACTTATATATTGATTGTCGCTCGGAAGAAGCAGGCAATTCTGAAAACTATAAAAGAAATTTCTAAAACAGCTGCAAATGATAGACGAATTTTCTGCACATTTTCTTTAGTACGTAAACTTTACTGATCGATTTTGAATAAGAGATTTTTCATATCTAAATAACATCAAAAGAGTAATGTTTTCTAGAAATATATTTCATTACAGTAGGTTTAAAATATATTTTTAAAATGGGAATTTTATTGAAAAGAAATGGGTTAATAAATCGTATTATAACGTTATTATTTAGAATTTTTCAAATTTTTCATATACGATATTGAAAATTTTTTTTCTATATTTTCCATAATAAAATGCAAAACTGAATACAAGTTCCTTTATTGAAACTATAAAGGAGTAATCTAAGTTACCACTTTCTGGATTTTTATATTTTCTGTATAAACTTACAAAATATAATGTTATAAAAAGTCTTTTATTTTTCGTAATATCTTATATTTTAAATACTTAATGTAAAATGTGTTCATGTAATATAAAAGAGAATAGGGAATGCTGGTATACAAAAAAGATACACAGAAACAAAAAAGAGCTGTGAAAAATATAATTACAAATTACACTCCAATTCCGAGAAACGCAATTCCGAGAGTTGACCTATAAATGACACGGTCAGCTTCCTTCTTAGAAAAAATGTCTAGCACCAGTATTTTTAACAAATTTCTGTGAAATTTAAAGCATTGACCAGTCGTCGTCGCTGCAGTTCTACATTTTTATGTGCTTTATATTCTTTTGTCCCCACTATTTTTCATCACAATTTTTTTTTAAATAATATTACAGTACTAATATACTCAAGAAAAATTTCTCTTTGAAAGTGGTGAGGATGTAATAAAACATACGTAAACATACAAGAACACAGCGACGCCTGGTATTGACCGTTCATTACAGACCACTTCCCTTCTTCAAAGGGAAAAGTTATAATAGTTTTTAGACTTTATTTTTTCGGTCAATGATTGTAATTCTTTTCGCCGGTCGCTGAGTAATCTGTGTAGAAGATTTATTATAGTGTAATTACACTGAAAAAAAATTCTGTGATTGATATTTAAATGTGGGTTACTGATAAGATTGTGTTTCTAGTATATATAGAGCTACATGCCACCCTAATAAATTCTAGTTTCATTTGGTATCGAGTTCTAAAAACCCCTATTAGAATTCTAGAGCGTTTTACGATAGTACCGGAGTCAAACTCATTTAAAAATCTCTCCAAACAAATGCGAATACAAAAGGCGAGTTTTAGTAACTATAATTTTGCTTTTTGACTGAATTCTAGAAAATCAAGCAAGAATTTCTTGCATTACAATGAATTCATAATATTCATATTATTGTTTCACTATCTAGAAAAGTTTAGACTGGAAATTCTAGATCATTACGTCTATCTAGGTTACACACACACACACACACACACACACACACACACACACACACACATATATATATATATATATATATATATATATATATATATATATATATATATATATATTATACGCATAGCTCGGAAATCTATATTTCTAATTTAGGGATTCAGAAAATGAGTACTTATTCGAAGGCGCTGTATATATGTATTTTTTCCCCAGTGTATAATTATTATTTAAAGATCGTTGAAACCATTAATGTAACGCATAAAATTGAGAACTAAATCCAATGCTCTCTAAAATAAATTAAAATGGTGATTCAATTATCATTAAATTACCATACAATTAACCATTATCTTCTAAATTCAGTATTCAAAACTGATGGCATTAGACTCGAAAATTAAGATATATTTAACTTTGCTCCACCTTCCAGAGCTGAGCTCGTCGCGTTCGTATAGTTTTGCGTGTGTTTTATTATTTTGTCACCTATATTTTTTAAAAGAAATATTTTTTAAAATTTTAATACTATAATATTAAAAGAACCCTCTATGCTTACCGATGCTGATGTCATTAACGAAATTCTCAAGCTTAAAAATAAAAAATCCCGTGGCATCAGCATCATCCCTAATGAAGCACTCAAGAATCTTCCCCGTTCATTTATTCTAAAAATCACCCATTTAATCATCAATATTATTAATTTTTGTTATTTTCCTCATTATTGGAAGATGGCTATTATTGCCGATTCCTTAAAGCCGATATCCCCCCTGAAAAGGTCTCCAACTACAGACCCATTTCCCCACTAAATTCCCTTAGCAAATTTACCGAGGCCTTTATTGCTCGACGAATTGATGATTTTCTCGAAGACAATAATATTATGAATCCAGAACAATTCGGTTTTAGGAACAATCTTTCGGCCACTCACCAAGTTTACCGTCTTGTCGAGCGTATCACTACCAACAAAATTCAGAAGAAAATTATAGCTGCCGTCTTCTTTGATATTGAAAAAGCGTTTGACAAGGTCTGGGTTACGGGTCTTATTTTCAAATTAATTAATTATAACTTCCCTCCCCCCTTATTAAACTTATTTTCTCCTATTTCCAAGATCGTAATTTTCATGTTAGAGTTAAGGATAAAATTCCTGGTAAATATTTTGCCCAGTATGGCTTCCCTCAAGGCTCCAAAATTTCTCCAAAATTATTTAACATTTTCATTAATGATATGCTCCCTTATCCACATACTCATTTGGCTATTTATGCAGATGACACCTGATTTTTGCGGCTCACAGGAATAGGGAATATGCCATTATTGATATCTCCAAGCATCTTAAAATTTTAACCACATGGTTCCAGAAATGGAGAATTGCCATCAATTATTCTAAAACGGAGGCCAAACATTTCGCGCATATTACCAATACTAACAGGGACAAATACCTGTTAGTATTGATCCAATTGGTCAAAAATTCAATAACCACTTAATTCCATGGTCCAACCACTGTAGGTATTTAAGTATTATTCTTGATCAGAGACTTACATTCCACCAACACATCTTAAATTCCCGTGCTAAGTTCCGAAGAGCTAAAGCTCAATTATACCCCCTAATTGCTCGGAATAGTGATTTATCCATCAGTAATAAAATGCTCCTTTATTTTTCCCATCTTCGTCCCCTTCTTACTTACGGATCACCCGTGTGGTCATTTGCAGCCAAATCTAATATCAATTTGCTTCTTAAAAGTCAAAATGCTACTATCAGGCAAATTTATAACTTACCTTATTACGTTCATAATTACCAAATGTATCGTGAAATCAATTATCCGCGTCTTCAAAATTTTATACAACACCTTAATATTAGTTTCCATGATCAATTAGAATATATCGAGAACCAAGCTTAAACACCCTTGTTGGGTATGACCACACGGATCCTTCGAATAGAAAACGCCCAAATGTCGGTGTTATCTTTTCTTATCTTCTTTAGTTTTTCGTTGTTTTCTTGTCTTCTTGTTAAAAAAAAAAAAAAAAAAAAAATCTTTAAAAATTGAAAAATTTACCAAAAATATTTGTTAATGTGTTCGTAATGCAACACTTAAACTTTCTTTTTTCCTTGTTAGTTATTGTAATGCTATACTTAAACTTTCTCTATAATTTCTTTTTATTGTTCTTAGTTACGTTAATTTCATTATCTATTTTTGTTTTATGTTTGATTTTCTTTTATTGTTGTCCTACTTCACTAAGAGCTCAGAATAACATTTCTTGTTTGTCAGTCCCGGCCTTTCCCCCTTTATGTATATATATATATATATATATATATATTTTTTGTAAGCCATCACGATCTTCAACCAACTCTGCTAACTACATTTGGTTTCGCTGAGGTGTGGGGTCACCACTGGACCCCGGGAACTCAGCACTCATCCATCTCTCGAACATTATTAAAAGAAAATTACTGCTCTGAAATAATAGTGTCAAAATAATAAAACACTTGAAAAAATATGTTATGTTGTAGGGTTAGCCAGAAAGTTCAATTGTAATTCAAGTAACATTTATAAAACTTTTAAGAAAGTATTTACAAATATTTTCTTAAAACTTATAAAAATATTGTTCATAATAAATTTCCGGTGTCAATTGTTGTTTAATTCAATACACCAGAATCCCGGCGAATTCAATAGGAACGTTGCGGCCCTTCACCCCAACTCTTAAATTATCGGAATTCAAATTGGCTTTAAATGAAAGCCTTCTAAAGCAAACTGTGCATTTAACTGCCAATTTGTAATAAAAAACTAGTGTAATATGGCCACCACAAGACTTTCTACTATACAACATCTTATACAAATTCACGCAATTCATTATAATTTATTAAAATTATTTGCCATTATGAATGCAGACGATTTTCATCCCAAAGAAGTAAACATTAAATGCCGAAAGAATGTAAATTTTGTGCCAACATGAAAAAAAAAAAAAAAAAAAAAAAAAAAAAAAAAAAGATTTTTTTTTTTTTTTTTTAATGGAACGAAATCTATAACTTTATTTTAAATTATCACAGATCTATGGTTCAACCATTCGTTTTAAAGGTATTGACGAGTTCTTTCGAAAGGTACCCATATTGAAAATTTATACCCTGCGAGGCACTTCTCCCCAAGAGGTGTGGGTTGTGTGTGTGGGGGAGGGGGGGGGGGGCTAGCGATACTCCTACACGCACACACTTTTTCTCCTGTTTACAACTACTGTTATCGATATTTATATCAATTTTATAATTATGCTTTAAAAATATTTCTCGTTATGTACATTTCCACGCAATTTTGTCGTATTCTGCCATGTGAAAAATTTTGAAAAAATAAGGAAAACAGCGTCACCTGTTGAGCGATCGGTCCCAAAATGTAAGCAGCACCAGTTTAAGTCAGGATCTAACGAAATACCAAGTTTGGTTAAATTTTGTTCGTTGTTTGTGAGACACAGCGTCCGCAAAATTTATGATACAGCCACACACAGACACAGATAGACGTTTTCTAAAAATAATCAAATCATGTTCAAGACATCTGAAAACGTGTAAATTCATCGAAAACTGGAGTTCGAGAATTTTAACGAATCCAGTACTTTCATCTTATGTACGCATAAGAAAGAAATAACATTATTTAGATAAAGAAACATGACTCTGTTATGTGTATAAAACGAATAATGTTTATTTTTAAAATCTAAGGATGGGCTTAATTTCTTAGTTGTTTACAGAATCTGTAATGAACACTTTAAGTATTATACTTAAACTGACAATTATGAATGTTAATTGTTATACATGTTAGGAAATGCTTATGCTATAACACAACATTTTGTGTAAAGTATTTAACTGATTTTAAAATATATAACAAATAGTCTTTAGTAAAAAGATAACCTCATAAATTGAAATATATATATATATATATATAAAGTGTACACAATAATTAAAAGAGCTATAAAAACTTGTAAAAACTTTAAAACACGTTTATATTTATTAAAATCTAATTTACAAGGTATACAAAGCTTTACGCCGTGAATTTTCATGGCATCTTCAGGTCATGCAAATGATAAATGATAGAAGACAGGGAATTTATAGTAGTAGAATGATAGTAGTAGGAATTCAAATTCGAAGATCACTTCGCTACTTGCGACCTTCGAGTATGAATTCTTCTTGTTATATGTAGTATTTCTGGCAAGCTACAGTCGGTAACAACACTAGCAAACGAACTGTCCGAACACTAGCAAAAATTCCTATGTAAACAATGTACTTACACTTCATACGGTTTTGTTAAGTAAATCCTTGTTGAATCATGTTCTTAGTCAGTGTAAGAACATGATTCGATAAGAATTTATTTAACAAAACCGTATGAAGTGTACGTTTTTTACATAGGAATTTTTGCTAGTGTTTGGACACTTTTGTTACCGACTGTACTAGCATCTATAATTGCCACCTATCCCATGACACATGTACTTTGTCTTCTGATATTTATCAATTGTATGACCTGAAGATGCCAAAGAAATTCATGATGAAAATGTTTGTATATTTTGTATATTAGATTTTAATAAATATAAACGTGCTTTAAAGTGCTAAATGCTTTTAATGCTTTTTTAATTAAATAATCTTTACTAAAACTTTTGTATATATATAAAGTAATGATGAAAAGTAAAACTCGAATTTTAAATGTATATTGTAAACATTTCTTTCTTATGATTCGAATTCTAAATTTAATTACCTATTTCCTTATGAATATGATGAATATTGCTTAATAATAATTAACTTATTTACTGTCTTAGACAAAAGTCACTCAATGCAATACAATTCACATTAAAAGAAATACACTACTCCAGAACACAAAACATTAAACACCATTTTTCTTTTATGAACAGTGTTAATGTAGACATTCTTAATATATGTATGATAAAATAGAATTATATAAATAGCTAGTTCAGTTTAACTGAAATTTTTAGCAGACAGAAACAATGTTATATATTAGGACTACATATGTAAAATTGTAATTAAATTGTGAATATATACTTTTCTTTTCATATTAAACAATATATTTCAGAGCTCGTAAAATCAATGTAAATAACTAGATTTCTACTTTTTTTTTTTTTTTTATTAACAATATTTGCACTTTATATTTCATTTTATAATAAATTGCTGTTAATTTTATTTTGTTTCTACAAATGCAACTTTTTACGATTTTAATTTAATTATATCTCACGAATTCATGAATATTTGTCTTTGTGTACAGTCGTTAATAAAAGTATCCGAACACTAGCAAAAATTCCTATGTGAAAAAAGTAGAGTTAATACTGTTTTGTTAAATAAATCCTTGTCGAATCATGTTCTTAGACTGACTAAGTATATGATTCGACAAGGATTTATTTAACAAAACAGTATTAACTCTACTTTTTTTCATAGGAATATTTGCTAGTGTTCGGATACTTTTGTTACCGACTGTATATAGACATAGATGTCACCATCCTAATTAATATTCCGTAGTACTGTTAGCACACGTCTCTTTTTCTACACCAGTTAATTTTTAGAGTAATTCTCTCCAAATTCAATTGTGATTAAGTAAGAAGAAAGATACTCTAAAAAAAGACAGGTGTGAAAAAAAAAAGGCAGATACAAACAATACTACGGTATATTAATTAGGATGTTGGCACTATGATAGAGATATAAATACTTTTTATTTCGATAAACATATTAATTCGATAAATAAATAGTTCAAAAATTTGAAAGAAAATTCAATAAAATGTAAGAAGTTTTGTGTAATGCACGTATAATTCTTTATATTCCTAAATAATCTATAAATATTTGCTTCTAATTTTAAATTTTATACGGTGTACATTTATTACGGTAATAAAAATGTATATATTGCGTTTTATAATTTTGTACTTTGCTCCAAAATTTATCGTTAAGTTATAAATTATATTTATATTTTTCTGTCGTTTCTTCTTTCTGAAATTGGTTTCATATACTTTGTAAAAAGCAATATGCGTGCAAGGAATAATTTTCTGTAACATTGAAAAACGGATCATTATGACCAAACTGTACTCTAATGTAAATTTACTCTTTTATACTTTCTATAAATGTAATATTTGTTTAGTATATTAATATATAAATCATACATAACATGTTTAGAAATATTTTAAATCGGAAAAATTGTAAAATGTACTACATGCTGCTGCTTCTTGTAACTGAAATTTAATTTATACACTTAAAGCGATTTTTATGTAAGGAGTGGTATTTTTTCGCATCTAAAAATTGATTATTATCACTATAACTTAACTAAATAGTAAAAGAGTTTTATTGCATAACGGTTCATTATACCACAGTTAAATAAAAATGAAAAAGAAAAAAAAATCTTTTTTTTATTTTCTACAGTTGTACATTTTTATCGGCATGTTAAAATATAAATTGTATTTATAGTTATTTTTACTTACTTCTATATATATATTTATGAAAAAGGTATTGGAATTGTAGAAATTTTAAGTCTTCAGTTTTGGATTTGTACAATTTGAGAACATATTGAACATAATTTGTCCATTTTTAAAAAGTGTCTGTCTGTGTGTGTAGTGGATACTGTATATCACGAAACAATAAACGAATTTTAACCAAATCGAGAATCGCCTCTCCTCTGAGTAGGGCAAGGGGGGATAGTGTAGTATCTATCCCCGCTTTGTGTGTAAATTTAAATATTTTAAAAGAACTAGAACTCATCAATACCTTAAAAACAAATGGTTAAATTATTGATTTGTGATAATTTAAAACAAATTTATCGATTTTTTCATTATTTATTTATTTATTTATTATTTTTTTCAGATGTCGGCACAAATTGATTTTATTTCGTTATTCACTATTATACTTCTCTGACATAAAAATCATATGCATTTATCAAAGACAATGGATTTCATAAATAATAATAATAATAATAATAATAATAATAGTAATAATAAAATTGGTGTGCAACAACCACAAGACTTTCATTACCCATTATTACATGTACTTTATGCACTTTTTGGAGCTAATGTGGTCAGAAGACGTAAAATTGACCTAACAAATTAGACATCTAACAATTTTCCTGTGAGAAAAAAAACTGTTAGGTGTCTGTGAGGGAAAACTGATACATGTGTAAAGATATGTAAGCCGAGTTTACACAGCGAGTTAAAAGAAAAAAAAAATCAGTAGAGCCGTTTTTTGAGATCCTCATTTCTGATACCTTAATTTGACCTACCTAATCAGGACGACTGCCAATTTTACTTTAACAACCACGTAATAGGTACCTAAAAATATGTTTATGCATTAATTTTCACGAAAATCGTTAGAGCCGTTTTGAGATACCGACTTTCACGAAAACTTGGCAAACTAATTGTTGACTTGAAAGCAACAATTACCGTAATTTTCGGTAGAAGCGCCGAGACGATTATGTGTTTGAAAGTTAAAAGGACACAAGAGTTAAAAGGAATACAAAAGGATATCTATAAGTGAGATAATATGCCGAGTTTGAAAAAAACTGTCCAGCCGTTTTTAAATAAGGAACGCACTTGCGAGACCTCGAATTGGAACGCCTATCATTTTATAGAACGCCTATCAATTTCAAGAACTAACCAACCATTACATACGAAAGGACATCTGATAGAGTGTTTATAAAATAACTTTAAAGAAAATCATCAGAGCCGTTTTTGAGATAAGTACTTATGATTCTACTTCCGGTTTTCTGGTTTTCCAGTTTTCACCAA
The DNA here is from genome assembly GCA_963930645.1 of Salticus scenicus. Classification (NCBI taxonomy): domain Eukaryota; kingdom Metazoa; phylum Arthropoda; class Arachnida; order Araneae; family Salticidae; genus Salticus; species Salticus scenicus. The sequence continues at coordinate 271,914,776 of OZ005652.1, read as the reverse complement.
AAGTTAAAAGAATCATCTATACACCAGATCTTATTCAATTCTGAAGTTTCACTGTACTATCTTCATTAGTTTCGGAGATATGCTAGTCAGAAGATTCTCACACACATACGCACATACACGCATACAAACCAAATGGCTAAAACTACTTTTTGGTCTCAGAAGACCTTAAACCATGTGAATCAGTTGAAAACTTGATAAAAAATTTTTGGCCGAATACAGTACTCCCATTACCTACGGAAATGTGGTAATCGAAATAAAAATTAATAACAATAATTTGTACTGATTGAATTTGTATATGAAAATATAGAAGAGAAAGTATTGTGATAACTATATCTTAGTAGTTTTGAAAAATCTTAAACTAAAGAAATCACTAAACTAATTATATTTAAAATTTTTCTACCGTTTTTTATAACTTAAATTAGATTCCTACACTTTGTATAAAGCAATATGTATGCGAGAAATATTTTTCCACCCCATAGAAAAAAAATCTTTTTTATTTATCTTACTGCACTATGATAAATGCAAGTGATAAATCAAGAACTTTGCATCTAACACGCAATTTTTTATTTTATTACCTTCTTAATATAAGATTCATTTACGGTATGGTATTTTATGGTAATGCTTACAACAACTTATCTTAAAAGTAAAACATAAATATACCCTTTTATATTTTCTACAATTTCATTTTTTATATACATATTAGTAGATAAAACACTTTTTCAGAAGAAATTTAATCTTCTATTTTAATTTTACTTTTAATTTTCTGCAATAGTTATACCCGATATTTAATACATGCGCTTCCTAATAACCGATATGCATATAAGGAATAATTTACCCTTGCATCGAAAAATTCTTTTATATCGTAAATTTCTTTATTACAGTATGCCATATCAATCCCTTTATACCGTATTTCGTGTCTAATTACAACATTTTAAGTCAAAAATGCATCACTTATTCATTTACACGCACTTTTTTTTATGCTTGCTACTATTATATTTCAATGTATTAATAGATAAAACACTCTTTGAAAAAGATTTTAATATTGAGAAAACATAAATTTAATTACGTTTCTAGTTTTCTGCCATTTCTTATATTTTAAATTGAATCCATACACTTTATATAAAGCGATATGCATGTGAGGAATAATTTTCCGCGCCGCATCGAAAAATCCCTTTTTATGTAACTGCGCGATGACAAATGAAAATGATAGGGCCTCATTTCTGCATCTGACACGCCATTTTTCATTTTACCGCATCCCTGTTGTAAGCCGAGCTGAAATTCTATTCAGAACGATAGCAAGAATAGTTCGAAAGTTTTAAAGTAATTGAATAGATTTCATGATATCTGAATTCTGCTATATCAAAGCAGCAAAAAAGAAATGGACAGTGTAAATGTTTTAGTGCAGCTGTGAAAACGTGATAAAAAGAGAAATTTGTTTCATTAAATAAAAGTGTTTCGATAGATGACTCTGTTTTTCATTTTTATTGCCACAATTGAATTCGGAAACAATAATTTGTATAAATATGAATGCAAAGAGGTTTTTGTTTTCTTTAGAATTCATGTTCAGGCATATTTTCTTAATTTGATTGATTATTTTCGATCCTAGGAATGTTTTATAAAAGTGATGTTAAAAATCGAACTAAAAAATAACTCTAAAAAAAAAAAAAAAAAAAAAAAGGTTTTAAATAATGTAATTTTGTAGAAAATATATTTTTAAAGAAAATCTGTGAAGTTTGTGATTATTTTAGCATCAATAATTTTATAAATAAATAAATAATACACATACACATTCATACATCTGTATAAATAAAGCAAAGAGTTTGCCGGCGGAACACATCCGGGCGGACCACTCCTATTTTTGATTGGTGTATATTTAACTACTTTGATAATGAAAGTCGGCCTTTTTTTTTTTTTTTTTTTTTTTTGTAAAAACGGAGGAATTTTTTAAAAAGATACTGCATAGATGCTATATTCTTTTAAAAGAGCTCTAAAAACTGTTATTTTTTTGTGCAGACACTATATACATCAAGTTATCAGATTTAAAGATATTACGTTGCAAAGTTTCACAACACGATATCATTCAATTGCTTTTATCTTAAAATAAGAGTCTAATATTAAACAAAAAACAGTCTAATATTAAAGAATAACGAATAGCCTTTTAAAAATTATCAGTTTTTAAGTACTAAGAGCTTCAGTTTTTAAATTACAGCGTACTTATTTACCATACATAATCCATTGAATTTGTAAACATTGTTGATTCATTCTCGAGATTCATAGATCATTGAGACCATAGAGCATTGAAACTATAGAGCATTTTTTGAGACCATAGAGCATTGGTCCAAAACGAGTGCAAAACGAAGAAATATTTAATTTAATTTAATTTGTAATATGTTGTTTTGATTTTTTCACCTTAAAAGGAATTTTTAATTATGTTACAAAGCCCAAAATTTACTTATATATTTTAAATCTAAATTTATTTCCATCATTTTTTAATTTCAGTACTGTGATACAAAAAATAAATAGTGATTTAATTCTTTTGAAAATTCATTTAAATATAGTGACCAGCGAAGCAAGAGTATTCTGCTTGTATATATATATATATATATATATATATATATAACCATATATATAAGACGTCAAACTATCTTAAGCTCTAATTTTCGGAAAACAAAGTGTTCTCTGCAAATACTGTAAACTTACATATCATAGCGAGATATTTTAAAACAATTAATATAATAAGTTTAGTATTTATAATGACATTATGGTAATTATAAATAGAAGAAAATAATATATAAAAAACTATGTCTTGAAATACATTATTCAGAACTAAATTATGATACATAAAGATTTTATGAATATATTGATAATAGGCACAATGCACCAAGTACATGCGTCATGATTTTTTTTTTTTATTTTTTAAACATAAAGATAATTTTTAGGGTAACTTTCTCTGAAATTATTTTTATAGAAAAAAAAAAAAAATCTTAATTTGTATTGAAAATTCATTAATTTTCTTTTAAGTACCAGCAAATTGTAATAGTGCTTATCCGCATATATATGCACTTACTAAGAATCAATATGCATGTAAGGAATGATTTCCCATTGTATCGAAAAATTCCTTTCTGTGATAAATTAGTTTATTATAGTACGTCACAAAAATCCATTTATATTGTACTTCATGGCTAAGTATTACAAAATTTTAGATCAAAAGTGCATCTTATATTCATTTATATGTATATTTTTATCACAGAAATTTTGTGATCGAAAAAGACTACTTAAGTTACGATTTAGTGGTCTAAAAGTGTAACACGATAGACTTTTCGTTGAGCTGAAACAAATGATTAGTGTAGAGCGCCATCTAAAAGAAATGAAATACATTACGTCTATGGGCGAAATTTATCGTAAGTACAGTATAGCATTTACAGGCTGCCTAAAACAAAATGGAATTAACATATTTTTTATATGCATAAAAGCATGTTTTGTATTGATTGTGGTACGGAAATCATTCATCATCTTTTATAGGGCTACCCAAAATATTTGGATATATTGAGGCTAAACATTGAAAATTTTGGAAGTAGTATATTTCATTTTGTGTTATATGTTTTTCATATAGGACTAAATTTAGGTATAGAATGTTATGTGTATATAGTTTATAGACAATATGCAGAGCTACACAAAATGAACCTAAACTTTCTTTTCTATTGAATATAACTGATGGAAGAAAATTATTTCTCTTACCCTTACTATAAACAAAGTATTTTTCGAAGTTTGATTTTCAATTCTATTTTCTTTTGTATAACATCACGTTTCGAGGTGCCCTGAATACAAAACATAAATTTTAAGTTTTTGATCATTATGTATATTTGTTATCTGCCTAACTTAAAAACAAATAACTGCAGGAAATTAAAATTTGGCATTTGAAACTCGTAAGACATTGTCACTTGAAAAGTTTGATAAAAATTGGCAAGTTTCAAGGAAAAAATTAATAACAACCTTTATATATATATATAAATGTAGGTACTATAATTGATCGTCGGATTGAGGGGGAACGGTGTCCCCCTCACGCAGAATTATATGTAAAATAAATGACAGTCCCTAAACCTATATTAGATTATTTTAAAAGTAGATTAAATTTTATTGCTTTACGTTATGGATCTTACGTATCAATCTACAACTAGTCTTTATAGTATTGAAATGCAGCGTAAGAGAACGTCATGTGAATGACACACCATATAATAATTATCATTATTTTTAAAAATAAAAATGTATTTTATTTAAGAAGTGTCTTTACATTTTTTTTTTTTTTTTTTAAATTGATTGCTTTTTAATCTCATTTATTTACTGTATTACTATGTTAAAAAATACCTAATAAAGATATTTTCAAAATTCTGTTTATTAATTGCTTAAAAGAATAAACAAGATCTACCTGAAAATATAAATAAGCTGCTAAAAATATTCAAACTAAAGATATGAAATATTGTAAAAAAAAAAAAAAAAAAAAAAAAATTCATTTTAATTTTTTTTGTAAAAATATCCAACTCTTACTTACATATATTTTTTAGTAAAACTTTTAAAAAAACATTATAAGTTTTTTGATTTTTTCCCCTTGAAACTATCTACCAGAATTGGATTTTCTTTCATTTATGAACACATATATTAGTTGGTAGGAGTAAATCTTATACGTTTGTAAGATTTATTATTTTTACAAGAAATTACGAATCCGTTCGTATACCAGGATTGGTTTACTTATTTTTTACTTTTCTATATAAACCGTGATTTTTCTTCAGCGATATTTTATAATCTTGTTTTTTATTTTCAAAAAAGTTTGGAAATGTTTTATAAAAATTTTATTATAAAATATATTATATAATGATTATATATAATGTATAATATATATTTATATAATATCATTATATAATATATATTTATTATATAATGATTATAAAATAGCGATATTTTATAATCTTGTCTTTTATTTTCAAAAAAGTTTGGAAATGTTTTATAAAAATTTTTAGTATATAAAGTAAAAGTTGTGTGTTAAATAAATGGATAAATAAAATGGAAATAAATAAATAGTAAAGTAATTAAATTTTACTGTCTTCAATTCAATGATTGTTTTCTTTTTTAACTAAAGAATAAAAAAATTATGTGGTGTGTCACTCACACGACTTTCTCCTACCCTGAAATTTAATACTTTAAATACAGATTAGACATTAAAAGGTAAGATAGCGAGTACTGTAATGTAAACTTATGTTAAAAAAATTCCAATTGGGTTTCGGAACAGCTTTATTTGTCAAATAATTTTGTTTGCCCCCTCACCCCCCCCCCCCCCTTTCATTATTGTACGTACATTTGTATAGAATTCAATTCTGTTATTCAACTTGCTCGTTTAAAATTAGCCAGACAACTTTCACACGCAGCATTACCTGAACCTTATCAATCTTGATCAAACTTTATTGTAACAAACGTATTAGCTTAAAAATACAATATTTGGGTCGCCTGAAATTATTTGTTTTTAATTTACTCTAAGAGACACAGACAAAGATCAAATGTTAAAAAGTTGACTTCGGTATTCAAGAAGCCTCAAAACGTGTAAATATACATATATATGTATATATGTTTATATATATATATTTGTTATGTAAAGTTTTTTAGTTTTCCCTTCTCATTTTCTTTAAATAAGACGAATAGAATAATTCTCAAACAAAAGCAACATTCCTTCAAGTGAAGGTATAGCTAGGAATGATACTATTAGCTTATATAATCGATAACTATTGAAAATAAATAAATAAATAAATAAATAATTCATATTCTCAAATTATTTCTTTTGGAAAAATGAAACTAACCATTAATATACTTTTAGGAAATAGATTAATTTTATAATCTGAAATGCAGTAAAGATGATATCCCTTTAACATTTATTTAATGTGTTTAATTTCTGCTTTCATACAAAAAACTGTTCAGATACTGATTTGAAATATGAGTAACAAAGTTTTCTGCCAAATAAAAATAAAGCACGAAGACAAATTAACTAACAAACTAAATAAATAAAATAAAATATGAATAATCACAATTTAATATAAATTTAAATAATACTTTACGTTTTCATTTTAAAAGACAAAAAAGCAGACAAGGAAAGTATATTAGAAAGAAATAATATTTTTTGCATTCATAGCTTGTGATAGTTGCATGCCAAGGAATAATATTTCCTATATAAAAGGAAAATAAAATAAAATAAAATAAAATAAAGATTAATGCTTTAAATTTATGAGCTAAAAAATCCATGTTTATAACATATGCTGAAAATATTATTTGTTATATCCCCATCATTATGGCCTGTTTGCAGAAAACACTCATATCATTAGTGGATTTCTTGAAAGATCATTAAAATAAAAGTGCTCTGGAACCTGCATTTCCTATTCGTGTGAAATAATATAAAAATGCAATAATAAAGTCTTACTTTATCAGTAATGTTTTATGCATTAACAATTATTTAATGGTTAAAGTTTTAAAAATAAAATAATAAAATAATGACGAAAAAAAATAAAAGAGAATGAACAATATATATATATATATATATATATATATATATATATATATATATATTAATATATATATAGTGTATGTAAATAAAAACGTTATTCAATTATATTTTTGAAAATATTATTTGGTATGAAGTTTGATAATTTAAAAAGTTTTGTTTACAAAAACATACTTTTGATTTTTATTATTAATCTTTAAGGCATTTTGTGTATTATATAGTATATAGTGTTTGTATAGTATACTAAGAGAGAGACAGAATAAATAAGGAAAGGATATTTTTTAGAATAATACACAGTTAAATTTCTATAAATTTTATTTATTTATTTTAAAGTAACATTTTAATTTTCTTATTACAATTTTAATTAGATTCTAATTCTTTTCTTACAAAATAACTGTCATTTTTACTTTTTATGTTATTTTTATTAAAGTGCATTATTTTCCGATAAATTTTTAAAATATAAATGAAGAAAAATCGACATCTTCAAGATTCCTTTCCGAAGTTAGTCTCTTATTTTAAGATACTTATGTTCATGTTTAATTTTTTTTTTTTTTTTCATTTGAAGAAACAAAGCTCAATTCGTAAAATTCATTCGTTTATATCCTAATTTTATTTATTTATTTATTTAGTATTTATTTTTCTAATTTCATTGGTATGTGCTGCCATCTGTCGAACAGAGGAGTGAAATGATGATACACCCTTGAAATCATTTCTTTTGAAAATTATTAAGGATGTATACGAACAAAATTAATCTATTTATTCAAATTATTATTATATAATAATTCAAATTTATTTGTAATCTAATGTCTATAACAAGTTTATATATATATATATACTGGGGTTTAATAATTGTTTCATTGTTTCATATTTACATAAAATTAAAATGCTTTTAAAAGTAATACAAACGGAGGAAGAGAAACAATAGAAGAATACATTTAGATCTGTAGAGTTTTCTTTTTTCTTTCTTTCTTTTCTTTCTTTCTTTCTTTTTTTTTTTTTTTTTTTCACACATAATCGCCACTTTTTATACTTATATTTTACTACATTGTAAAATCTTAATGCGATATATTTGTTTAGATCAATATAAGATAAGAATGCCCATTTTGAATCACCTTATTTTACTTTATGCATGAATATGCATCTACGTATTCATTTACTTTAATGAACCAATTTTAACAAAGTATTGTTGAAAATGTGTTTATTTTTGTTCCGTTTATTGGTGCCAAATTTTGTGATAGAAATGAGGCTTGTTGACAATGATATCACAAATATATCAAACATATTATATATACTCTATGTCTCTATAACAAAAAAAGTGACGCACCAAGAAGGAGTAATGCAAACTGGACATACACACAGGTTTTGATGGAATCAAACACCAATTCATCATTATCGTCGATCCTACGTGCAACTGGTACTTCTGTGACTTCAAATACCCTTAATAGGCGGTTCAGTGGGGTTGAGCTCAGTCCCCGGATCTCTCTTCCACTGAGGACATTTGGAGCATCATAAAAAGGGTCCTACAACCAGCTCGGGATTTTGCCAATCTAACGCAACAATTTTACAGAATTTGGCACGATACTTCACAGAAGCACACCTGCCAACTCTATCAACTAATACCAAGCCGAATAACTGCGTACATAAGGGCAAGAAGTGGACCAACGCGTTATTGACTTGTTTACTTTGTGAGGCTCTTTCTCTTGATTAAATCATTCAAATTTTCTGAAACTGTAATCAATTGTTTTTCTCCGCATGTATATCAAATCTACCAATTTTTGTCCCCATTTCTTTTTGGTGCGTCTTTTTTTTTTTTTTTTTTCATAGAGTGTGTGATCTCGAAATTACATTAAGATTATTTGGTTAACCTGTTGAATAGACTAATAAGTAATTTTAATCTGATCATGAATAGTAATATTTCCAGTCATTTATACAGTGTTATTATTAATAACATTATTGTCAAAATCGTGCATGCTTGAAAGTATTTTATTTGTCAAGGGACAGGACATAAATGATTCACCAACATTATTACTATATAATAATTTAAATTTATTTACAATGCAATGTCTGTAATGAAAATACATTTATGTATAAGTAAATATATTGTGGTTTGATAATTGATACGATCACAATATTGTAATTGACAATTTATAGGATCACAATATTGTAAATTTAAAGAAGCCAACAGTGATATCTAAATTGAATTACAAATAAAAATCATTATCTTCGTAAATAACATTGTTTGATTATATGTGTAATGTTGAAAACAGAGTTTTGTAATTAATAATCTGCCGATTACGCCAATAAAATGTTTATATCCTGAAATTTATTTCTACCTTTCATATTTTGTGGGATTCATATTCATTAAAAAATTAAATCAAGCTTTAATTTTTAAAAATTAAATGACCTAAATTTATTTTAAGGAAATTAATCCGTAAGTATAGATATATAGTTAAAGTGAGAAGAATCAGAAAATAAATGAGCGAATGTTGTTTAAAAATAAGAAAGTAAAATCATGTATTCATGAAGAGGTACCTTTCCAGTATTACTGGTATAGTAATGTTAACGTGAGGAATAATCAGTGAATAAAACAGTTAATATTGTTAAAAAAAAAAAAAAAAAAAGCATAATTCAAAATCATGCATCATTAAAAATCATGAAACACTTTCCCATATTACTAGTTCTGGTCTAAGTAAAAGTAAGAATACATCAGAAATTGATTGAGAAAATTATATAATTTTTAGTATAAAAGAAAAGTAATAACATAAAAAAATTAAATAAAGCATAGATTAAAAAAGACTTTCCAACATTTTTTAAGGAAGTAAGTATTGAGGAGCTAACTACTAAAATTTGTAAAAGACAAGTTTCGATTTTTCATTTACTTATTTATTTGTTTATTTTGAATACAAAACTAAAAGGTAAGTATTTAGAAAAACTCCGTAGAATATTAGTATACTTAATCCCAACAAAGTATACTATCCATAAAACTCCGCAATATTTATCAATAATTTTTGAAAGATGCAGGGTTTTACTTTCTAATTTTATAAATAAAAATTATTGGTTCATTTATTCCCATTATGTTAAATAGAACAAATAATAATAACTGAATTAATTAGCCCTATTTCTACTTTAATTTTGCTACTGAAATGTCGCCCTATTAGTCAGCCCTTCCGAGCCTTCCTAAATATTTCTACTGTTTCATAAATGTTAAAATAAAGTACAAGTTATATTAAACAGAAATATCTTATAATATATGTGATTATGACATCAAAATAAATTTGACTGCCTTTTTTTTAAATTAATTTTAATTCAACCAGGATCGCTTCCGCTCGCCCTTTTACTATAATTGTATCCGATAGTGTGGGAAGGTATTTCATAGTTTAGGAATTGTTTTTAATACAATATGTGCTTTTGTTATACACGTGTAACGTTAAATTCCTTATTTTACTCTTTTTCCATGAGTTACAATTATGTACATATCCCATATTATAATATGACAATTTTTCATTATATATTAGCTATGTTTTAGGAGCCTTTGCACACATCATTTTGGTAATAATAATTCATTCAAAGATCACCCCCCCCCCTCCAAAAAAAATAAAATAAATAAATAAATAAAAATAAAAAATCCTTTCCAGACTAAAATAAAATAAAAAATGGATTTAATAAAATGTTTTAATTAAGTTTTAAGAAGAATATATACTTTATACTTTGGATTTAGAGTTAAACAAATGTATATTAAGATAAAAAATGAAATTAAAAAAATATCTGAAATAATATAAAAGTTTTTCGCAGGTTGCATCACATGTTGCCTTAAATGTTTACAGCTAATTTAATAGAGGCAATTAAAGCCTGATGTACAAAAGGGACGCAAAAAAAAAAAGGCGCACTTGGATATTTTCGTTTTCTTTTTCTGTAACCGCCATTTTTATCGTTTAAAAAGCAAATTTTTGAACAGTTTTTAATACATCTACCTCCACGTACACTTAAGGATCGACCCGAGTGTTAAAAACAAATTACAATTGTCACGGAAATTGTAATTATAGAAAGTATTTCAAAAAGAGCAAGGATAAGGCTATTAACGATGCCACAAAAAGTATTAATTTTAGAATGAAAATCAAAAAATATTTTAATACTCAAGATAGCAAAATAATTAAATGTTGACGAAATGTTGGTAAGAAGGCTTTTAACAAGATATAAAATTGTCTCGTCTGTTTAAACTGGAAATTTGGCTTTAGGCGGCCACGTTGCTCACCCAAGCAAGATGACCGCAAGTTAAAAAGTAAATGTTTGAAAAATTGTTTTATATCATGTTGAAAAGGTTCAAAAGTATGTTTAGCAAAATAATTTCTTTCAAAAACAGTGCAGAAAAATTAATCAAAGCAGGTTAAAAACCAGAATGTCTGTAAAAAAAGATATTATTAAAGAAAAGAATTAAAAGAAAGAAAGAAAAAAAAAGGTCTTCAGTTGACCAAAAATTAAAAAAAACTATCAATTAATTATTGGGCTGATCTGATTTACTCCCATGAGTAAAATTTAATTCATTTCGAACTGATGAAAAATTCTAGTAGAACGGCAAAAATGTGACCTATTTAATGAAAATTGCTCTCTTAAAATAGTAACACATTCTCCGTTCATTATGGTACGGAGGTGCATAACTTTTCAAGGAGTAGGGCAAATTTTTAATCTCAAGGAATCAATAAACACGGAATAAAACATGGCCATCACAAAAGTGGTGCCTGACCGACTATTTTGAAGGTATCTCAGACTTTCCCGGAAACAGCATTTCAAGATGATAATGCACCTTGCTACAGGGCGTCTGTGGTACGTTTATTTGATTCAAATTCTTAAAATTACCTATATATTCCCATGAACACCTATAATTCCATATGTTATCATATCGTTTTTCACTTTAAGTTAAATAACATAATGAATATCGTAGAATTTCTTCTTCACCATACCTGCAAACTATTCTAATCTCAATCCGTTCGAAAATGTTTAGTCTATAAAAAGGCGGGGGAAGACTTGAAGGATTCGAAATTTGCAGCCTACAACTCTACAAGAATTATAAAAAATTATTTGGAATATTTGGCAGATTGAAATTTCTGAGATTTATATTAAAACACTGTATAATAACTCATTAAAGATGTAATTCCATATAAAGGTGGAATTAACCCAATGCAGAATATACATTTTTATTAAGTAATTGTTTAGCTCTAATAAATAAATAGTTTTATATCATATGTTAAAATATAATTTATTTCATATAATAAATCAAAATAGAATACAATGTATATGTTTATTATATTACGTTTAAAAAGAATGTTTTATGTAAATTTTTATAAAGTACTTTATAGAATGTAATGCAACGAATTACTATATCGAAAATGTACATAGGTATCATTTCGCCTCTTTGGTATTGTGAAAACATGAGTTTTATTTGTTTCATCCATTAGGTTTGAAGTTATTACAAATAAAAAGGCATGTCAATTTTTCTGCAATGCGGCACTTTTTTTTTCCCCCTTAGTGTACATGACATTGTGCTGTAAATTAGATTCGAACATTTCTCCTAGTCCATAGGGTGCGTCTCATATGATTTAATGAAAAATGAGTGTCTATCTTGACCTTTTTTTTTTTTTTTTTTTTTTTTTTATGGTATACGTCAAAATTACGTGTAAAAATCTCCACGCCGGTTGATCCAATTGACAGGAAGATGAGATATTTAGCTGAAGATTAGAAGTTCGAATTCCGTATAAGGCAAGGATTTTTGTCTTCTTATGCGTATAACATATTATGGATATAAGTCCTTTTATGTGTATTGCATGTTATGGATAGAATTTATATAATATGGATCATTTCCATTGTAACGAAGGTTTCCGGTGCTTTAAAATTTTGTTTGGTTACATTTATTATATTAAGACACGTGCTTGCTTTTTTTTACAGTAAATTCTAAAAATCACAACTCCCGTGAGTAAAAATCACAGAAGAAAAAAAATCCTACAGCATACTCAAAAAATACTAGACAATGAGTAGACAATACTTTTAACCACAAATCGTGCTATAATCTTCCGCAAAAAAAGATTTACAATGTGAAATTCTATGCTACTACAATTTAAATAATATTAAAGGGTTTTGATGTTGTGGTGCTGGGATTAAAACAAATTGATACGCTAGGGTCCTAGGCCTGAGGAAGAATGCCATCCGTGGTTGTCTAAGGAGTCCTAATCAGTATTTAAGAAATATTCGAAGGATACCATGAAAAATTCCGAACGACTAGATCGATATATCGCGACTAGATCGCGATATGGGATCAAGCCCATGTCTAAGCAAGCTCAGACAGAACGCAGCGCGATCTGGGATCGATGTCTTGGATCGAACCCGGCATTTCACGCCTACTAGCTTTGAGAGCAGAATCTCTCGGTCACTGGGGAGGGGGTAGTTTAAAAAATATTTTAAATATTTTTTTCTCTATCCTTCGTCAGCTAATGTTAATGCAATTATTAAAATTTAATTCGAAAAAAAAATCTATTCAAAAACTATCCAATATCATAAAATTTTCATTTATATATATATATATATATATAATATATATAAGAGTAAACTCTATGTCTCACTAGCTCAACACAACCGTGGAGATTCTATTGGAGATAGAGTCACAAATTTTTGGTGTGTAGGTTGATTTTAGGACCTTGACCCCCGAATAAGACCAGATTTTGCGAAATTCCTCCTATTCTCCTGCTGGGGGCAGGAAACAAAAACACTTTTGTAAGCATAACTCGACTCACTCTAAATTGCTTTACGGTGAAGAAACTTTTCATGAGGAGAATAGACTTAAATACAAAAAAATATCATTTTATGCGATTTTGGAATTTTTGAATTTTAAGGGGCTAGGGGTTTAGGAAACGATTTTAGGAAAAATCCGGATATTTCGAGCAGAACTCTGTTAATAATATCCCAAAAATGTTGAAAATAGCCGTGCATCTTCTTAAGGATATTTAAAATACCAACTTTTGGCTTTTTTGTTGTTTGTGTGCATCCAACACTCACTGTAACGTGATTTTGCGAAAATAACCTCTTTTCACCGCCTCCTTTATGGTCGGCGGGGGGACAATAAACACGTTTCCAGCGTAACTGGGCCGCGGTAGCCCAGTCGGTAGAGCGCCGGCCTCGTAATTGGAAGACTGCGGGTACGGTACTCGTGTCGGCCAAAGACCGTCGTGTACACTAATGGTGACTGGTGCACGTAAAATCTGTCGTGGCCGCAAAGTCCTCCATGTTCCCATCAAAAATTATACTCTGGGGGTCACCGAAGCGGGAGAGCCATCCCTTCCGTGGAGGATCAAAATTTAATGGCATGTCTTCCGACCATCTCTAGGGGTGTGTTCCAGACCGTCGCCAATTACCCATCTGCGCAGCATTAGTGCAACGTAAAACCCAACCACAACCATAACCAAGCGTAACTTTGCTTTAAATTATTTCAGTAAGATATTTATCTCAGTTAGATTATTATGCATAGGTTGGTTATGCATACCCAACGCGCATTATAAAGGGATTTTGCGAATTTTCCCCTTTCTTCCTTTTTAAAGGCGGAGGGGGGGGGGGCAAAAACACGTTTTGAAGAGTAACTCTGCACTAAATTATCTCAGGGATACGATTATTTGACTTGTTGATTGGTCATGCGTACCCAACACACACTACAAAGGATTTTTTGTGATTTCTCCCTGTACCCCTCCCTATTGGGGTAGTGAGGGGCAAAAATCAAGTGTTATCATTACGGTTAAATTTATTATTTAGTTAATAATTTTAATAAACTTTTTAAACAAATTAAGATTAAAACTTGAAGAGAAACTCGTGAAGAGATACCGGAGTTTCAAAGACGACGCGCGGTTGCTGCCTTCAGGTTTGAAACGGGCCATGACTGTCTTGCTGATTTTTTGAACAGATTCGGAATGCTCTCCTCCCCAAATTGTGTCCTATGCAAAAGTGACCAAATACTGGACACAAAACAACTTACAACATATCAATGAAAGTCTTTATGACAGATATTCCCGTGTGAGAGAAAAGCTATATGCCTTTCTGACTCACTAACTACTAACTTTTATTTATTTATTTATTTATATATATATATTCGTTTTAATCATTGTTATTGATGTTATTTTGTTGTTCTTTCTCCTATGTTTGCGCAGAGTGTTTTCACTCCGGCGAATGATGTCTATGTTAATTGCTACTGATTAATAAAAAAATAAATGTATAAATAAATAAACAAAGATTAAACAATGTTATGAGTAATAAATTTGGAAAGTGTTTCTTATGCGAATCGTATTCTTTCTTATTTGTTAATTTAAACATTTTGGAAATGTATCATTAATTGCCTATTTTTATTTTTATTTTTTGTTTGTTTCTGTATTCGAACAGAAGAAAAAATTATATATATATATATATATTCAACCATATGTATAATTTATGTCATTTCTTATATATTTAAAAAAATGCCAAACAAACTTTTATGTAAGTTTTTTTCTAATAAATAAATAAATATTTAACTTAATGTTTCGATTACACATCTGTTTATTCCATAATTCACCCCGTCATATGTGTAATGTTTGTCCATTATAACTAACGGGTAAAACTGTGATATATGAAGTTAGCGGCTAAAGTTCTTTAAACGTCATTTTGGGAAATCTTTTTTGGTAATATTCCTCATAATCATTTTTACTTCCGCTCATATTTTTCAAATAGAAGAAAAAGAAAAGAACCATAATCTATTCCACTTTATTTCAGTTTATGTAATTGAAACATTTCGTAACATAGATTAATATGAAAAATTTCTCTGGAGGAAAAGAATTTATATAATATTCATTTAGAAATAAGTGGTTTTAGCCTAGAATGTAACTATGAACCTTAATAGACGTTTAAAATAATATATAGAGAGGAAAGGGATCATCAGTAAACAGTTTAGTTCGATAGGACGATTTCATTTATGAAATACATTGTGTTTATACTATAATGAAACAAATTAGCATAACACTTATTAAAAAGATTTTGGTAAAGATACATTTGTCAGTTTCTAATTTTCGAACATATATTATGTAATTATATTATCTAATCATGAAATGTACATTTATTTTAAGAGATTTTTATATATCTAATTTCTTGAGAATTTAATATATCTAATTTCAGGCACCTTTGGTTTATTATCGCTATTTTTACATTGATGTTTGTATACATTTGTGTGTATGTGTGAGTAAAAACAGTTTAGTTCGACTACGTTTCTTGCGACCATGGGAGTTTTTTCACATGCACTGACTAACCAGTCCAGACTTAAAATAGGTGTGATAACTCTAATGGTTGAGAGAAACTAGATGATAAAAGAACGCGGAATGACCAGATTTTTACCAAATTCCAATATGTCGGTTAGTTTGTCACCCTTCCAAGGTTTTAGAATCTTCCTGTATCCTAGGCACGTAAAGCGTGGTCACACTATTGCCTAAACAGCATTCAAATAGTTCAATTGGAATTTATGGGTCACTTAAGTTCTTTGAAAAGGGCACGAAAAAGATTCTTAAACATTATAGTCTATAGACTCAAGTTACTTTAAGTGCAATTTAAAAAGAATAAAAGTTATAAATAGTATATTGTTTCGGGGTGGTACGGTTATTCTGGGAAATGCGTATAGCTTTTACAGTTCTTTTATAGAAAAACATAAAGAAATTGCAAATATTAAGTCATACAACATCTAGTTATCTGAAATGAATTACATTACAGTAGAACCTCAATCCATCGTTTTTCAAGGGGTGCGTGAAAAAAAAAAAAAAAAAAAAAAAAAAACGATGAAAGCGGGAAAACGACGAATGCGAGTTAAAGTCAAAACACGAAAAAAACAATGTTTATAGATTAATACACACAATGTATACAATACACTACTGATAAAACTAATTTGTTACTTTCCAAAGTTTCAAAAAAATTAATCTATGTTGTAGTAAAATTTATTTTCGAAAATCAAAAGTTTTATATTCGTTTTTTGTTTATTTTACAAATTAAACAAGGATTTTTCCAAATTTGTAACATTTTTCTGGTCCTTTTCTGTAATTTCATGTGGTTATATAAAAGTTCCTGCATTTTTAAACGCCACAATTGAGTCATCGTACTGTAAAAAGAAGCGTCTTAAATTCAGACAGAAATGTGTCTGAAATACCAATTCAGACACATAAATGTCTGAAACACTTACCATGCAAAATTTCAAAAGCATAAGCTGTCTTAAATTATGACACATAAGTGTCTTTTTATAAATGAGCTGAGATAAGTGACTGAATAAGATTGATATGTCTGAAATTAAGACGTATTATAATTTAGACACATAAGAATTCAGACATTATACAATTTAGACACTTAGAAATTCCGACATTTAAAATTTCAGACACTTAGCAATTCAGACATTCGTATTACTTAACAAATTGTCCATATGGAATCTAATTTAAGCAGCATGTATCATATCCTGTTTTAAAATTTCTTAGCAAATAAATTTAATATCATTTTACATAATATAAGTAGTTAACATATTTAAAATACTTTGAAGGGGAAGTTATTCGGTAAAAAATTAAGAAACAAAGTTAATTTTTATTTAAAGTTCTCACAAGTAATAAAACAAAAAATATTAAGGTAAACGAAGCATGTAACTTGTAGTTAAGAAAGCGAGTTTGTAACTGAACAATCGTAAACAACTTGTGCATAATTGATTTTTTTTCCCCGTTTTAATTTTTTTTTCTTTCGCAAATTTTCCCTACACTTCAAAATATAAAAGAACAAATTTTTTGGTTTTCATGTACATAGTTTGTTTTCTTGTAAATACCAGTTTTAAAAAAATCGTTTAAAATCCATTATTTTTTCATATTTATTGTTCATTTTACAAAAAACTCTAAACCTCTATGCAGAAAATTTAAGATAATAATATGTATTAAGCTTTAGTTATTATGGATAGTTTTATTGCAAAGACACAAAAATTCGATTTGTTTTACGGATATTAGAATTTGTTACATTATACAAGCATCTTACAGCGTAAGTAACGATTGGGAAGTCGCTCGCCTTTGAATCTGTCGGTTTGATTCCCAGCACGGGCAATGGATTTTTTTTTGTAAATTTCTCAATGCTCTAGGAGATACTACAATCTATTTTTTACAGATAAACAGTATAAAACGCATCTTTTTTTTTTTTAAATTTATTTATGAAAAATATTCACTCTAGACACGTTAAAAAATGGCGGAATTTCAGACACTTCAAGTGTGTGAAACGGTGTACCTTTTAAGGTACTTCAAGTGTCTGAAATAAATAAGACACTTTTCAGCATCTTAAAATTGAACACCCCATTTTAGACACATTTGTGTCTGAATTTCAGACACTTGTATTTACAGTGAGGCGTGAAAATTATCCTCTGTTACTTCGCCATTGTTTTCATTTTTTTTAATCACGCATTTCTTCTATGCTTTAAGATACCGCACGTTGCAACGCCTTGATTAATGCAAATATTATCACTAAATTTTGTACCAGACGCATCCTCCGACACACGCAACCACTTTTCATCGCATTATCAGTATCATCATTTTCTTGCCCTTCTGTTTAATATCCTTCATCATTTTTTCTCACGTAACCGTATTTCACGAAACAATTTTCTTGATTACTAAAGAGGTTACTTCCTGCCATGGTAAAATTACAGAATGAATAGATGGTTCGGAGACAGGGCATCACAATTTTGATCCTCCATGGAAATGTGGAAAAGAGTTATTTTTAGATGAAAGGAGTAATTCCAGTTTGTGTGCCATATGGAACCGCTTGACCTTCAGAAAAAAAAAATGTACAAGGTCAGGAGAAAAGTTGTACAACGATAAATGCGGGAAAATGATTTTTTGAAGCACGACATATGCGGGTTTCGTTAACATTATTTAAATACGATTTGGTGTAGGGACCATAGAAATAAAACAATCAATGCAGGAACGGTAGATCGGGGTTTCACTGCATTTACAAGATAATGAAACTGGTATATATTATACAATTTCGCTCCAGCATGATCATTATTAGAAATTTCATACTGACCATTTATAGCTGTTTTAAGGAGACTTACATAAAAATTCAGATAGATTACGCTACAAACATCTTTATTTCAGATAAATTGGAGTGGAAGACTGATTTTCATACCAACTATGTGAAAAATACCGGAGCCGGGAATCGAACACGGGCCATCCGCTTACTTCGCGAGTGCTCTACCACTGAGCTACCCAGGCTGTTAACCAGCTCGGCATTTCTCACATAAGTGAGAAATGCCGGATCCGATGTTCGATTCCCGGCTCCGATATTTTTCACATAGCTGGTATAAAAATCATCCTTCCACTCCAATTTATCCAAGGGAATTTTCAAGGTTGATGAATAAAATTTTTTAAATGTAAACATGTTTTATTGTAAACATCTTTTAAATGTAAACATTCCCCTTTTATTTAATTATTTAATTAATTATTATTAAAAATTTGTTTGAAAACATGGTAATTATTTGAGTCACTCCACGTATTTTGTTGTAACTTTATAAAATTTTTGTATGGAGAATATTTTTTTAAAAATCTTATCTTGTACTAATTAAAACTAACGCACACACATGAAAAGAATAATTTTTAAATGAAAGTTTTCTTTGATTGTTCCAAATTATTTAAATATAACTAAAAAAGGACGTGGAAGGATATGGTATAAACATAAATAAATTGTTAAAACATGTTTTTTTTTCTCTCTCTATAAAACATATTTTTTCCCAGAAACTTCTTTTAATCGAAGTATATTTGAAAATTCATACATCATGAAATAAAGTGTAAGCGATTTTCCCGGAATTAAAATTAAGCTGAAAATTTGTGAGTTTAGTAGTTGGCGTTTAAATGACGGCTTTGAGACCAACGGTTACAATGACTTTTGTCTCGAATGATTCATGTGTCACATATTTTTGCTAAACTGTCAGTGGTGGCCCCCCACAGACTCAAAGGGTTTTTGCTGTCGGTGTTCCTGCCTGCCTGTCCTGCGATAGAAGCCATAAAATCTCCCGATTGTATCACATATTGTTACAAACTGATACCTACTTGTTAAGAAAAAGGAAAAAAAAAAATTTTTTTTTTTCTTTTTCCTCTGATCATAATAATTTATGGAATTTGTAATATTGAAATGGTTACTGTTATTTAATTAAAAAATATCAAATATTTAATCTTAAAATCTGACAAAATAGTCCAGTCAATAGTTATGTAAAAAAGGGCTTACCTAGCAAAAGGTGGGGTAGAAGATTTTTCTTTTTTAATTTGTACATATGAGTGTCAATATGAAAAAAACGAGTTATCCAACATGAGCGACCCCGGGAGAATTTTTGTCGGCTGAAAAACCTCGAAAATTTACTACTTTTTTGGCTTTTTTTGAAATATCTCAGAAATGGCTAAATTTAGCGATATTTTTCTATTATAAAGTTTAAAGAAGATTAAATTTCCTACAATTTTCTTCATTACAACTTTTTTGTAGTACTAATAGCAAGCGTGTTACAGCCTCTTGAAAGTCGGCATTTTTTCTCAAGCTAATAAAATTCAACTTAAAGAAATGGGTTGGTGCATGATTGTTTTTAGAAAACGGAAAGAAAGGAAAGGACATATTCAGCTGTCTGACCTTAAAAAATGACATCTGCTTCGTAGTAAAGAAGGTATATAAAAAAAAAAAAAAAAAAAAAAAAAAAACTGCCCCCCCCCCTTTCACACAAAAAGCTCTCCCTTTCCTCCCGCCTCTTCTCATCCTGTAGTACGCTGCCTCGGCTGAACATCTATGTTATTCAGTTCAGTGCGAACGTACTGTTTCAACCTGTGAGCTTTTTCTATTACAATACGTGGAGTGTTTGTTTTATTTTCGAAATCAGTTTGAATAAATATGAAATAAAGATTGTGAAGGAGAAAGGTATACAAACAATCTGTAAAAGTGCAATGCAAAGTGTCAAAATGAAGAACATTGTGTTTTTTGAAGAACCTAAACCAAGTAAGAATTCACAATGCCTGTCACAAACGATACATCAATGAGCGAATGATTGCAGCATATGTACAGCGTCATACAACTGGTGATGGAGCTGGTCCAAACTGTGCGGCTCCATATCTTCCATCAAGAACTGAAGGTTTCAGTTTTAAAGATCAGTGTTTCTTGTGTGGAGAGGGGGTACTTGAAGATTTCTTTAAAAAACAGGAACGACTTCCTGAGCATGAAAGAAATTCTATCCACCATGCTATGAAACTGGTGTGAAAGAAACACATATAAATGACGAAAATCGTGGGGATGAGAGAAGAAAAAAAGTACTCAAATGCATCGGAAATGTAAAAGGTTTAGTTGCTATAAATGCTGGGTATCACAGGTTTCGTCATCAAAAACTGCATTGGAGACCAAAAAGTGAGATTGAACGAAGATACTACCCTGCAAGTAACACTGATGAGGCAATGGAATCAATTTCCTCCTAACCTTAAAACGACTCGGAGGAGTGCCAGTCGCATAAAGTGTTTGATGAATAAAATAGTGTGTGATTTTCGTCCTGGCATCAGAACGGTTACATCACGCCTTTGCAAAAAATATGGTGAAGATGTTTTAATAGCCGAAACTGCCAACAAAAAAGCAGTTTGCTTCCAAAATGGTGGCTATAAAATACTCAGTGAAACTGGTATAGTAACAAGGACTCTAATCCTCAACAGGAAAATGTCATACTAATTTCATCATTTGACGAGGCTGAAGAAGATAAGCTATTCTAAGAGCTTTTATAATTACTGCAAGACGGAGAGGAACAATTTGAGGACAACACACCTTCCTTCTACCTCTGATGACTATTGAAATTTAAGAACCCGGGCTTTCAAAATAACCACGAAGAAAATAAACATGTATATTATACATTAATATACGTTTTTTTATTTGTTTAAAGGCTAAATGAATCTCCCTATAATTTACATATAAAGTTAAATTTCTACAATTCACTTTTGCAATTATTTGCTATTGTTCTTCAAACAAGTTTGCCTATTTATGAAGTTCATTTAAAATTAAAATTGTATCTTGTTATTATCATCAATATTAATATAGCAGTAATGAATTCTTTATTACAACATTATGTATTATATCTAAATACCATTAACGTTTTATAATTTAATAAATAGTAGAATTAAAATATTTATGTATCAATGCATTGAGATTTTGCTTATTAGCCCCCTAATATTTATTCATTTACATTTATGTACAAATATTTTTTATTTTATTTATTTTTCTTTGTATATGTGTGTGTGTGTGTATTATGTGTTGCAGTGATAGAATACTATACATTGGTAGTTATTGGAGTCTGATGATGACTACTGTTGTTAGGCCAGAATTGTCAGTGCGTGGCCGGGGGAAGAGAGAGAGTTAGTAAAAAGGGGAAGGGAAAAATTAAAAGGGAGCAGATTTGTTATCTGTCGTCCTTAGTGAAAAAAAAGAAATAATCTCCAATTTATCTGGCGAACATATTTAATTCCTTTCAAAAATCACGATTATTTTAACAAGGCATATGTTAAGAGAACAATCAAGAATATAAAACAGTATTTCGTACAATATTTATTGTAAAAAAATACATCTGGAGTGTATATTTCCGTATTACGTTTTTGATCACCAAATCCAAAAATCTCAAGGACGACAGATATCACAGCTATACCATTAAAAGTTGTTAAGCTTTCTGTAAATAAAGCTTCTAATTCTAATAATTACTGTACATTATTTATAATGAGTAATGCGCTTTTTTTACGAAGTTGAGAAATCTGTTTATTTTCAAGAAGCTGTTACGCGCTTGCTATTAGTACTACAAAAAAGGTGTAATGAAGGGAATTCCAGGAAATTTAATCTTCTTTAAACATTACAATAGAAAAATATCTCTAAATTCAGCCATTTCTGAGATATTTTGAAAAAAGCCAAAAAACTAGTAAATTTTCGAGGTTTTTCAGCCGACAAAAATTCTCTCGGGGCCGACCATGTTGGATAACTCGTTTTTTGCATATTAGTACTAATATGTACAAATTAAAAAATAAAATCTTCTACCCCACCTTTTACAAGGTAGAATGTATTTATTGACTGGACTAAAAAATGTATTAAAATTTTTTTAGTTTATGTGTGTTTATAATGAAAAAAAAAAAAAAAAAAAAAAAAAAAAAAAAAAAAATCTAGAACATAGAGATTCCTAACACTTGTAAAGATAATAGACTTTTTAAAGTTATTGGATTTAGTGTTACAAACTGATACTCTCTCGTTCATAAAAAAAAAAAAAAAAAATTATAATAAATAAAAAAATAAGGAATTGTATTTATTTCTAAAGTTTGAAAGGAATCAGAAATCCAAGCTAAACACAGTTTTGCTATAAAACAGAGAACTGGAAAAAAAAAAGTGGGATATAAAGAAGATTTTCAGGAAAAAGAAAAACATATGGTAGGGGCATTGATGAAAAAAAGAACCCTGAGATTTATGAGAGTTTTTTTTTTTTTTTTCCGCACTATTTTTCTTGTCTTTAGTTAGGTGTTCTCTTGCACGCTATATATCTTCTTTCTTTCTTTTTTTTTTTTTTTTTTTTTTTTTGATCACGTAACATTTTTTAAACTCTAAATTAATGAAAAAGATGATTAAATCTTTAAAAAAAAAAAAAAAAAAAAAAAAAAAATTCGAAGACAATTTTGTTTTTATAAAGAATTTATTTTAAAAAATAAATGTTATTTTTTTTCTTTATTTTCCCCCTCCCCCTCTTTTATTTCTCCTTATTCACATTATTTCTGTGGAAAAGTTGAAAAATAAGAATATCTGTGTTACTTTCTCTTTATTTAAATCTAATTTGATTCAACTATGATAAAAAATTATGCCTTCAAATTGATCAATACACTGACAATCTTGATATATTGATTGATAAACGCATATATATACATATATATCTATCTATATATACATATATATCATAATAATCTGTTGCTTTATTTAATATTTATTCTTATTTTGTTTTCCTTAATTTGAGTAAAAAAATACCCAGAAACATTATAATTCTTAAAGTTCTGAAATTCTTCATTATTATTTTTTAAATGTTGTGTTAGCTATAATTAAAAAAAAATTTTTTTTGACTTTGATTTAGCCATGCTGATGCAAGTTTCACAAATTTGATGCATTTTTCCGCGTATGAATAATAAAATAAAAAATATATTCTGCATTGCGTAAACCTTTTTTCTCAAAATTGGTTATACGTTAATTCTTATTTTCTTTAAAATTGGAGGCAAAGCAAAATTAGGGATTATAAGAAAAAACCTATGATGATGCGATATAAGTATACAAATACAAAAGTATATACGAAACAATAAACAATAATTTATCGCTGCATATGAAGCGCTGTGAAAAATATTGATATGTGTTTTGAGAGAAAATCAGTTTATTTAATTATTTTTATTCAAACTTTAATCTGATGTATAGTTTTTATTTTTACTGGTAAGAGTGTTTATTGCTATTTTACTTTTTGCCTCTTTATTTAAAAATTTATTTCATCATGTCGGATGTATCGTGATTCATATTTATCATCTCATACCATGATGGATGTCACATCATGATTTATACTTAGAATTAATATTTTTATGAATTTTGCGTGTGTCACGCACGGTGCGAGTGAATCCTGGATTTTAATTCTTTTTAGCTTATTAATATCATTATGCATGTGGGAACGGAACATGAAAGAAGAAAGATTAGATCCGATTGGAAGTGAAGAATTGAATGAATGATACATTGAATGAATGGACAATATTCCTGTGACGTCACCGTAGGTAAAATCGCCGAACACGTGGCCGATATTTTGTAAACAAATTAGATTCAAGATGCCATTTTATTGTTACGCATAACATTTTCCTAAATATTTCTGCAGTGAAACTTAATAATAATGTTCAAACAAGAACAAAAGAGAAATGTAAACAACTGAATCGAATGATAAAGTTAAAACTATTCCATATCGTAAAATTGCAGAACATTTTATGTATACACACACACACACACATATATATATCATGAATAAAAGATTAATAAGAACATTTTATACATACACACATATATATAGACATCAAAGCTTAAATAATTAGAATTTCAATCACTTTAATAAAGGAATCTATTAAATGGAACATCCATTTAAATTTGTTAACATCGCCACAGTTCACATGGCAACTTTTAATATTACATATGTTGATTAACATTAAAGTATACTACTAAAACTGGATTAAAAAGAAAACAAAGGTATCAATATATCACTCTTACTACAATTTCATATAATCTGTAACTCTTATAAATAATATTGCAAGATAAAAATTTGCAAGCCACAATGCTTTGTTACGGTAGAGTTGAGGATTGTTTCCCTACCCAGCTGATATTCTTGTAGCCTCGAATCCAAAGTGGGAATATGGTCCATTGAACATTGAATGAATTGTTATCCATGATTTTTACCAAAAGAGTGGATCAACTCTCCAGTGGAAGAAGAAATAAATAAGTTGAGGGTTAAAAGGATTTGAATAAAGGTAGCAAGAAGCGACATTCAGAAATAGAAGAACTGAGATAGTGTTTTTAGGAGAATGCATTTCGCGAAGGAAGTCATTACAAATGAATTACCTATTGATTAGCTTCGAGGAGGAAGTAAAGGAAACAATGGCTGCTGAAGTGATGTTATTATGAAATTTAGTTAGTTATTCTTCTATTATGTTTATTGTAGCTGAAATCCTGCATCAATAAATTGATATCCGTAAGCCTAGACTGATTATAATAAGCCCAGACTGATTATACCACATATTCGTAGAGATAACAAGAGTATTTAACCCTGCAAATATATATATAGGATAGGTAAATAAAATTAAATGAACCTTTTCCAAGAAAAAAGAGAACTGAGATATAATAAGCGCAAATAATATTTTTGATTATAGATTGCAAATAAAAGTTTTTTCAATTTTTATTGTATTTCTATAGTACAGTCAGATCTGATTAAGACGGTTTCGCTTAACTCGAGATCCCGCTTAATATATGACTAATTAAAGTCGAATCGCTCAGTTAACAATGCGAAAACATAACTTTTCATAAAACATTGGTAAGACCTGATTCTCTTTAATATGCATTAAAATTTCGATTCTCAGAGTGTTATAAAAAATACTACTGATTCGTATTCTTAAAAACAAATAACCGATTAGTTGACAGATTTGTCCACTGCTAGTTATAAGACATGTCGTAGTACCAATAATAGACACCCGTAAAAATGCAATATATTAATACGAGATACGAGACTAAATATTTAACACAACAAATGATTTACACATGCTTATGTTAGTCACATAAGAGTAGAAAGTAAAAAAAAAAGGGGAAAATGAAAGAAAATTTGGTTTATCTTATTCGTAATTATACATACATACACGCACATACACACACACACACACACACAAACGCCAAGATGGACAAAAAAATTTGCACTTTATAAGTTAAAATGATTTCATTTTAGAAGTGATGGTTTGAAGTATTTTTAGTTCTAATACGAATAGTAGAGGTCTTTCATACCATCCAGGAACTGTATCATAAAAAAAAATTTGAGGTTACCTAGATTTTTTTTCTTTTATTAATATTTTAGTTTCAGTAATTAACTTTACGATAGCACATTGTTTAATTCTATAATTTGGAATGAAAAATTTGTGAGGAATTTGTGGACTCCATTCCTCAATGATTAACTTAATTACTTAAGTATTAAATATGAAATTAGCACAGAGACTCTAAGTTAAATACAAATAAAGTTTTATTAGAACTTAAGTGCAAGGAGGGTACTAGAGCCAAACTGAATATCAAATATTAAATACTTTCTGAAAGATAACGTCAATATACAACTTAAATAAATTCAGATGAAATCTCACCCACAGTAGATAACGTAGTAAGATGATTTCTCTCGCTGGTCCACGTCACTTTATTAATGTAGGCTAAAGGCAAAAAAGGATTCCCTGAATCCGCCTAATTCAATACTATAAATTAACACCTCCAAAATCACTACAACATTTATTGAACTAAGAACTTAATCCCTCAAGAACTATTCTGTTCTATTTCGCATTCTACATCACCACCACTACCACACACTTCTTACAAGACATTAGATCGCGCCCATCACAAATGTTCCAGTTCCTTCCTTCTTCTAATGAGCATGCGCGGGGACTTGTTCAAGTTGCTTTGCTGGCCAAAATCTCATGAAGGTCTAAAGATATTGATTCGCCGCCGGTGCTACCCTCTATTAGCGATTAATTTAACCAAACATTTTCACTTTCAGAAATTTTATTTTACTTTCCCTTTCAACCTTTTTTAAAATAATAAATATCTCCGACTCAGAATTTTTTTTTTTTTTTTAATAATAAATTTTATTTTCCACCAATTAAAAAAAAAAGAAAAAAAAGAAAGAAAGTAGGGTTTAGAAAAAGATTCAAATTAATATTTGAAAGTGCAGGAGGCTCTTCATTTATGAAAATATTCATAGATAATTAGAGAAAAAAAATCAACAATATTTTAAAATTTAATAAAATAACAACAGAATTGAATGAGATATAATAATTCCAAATCAAGTTTATTGGTGTTTTATGATTGTGTTTATATTAATTTTTCACATCAAATACTTTGTATGAAAGTTTTAAACTGATACAAATGAGGTAGAAAATTGATTTAAAATTAAATTATGTATAATTTCCTATCCTTCGTATAATACTGCTTATTAACATTTCCAAATAATTTATAACATTAAGAAAAAATATATAAAATATTTCAGTTTTAACTTGCATTATATTATTATCAGTAAATTATAAAGAAAGTAAATTTGAATGAATTTAAATCCTATATATTCAACTCTAAATATTATACTATATTATGCATAACACAGAAAAATTTCATAAAAATTTTTCTAACTATATTTGAAGTATTCTCATCAATATTATATCAAAAATACATTGGAGTACTTAAAACTAGACATATTCAAAAACTAAGCAAATGAGAGTTAATGTTTATCACTAACAAACATTAAGAGGGTCATTTAAACTGTTTATTCTCTTCCCTTCCACCCTGTTTGAATCAGAATGCCATAAGAAAATATAAAAAAGTTTTAACATATTTCATCAATTTCAATTTTATTTTCAGTGCAAACCTCATATATGATATATAGTTAAAGAATTTGATCCCCTTTGATAAATATTACTGTTTCGAATAAATTTCAAATTTTTATCATTTGATTATATTATTTATAATTTTTCATTTAAAAATATAGAAAATTCTTTGTTGGAGCCATAAACTGTAATAATTAGAATATATTAAACCCATGTCTTAAAGTAAATTAATGCTTTTTGCTTATTTTACTTAATTATTTATTAAACAGTGGGAGGTATGACTATGACTGGAAAAGCTATAAAATAAAATAAAATGTTTTTACGACTTATATATGTAAAATATTTATAAATAATGCTGACATGAAATTAAATTTCTATATAGCTAAAAGCTTCTAAATTAGAATTAATAATAATAATACTTGTAAATATTTGCAGGGGAGAAAATAAACAGCTTTACTAATCCTCTTACTGTTTGTTATTGATAAAAATTAACTCTCATTTGCTCAGTGTTTAAGATACGTACTTTTAAGTACTTTGTTAAATCTAATAAAATTCTTATTTAATATTAATGGGAATATCTCGAATACTTGTTAGAAAAAATCATATGTAATTTTTCTATGTCATGCATAATATAGTATAATATTTTTAGTTGAATATATAGGATTTAAATTAATTCAAATTTACTTTCTTTTTAATTTACTGATAATAATATAATGCAATTTAAAACTGAAATATTTTATATATTTTTTTCTTATTGTTATAAATTAATTGGAAATATTAATAAGCAGTATTATACGAAGAATAGGACATAATTTAACTTAAAACCAATTTTCTACTTCATTTGTTTCTATTTAAAGCTTTCATTCAAAGCATTTGATGTGAAAAAGTAATATAAACACAATCATAAAGCACTATTAAACTTGATTTTGAATTATTATATCTCATACACTTCTGCTATTTTATTAAGCTTTTTAAAATATTGTTGATTTTTTATTTTATTTTTATTATTATTATTATCTATAAATATTTTCATAAATGAAGAGCCTCCAACACTTTCAAATATTTATTTGTATCTTTTTCTAAACCCTATTTATTATTATCATTTTTATTTTATTTTTTAATTGGTGGAAAATAAAATTTGAAATAAAATAAAAGATTCTGAGTCTTAGATTTTTATTATTTTAAAAAAGGTTGAAAGGGAAAATAAAATAAAATTTCTGAAAGTGAAAATGTTTGATTAAATTAATCGCTAATAGAGGGTAGCACTGGCTGCGAATCAATTTCTTAGACCTTGATTTTGGCCGGCAACTTGAGCAAGTCCCCGCGCATGCTCATTAGAAGAAGGAACGAGCATTTGTGATGGGCGCGATTTAACGTCTTGTACACTTCTTCACCATACTGATTCATATTTATAATCAATCTTCATCAAATCCACTCACTTCATTTAACAACTCTAAAACCTCTCCGTATTCACACGCGCTTCGCAACTCGTTTTCTTCACTGCAGCGCTATGCTGACGTGACTCCAACCTTATAAATCTCTAAATAAAGTAAATCTACTTTTTTTAAAACTGGTGGAAGCTCAAAAACCCAATGATTTAGACTCGAAATAACTGTTATGTATACATATATTTAAAATTTATTGTGTTCACTGACAATGCTCTTATTCTTCATTATTCAGCATAATTTTGTGGTGCATTTTGCTACAAAACAGAATTTAATATAAAAATTATTCTAGATACAAAACAAATCAATGGTATAATGTTCATTTGAAATTAAATAATTCGATATATCAAGTTATAAAGAATTGTAAAATTTTTTATGAATATTTTCTTGAATTAATTCTACGTATTTTCCAATTTAATTATTTTCCTTTGTAAAACTTTACTTATGTCTTTGAAGTTTACATAAAATAAACACAAAAAGATTTGACATTCAGGTTGTATGCTGCATGCCGCATTGTAATAAGTAAAAAATTCTATACATGCATAAAGTAAATGGATTTAAAAGTTAAGGTAAAAAATAAAATAATTAGTATAAATAAAATCCATTTTAAAATAGCAAGGAAGGAAAATAAAAGTAAGTGGGGAAAAAAAAAAAAAAAGAAGAAGAAGAAGAAGAAAAAGAAAATAAATTAAAAAGAAAATAATTAAAATGCAAAATATTAAGACTGTTCGATGAGTTTATTAGTTAATTAATAGGAAATGCGGCAATGAATTGCATGCAAAATTAATAAAATACGTTAAAAATATTTATGCATTTTTCTTTTTTTTTTTTTTTTTTCAATTAATTCTTACCATATTTTTCATTTTGGAAGGGGAAAAAAAAGAAAAAAAAAAAAAGCCTTTATTTTGAGTAACCGCAAAAAAGCTATTAAAGCCATCCAAATGATTAATTTATGGTTTATGGTTAGACATTGCATAAATCTCATAAATAAAGTAACTTAAAATTTAATTAAACTATAAAATAATTAACTTAATGAGGCTTTTTTTTTTTCACATTAAAATGATTCAGTATAGTTTATTATTTTTTCTATTTACTGATTGCGGGCTATTTAATTTTTGTGAGGATTTTTTTTTTTAATCTAAAAAAAAAAAAAAAAAGTATGATTCTTTTATTGCTTATGAATGCCTTTCGAATGTTACAAAGATACTGCTTCATCAAAATTATTTTCTATGCATTTTATTAATTTACTAAGCTACCCATGCCAATATATATAAACATCAGTAATATTTTAAATAAATTTACATATCAGAAAAAAAGAGGCCTATTGTTTATTTATTATTATTATTTTTTTTTTATGATGAGGTACAGTACTTATTTACCTATAGCAGAAACAATTCTTGTAAATATTTCCAATTTATAGCTTTCATGCCCAGAAGTCTTATTATTTACCTTTGCATACCGATTTTTCAGTGCATCCTGTAACAAAATAATAAGGTTAGAACATGAAATAAACTGCAGTGTGTTGAAGGAAGCTCATAAGTATTTTTTTTCCTCTGTCAGCCACATTAGTGCAATACATTATTACATCACATCGGAATTATGAACATCAGCTTTTGCTTGTTTGCAACTATAGTAGGTAATTTTTAGCGACTGAGATACTCTAATATTTTAATTACAATTTTAAACAGTGCAATTTCTGTTTCTAGAATAATCACTTCAGATTATAATATATTCATAATTTTATGTTTGTATAATGTTTATATCCCACAGGCAACTAATATAAATCGGGCATTTTCATGTTTTCCGTAAATACTATAAAAATGTATACATTTCAGCTCTTTACTGGAAATTTCTTAACATTAACACATTCAATTATTTAGCAATCCTTGAATGAATAACCGACAGTGATTAGAAACAACTATATCTAGCAGCTAAGAAAAAACTGAGATTTAAAAAATTTGAGTACTTCGATTTTGAGTACTTGGCGGAGAAGCAAAACACGGTTCTGTTCGTACACGGAAATCTCGGTGCCAGCGGACTTATCGCCTAACAGTGGCTAAATCGCCAAAAATGCTTAATTTTGATAATTTTTTGTGGTCGCTGAAATTCATTTCAGCCGATAATTTTTTCGCTTTCTGGTGTTTTATGAAGAGTAGAATCATGTATATATATTTTTTTTCAATACTTTTTGAAGACGACAACTTTTGAATGTTTCCTTGTGAGTGTTGAAAACAAAGCGGCAACACACTTATTTAACGGGAAAGGAAATGGGAGGATTGCACACAATGTCAATAAATTTAGGAATTATCAGATCACATTTGAATCTAAGAAGAAAATTTAAGTGATTAAGAAATCGAGAACGTTACAAAAGAATATGTTTGAAACGATTGATCTCAGAGAAACTCATGAATAAACACACCCAAATAATTGGGAAAGAACAGTCAAAACCAAAAAGGGGTCGGAATTAAAATAAAGAGGGAGGGAAATTCACGTAAAAGAGTGGGGTCAAAAAAATAAAAAACAACAGGGGAAAATAAAATGAGGGAAAAAATGAGAAAAAAGAGGGGAATTTAACAAATAAAACAATAAAAATGATTCAGAAACAGTCGCGAAACTATTTACTTGATGCAAGAATCTCAAAGAAACAACAGAAATTGTAAAAAAGCACCACAGATCTGGCGTTTATAAGTGATAAGTAAAAAAATTTGTAAAATCACCATAAAATCGCTTTGTTTGAAGTACTCGTGCGTACATTGTTTTCCTAACGATGGGTCGTGTTTTCTTTCGACCCGAAACAACTGTTGCTAGTTCATAAATTTTATGGTGTTTATACAAATTTTTTTATTTATTATGTATAAATGCCAGTTCTGTGGTGCTTTTTTCACAAAATTGACCATAATGATAACGAAATTTTTTTTGTGTCCGAGTTAGATTCACCAGATTCTATATAATTCGTGGACGGTGATCTGTAACATGTATATGAATTTTCAGTTCATTTGAATGAAGCATGTAGACTTAAAAATACCACTCGCTATTGTAGTTTAGTTTTGCTAAAAATTTAGACTTGCTGTGGCCCTTTAAATAATTTGATACCATAGCACATAATGAAAAAGATGTTTTCTTTGTATCCCTGTAAAATCTATAAGTGCTAGATTCACCAAAATCAACAAGACTCGTGGTACCTATAAAATATGTACCAACTTTCAGCTTATTTGAATAAATCTTTAAAAGCTATCATGTTCACTCGCACACATACACATGCACTTACATACATCACCATAAAAATAGTAAAAATGAACTCAGGGAACCTCAAAACGTATAGATACACCAAAATCTCAAAGTCAATTTTTTGTTAGGATTACAATACTTTCCTTACATATGTTCGTTCGAAAAAAAAAAAAAAGTCTAATCAAAAATTCGAAAATCGGGCTTCGAGAGCTTCAGAAGAGGTCAAAACGGAACTTTGTGGCATCTTTTAGCATATTTTCTATCAATACAAAAATCCCTCGTTGGCCCATAGAGGATCGAATCCACAATCTTCGACTTACGATTATGAGGCTCAAATTAACTAATGGGCCACGGAAATTGTTTTTACTTTTACGTTTTTATCTCTAAACACGACTTTTCAGAAATTTATAAATTGTAACTAAGTTAAAAAAAAAAAAAAAAAAAAAAAAAAAAATCGGAAATCGGGCTTCGATGTTCACCAGGAGAGGTCAATACGGACCTCCATGCAAAATTTTGGTAGCTGCCGTTTGCCTGTAAAGCGAAGGACATACACACCCACATCTTTTATTATATGTAAAGATTTTCCGTTATTTTTCACAGGTCCTATGCTGGTAATTAAATAAAATTATTTTAAAAATTACTATAACAGAAACAATTCTCTGCTTGTATTATAAAGTATTAATTACTAATTATATAAAAATACCTAAAACAAATAAGCAAATAAATGAGGTCTGTTTTATTAAATGTTTAATTTACAAGTTTAATTTCTATTAAAATTTTATTTAAGTTTTCTAAATCTTTTTCCACGTAAATAACATTTATTTTTAGTACGTCAAAGAAAGTTGGCCGATCAAGGTGTTGTTGCATAAATAAATATCAGTTCAAACGTAAAACTATCTTAATAAAAGATTAGATGAATTTACTCTGCAGGAAAGATATATGTAGAGCGAATAAAGAAATTTACACTAAAAATTTAATAATAAATAATAAAGAAATTAAGGAAATGAGAATAAAAAAGCATCATTATATGTACAATGTATTGATAAATAATTTTATAAAATGAAATAAAAATCCTATTTCCATAGTTATCCGGTGAGATAACGTTTGTTAAGGCACACAATTTACATGCCGGTTACACTATATAATTACACAGGTCTACATAAAAAATATTAAAAAAAATTATTTCGATATTTTATCTGAAACATACGTTTTTTGGTATGCTGAAACCGAAAATGAAGTCAGATTTTCTCTATCAGTATAATATCTTGTTAATACAGGGTGCCTACCGACACATTTTCTTCACTTTCGGTAGTTTCTTGTATGATTCCTTTTATAATTATAATTAATCATGGAAACATACTATAAAAGTTACCATATTGGTGAAAATGTTACGGAAGACATCCTGTATTAACAAAAATCTATACGTGATAAAGAAAAACTGATTTTAATTTTGGTTTCAACACACAAAAATCATAAAGATCGGCCAAAATTATCAAATCAAAATTTTAAATGCAGACATGTGTTACTAAATGTAATGATAATAATAATAATAAAGAATATTTAAATCAATTTTTGTATCCTAAAATTAAATTTGTAAGATTTTTTTTTTTTTTTTTTTTTTTTAGTTCTTATTTCAAACTGATAATGGATATTCAAATAATTGTAAAAAAATAAAATGAAAAACAAAAGGAAGAGAAGTAAACGAAATCGAATTAGTGAAATATTCATTCATTCAGATATTTTTCGATTCTTTTACCTGAACAATTTTAAAATCAAACGCTGATTCATTCAATTTGTCAATTCACGTAACAAAACTTCTTTCTGGAAAAAATGATTTAAATTTACAAAATTATTAAAAATAAATGCACTATAATCAAATATTTTTTACTACTGTGGTTTAAATTAATAGTTACTTCGTAATTTAAATGTTCTTTTATACTCAAAATTTTATGCACAAAACATTTTCTCATACATTTCTATACAAATATTTTCACTGATATATTTATATCTTATATTATTAGTTCAGTTTTTAATCTTAAATGCAAAATATTTCAATATGTGCAAACTACATATTTACAATGGATGAGTCAAATGAGTATAATGCGGGTTAATGAAAATTTTACCGTGAGAATAATAGAATTAAAACAGTAACTTATTATGTGAATGAAAAGTCTGCGACACTTAGTTAATGCATAGGTATAAAACTACAGTAGGTTCTATCAATTAATTTAAAAAATGCAGTTATACTTTTTATTTGGTTCTTGATCACCAGTAATTTTGTAACAATTAAGTCTTTAAAACTTTTTCGCATGTAATGGAAATTATAGATAATTTGATAATTTTGAATTTTACTTAATAGTAAAAATAAAGTTTCATAGAAACTTTTATCATTAAAATTTTGTTTAAAAAATGTTTTTCGAATTAAAAACATTTAAGTACACTATCTTTTCTACTCCCGTTGTTTTAATACGGGATTGCATATAAAGTGCAAGCATGTTCTCTGCGTCTAGCATGGAGGACGATTCTAAAGGCTTGGAGGTGTGCAAATTGACGACAAGTTGGGATATGGTAAACATCCAGGCATTCGGCATTCTCTTATATTTTCTCTCAACCACGAGGGTTATCATCCCTGTTTTAACACTGTACTCGTTGAGTCGGTACTTCTGCAGAGGCTTCTCTGGTTGCAAAAAACATGGCTGAAGAATACATTGCTATTTTCTATTTATTTTATTAATTTATTTATGATAGCAATACTTGAAATAACATAATCTGCATATTTTATTGCATGCAGATTGAGTTCACATACAAGGCGTCTCAAACTGCTTTGAATATATTTTCACTTTCTTAAAATGTTTTCACACGTATTTAACGTGTATAAGTTGTGTAACATTTTATATCATACCTGATTATTAGATGAAAATCAGATAAATCAAATTAAATGAGAATCCACATGTAAGGGAGAGTGGGGATGGAGGATCATTTTTCATTTTTTATTAATAACATCGGCCATATGCAATTCAGAATTTTGCAACATTGCTCATAAGTACACTTCAGTAATCAGTTACATATAAACATACTAACTTTAATAAAAAGTTATTTTTAATTTATATTTTGTATATATATATATTACATGCATGTGTATTGTCCCATTCATCCTCACCTACGGGGATGAATGGGGCAGGACTGGAGTTAACAAAGAAAAGAAAAAAAAATGGAAAGTAACCAAATTTTTGAAGTTAAATTGGTTTATGTGATTTCATTACACTTTATATGAATTCACTGAAATTAATATAAACTGATGTATTAACATCAAAAGACAAAAGTCCTTTAGTTCGTGCAGTTCCTAGTGCTGTAGGCTTTGGTAATTTAATCAAATAAGACCTAATCTAAAAATAAATAAATAAATAAGGCACAAATCATTATAATAGAGTACAAATTATCCAGATAAATTTTTTGTTTCCGAGTAATCGGGAAAATCAACATTCTATTCTGCATTACATTAATAATCAGCAGAATTTATTTAATTAGCTTGATTGAAATTGTGATTTTAATCAAATTATTATTAGTTTATTTATTTATTTATTTCAATTATTGATTTAATTTGCATTGAATATCCTAACTTATAATTTTTTTAATCATAATTATTATAAACAAAAATCAGAACAATTTATTTCAATTTTTTTTCTAAGTCCAAAAAATTTAGAATCCTGATAATCGATATGGCTAATTTACGTTTTAATATAATTCTTGTGTAAAATTTTAAATTAATACATAGCGGGGAATGTCCCATTCATCCCAACCATCACATCATCATATAAAACTGGAAATAGGCTTAATGAACAATTGCCAATATTCTTCTCGAACATCATAAACACAATAAAAGATTATGCCTTTT
Source organism: Salticus scenicus (assembly GCA_963930645.1). Taxonomy (NCBI): domain Eukaryota; kingdom Metazoa; phylum Arthropoda; class Arachnida; order Araneae; family Salticidae; genus Salticus; species Salticus scenicus. Next base: position 271,878,497 of record OZ005652.1, on the reverse strand, counting down.
CACCATATAAGAGTTATATTAACTTTAAGGCAAATAGTTAATGGCTTAACTACTACCTAACTGAATCAGTAAAAACTTACTTTGGTAGCAAAAAAAACATTCTTTTTTCTGCCCTTCTATGAATAGCACAATTCTGAAACTGCACTTGGTGAATGACCTTAGTGCTGCCATATACAAGAAAAATTGTCAAGTTTCCGGTGCTAGCAAAACATAAAAATTTTGCTATTGTCCCATTCTTCCTGCGCTCCATTCAACCCCACTCTCCCCTACAGTAAACTTCACAGCAATTTAGAGACAAAATTTATTGTTAACAATTTCTTTTAACAAAGTAAGAAAGTGTAACTTATGTCATTACATGATAATCACTTAAGTCATACGATTTTGTTACATTTTTCTCATATAGAAAATTAGTAAAATATTAATCATATGAAAAAGAATCTACAATCTGAAACAGAATAAAACACTTTAAATTTTACCCCAAACAATTACTAATCTTTTGAAAGTGATAATGTGTTTATAAAATGATCTAAAAACAGGCTTATAATCTTGAATAAGCCGAGTATAACAAAAAGATGGGTTCGTTGAAGATCTGAAGAAATAATCCTAGATTAAAAAAAAAGGTAGAGCGCCGGAAGATTTCGGGTTCGGTACTCGAGCCGGCCAAAGACCGTCGTGTACACTAATGGGGGCTGGTGTACGTAAAATCTGTCCTGGCCGCAATGTCTTCCCTCTTCTCATAAAAATTATACCTCTGGGGGTCACTGAATCCATACCTTTCGTGGAGGATCAGAATTGTGATGGCATGTGTCCGGACCACCTCTAGGGGTGAGTCCCAGACCATCTCCAATTGCCCATCTGCGCAGCACTAGTGCGACGTAAAACCCAACTAACACAACACAACTAGAAGTGGAGCAAGGGGAAAAAATCTTAAATGAAAAACTTTTACTTTTTATTATTAATTTTTGATGTTATGTGTATGAAAATTTATTCTTTTTAAAAATGTTCAAATTGCGCACGCAATTTAATCTGAGTTGATGACAAATTACAATTATATCATTTTTAGTGATTTTAATCTGAATGAATCGGATTTAATCGATACATTTTATTTTTTAAAATACGGGCTGTGGTAGGCCAGTTCGAGCTCATTATTGTAGGATTGCGGATTCGATACTTGAGAAGTCTGATAACTGTCGAGTGCATTAATGATGGATGATGTACGTAAAATCTATCATGAATGCAGTGTCCTCCAAGTTCCACAAAAATAACATTTTTGGTAGTTACCGAAGCAGAGACCTTTCCCCTCCATGACGCATCAAAATGGGGAAGGCATAGACAACCCTATGCGTAACCCTATGGATAACCCTCCGGACGACCCTATGGGTAAATCCCAGAATGTCTCTAATATCCCCCTGCTTATCTCAAGTACGACGTTAAACTCACTCCAACTCCACTTTTGACTCATACAATAACTTGTACTCAGATTTGTTCTGTAGAAACGACTTTTTAGGTGACCCTAACATAAGTAGTTCAATGCCACAGAATTTGGAGAAAGAACTGGTCACTGTATTTCGTTTTTCATACAATTGGAATCTTGTCTCTGTTTAAAGAATCGCACGATTTAATTGAACAAGGAGAACAGTTTGAGCTCTTATTTTTAAATTTAATTTGCATTTACGTAATATCTAAATCTGTAATAAAAAACTTACGACTTTGTATATTTAACATTTTGAGTCGCTTCGGCTCAATCTTTGAAAAAATGAAGGTTAATGTCAAATTAATCATCAAGATTAATTATTTGCTTTTCTTTTTTTCCCCCCCTTTCTACTATACAGCCGTATGTGATTTAAAAATGATAATTATAGTAGTATTGGTTTTTTTTTTTCTTTTTTTTTTTTTTTTTTTCTAGAGAATCTAAATGTTTCACACAAGCTAGGGGTTCCCATATGAAATTTCAAAGTTGATGTTGGTGTAATCTCTTTGAGTAAATGTCAAAAAGTTAATTTTAGCACCATTAAATAGGTTTTTTTTTAGGTAAGTAAATATTAAAAAGTTTTTTTTTTCTACCCGATATATATTTTGTGATATTTAACTGGTCCCATCATTTTGCTACACATTCTATATCTATTAATGTGACCCTATAAAATAATATAAGTGTCAGATGCCCTTTTAACATTGCTCAACTGAATAACAGCGTTCCATTCCATTTAAAAATTGATTCTTAAAGAGTATTTTAACCAATGGTATCTTCAGATAGACAGGTGCATAATTTATAATTTATGATTCTGCAAAATAACTTTAAAATGCTAGGTTTTTATAATACCTCTCAGGTTTTCTCTTTAAAATTTTAATTACATATTATGGAATCGTTTTCCTTTCAATGCATCGAAATTATTTTGAATGAATTATTATCTATTAAAAACATGCTACACAAATTCTTATAACAGATTCTGTTTTTATAATAGAAATCCAACTTTTTTGAAGTAACTTTGTGCGTAAACTTTCTATGAAGGAAAAAAAAAAATTAACTTCTTCACTATATTTAATTAAAAATAACAAAATAAATAAGTAAATACATTAATTTGTATTATTTTGCTTAAAATTAAGCTTTTGAATTAGAACAGATTCCACTAGTTCCCGAATAAATTTATAATAAATCAAATGTGTAAGGTTGGTTTATCAGAGTAGTAAAAAGTATTTCACTCTTTTTTTTTTTTTTTTTTTTTTTTTTTTTTTAATCTGAACTCGTAAATCTAAAAAGGTTTTTTTTTTTTTTTTCGTTGATAGGTGGTTGATTTATTGATTTATTTTTAAAAAATGTTAGAAGGTTAAAAAATAATGAAAAATTTTTTCGCACTTTTTTCGTTTTGTTTTTTTAATAAAAAAAAAAAAAGTTGGAATTAAATTTGCAATATAAGTTTTTTTAATGCTGACAGATGGTTAATTTATAAAGAAGATTAGAAGGCTTAAAATTATTGAAAATTCTTTTTGATTTTATGTCTAAGAAAAATATTTGAGAAATTTAACACAATTGTTATTGGTGTGTCAATATATTTTTAAGATTTGACGTTGCTACTATGATGGTAATTTCTACATATATATATATATATATATATATATAAATCTGAAGTCGAGTCACAATATTTTAAATTATGAAACTGTTATGCATGATTTTTTCTCTCATAATTTAATAATATAAAGTTTTTTTTTTTTTTTTTTTTTTGAAAATAAAGAAATTAAAAATACAATTTAAAAAATGTATTTTCAGAGACCAGTATAATTTAAAAATTTTTTTTTTTTTTTTTTTTTTTTAAACTTAAAGCTTTTTTACTATAATATGTGGGAACGACGCACTGACGTCAAAATTAAAAAGGCTATTTTATAATAATAATAATAATTATTATTATTTTTTAACCTTAATTTTGGAAGAGAAAAGAAATCATATATCTTAATAACGATAATTTTCTATATAAGTATAATACTTTAAATAAGTATTTTTTTTTTCTTTTTAATTACTTCTATCTACAAGAAAATGATTATATTGATTCTTTGTTTCTATTTTTCATGTATGATATATAAAATTAGATTTATGTTTCTAATTATGTTAATTCACTTTTTTTTTCATGCTTTTTCATTTATTTATTATACCTTTAGGGCATTTGGAATTAATATCTAAGTTACATAAATATATTACTTAACAAAGAATATCTGATATTTTATTTTTATTTCTTAAAGATATATATAATAAAAATAAATAGTAAAAAATAATTAAGAATTTATTACTAAAATATTTATATTTTTAAATAATATCTCTTTAAATAAAATCGCAATTTGTTTTATTCTTTATAATACACTTTTCACTAAAAGTTCATTTCATTTAGTAAGTAAAAATTCATTCATCTTTTTGAAGTACAACTTATTAAAAAAAAAAAAAAATCATAGGCAAATTTTCTGTATTATTGCATTCATATAATAAAAGCATGCACAAAAAATATCGCAACAATCATTATTTTTATTTAGATGTTTCTCACTTTTATAAAGAAACTTACAGTATTTACAGTACTTATGGTATTACTTCCATTACCCTACTACCGTACGTAATGCAAGTATTGTATTCGATCCAAAAATTCGATATCGAGATTTCACCTGATTGACATGTTTTAAGGTACCCTGAGTCCAAAAAGTGGTTTTGGGCAATTGATCAGTGTGTGTGTATGTACGTATGTATGTATGTATGGATGGATGGATGGAATCTTCTGACTATCATATCTCCGAAACTAATAGAGATTGAACTACAAAACTTCAGAATTGGTACAGTTCTGGTGTACAGATGAAGTTTCCAAATTGTGGTGAACATTGGAAAACCAGAAGTGGGTCAACGGAAACCGGAAGTGGGACCGTAAGTCCTTATCAAACAAAAACGGCTCTAACGATTTTCTTCATATTTGCTATATAAACACTCTATTAAGTGTTCTTTCGAATGATGTAGTTGGTTAGTTCAGGAAAATTTATAGGCATCCCCTATAAATAGCTCAATTTCAGGTCTCGTAAGTGCGTTCCTTTAAAAACGGCTCTACGGATTTTTTTCAAAATCGCTATATTAACTCCTTTTTAAATATTCTTTAGTATGTAATTATTGTTTTCTGGTCAATAATTGAGTATGCCAGTTTTGGTGATAGTTGGTATCTCGAAAACGGCTCTAACGATTTTCTTGAAAATTGTTACATAAATCCATTTTAGATACCCTTTCTCATATATTATGTGGTTATTACAGGAAAATTAACGGTCATTCTGATTAGATAGTTCAGTTTTAGATCTCATAAATTGGAGATTAAAAGAAAATAACTATCATCATTTTCCCCTTATTTTTTAACTCGCTGTGCAAACTCCGTTTTATATGTCTTTACGCGTGTATCAAGTTTCTCTTACTCGAAAATTACAAAAAAAAAAATGCATATATTTCAAAAAATGCATATAATATGTGGGTAATAGTGGGCAATGAAAGTGGGTAATAATGCTTGTTTCACACCAGATTTTTTTTTTTTTTTTTTTTTTTTTTCAGATGAAAAAGTAATAAAAACCAACTATTACATTTTTATGAGTTTCTCATTATAAATCATAGTTATAAACTTTAAATAAATCAATCTAAGTATTGATTTTTTTTATAGTTCAATATAGTACCTGTTGAAGCAATCGGAGTGCGGGCGCCAGTACAGGAAACCAGACGGTCACGTGATGAAAGAGAACTTATTATTATTATTATTATTATTATTTTTGCTCTCTCGGAAACATGTTCGTTTTCGGGCAGTCAAGTCAAACCGTTCGGGTATTCATAATCTAATGAAATCATACCTGATAATTCTAATTCTAATGTTATTCGTTAATCATTATTATTGTTTCATGAATACATTCGTGAAACAAGTCAAGCTTTTGATTTATTCGTAGTCTATTAAAATCATGCTAAATCATGTATGATCATTCTGTATCGAATTTAATTCTCTTTTATTATGTTTTATGGATTCTATCAGTCGAAATAAAAACATTCGTAAATTATAATCGAGTAATAATGACTGAACCATGAATCTGATTCTATATGAAAAATGAACTAGTATTCTTTATTTGATATACTTCACTCGTACAGAATGTACCATATTGCTAATTCGGAAAATCTGTTAAATGTGAGTTGAAATAATATTATTATTATTCTGTGAAATAATATTATGTGGTTGTTTATACAACGCTCCTGAATAAGTCGTCATCTATATAATTCGTGAAATCAAGAGAAAAATGTGTCTGAGATTTGTGTTGATCTCATATTCTGATATATTGTCTTGATATTCTGCAAGTCTGTCATTAAATTCCAGTATATAAGTAATTTAAATCTGAATCTATTTTATGTGTGTGGCGTACATTTACTTCAAGCATCCGGGAAATCCAGAAGAGAGGTGAGTTAGATCAGAGCCTCCTTAAGTAGATGCCCAGCGAGTCGCTCGAAAACTTGGCAACAGTACAAGAAGAACATAGCCAGTAGATGGCGCTTGATACCGAGTCGTAAAGTTCTGTTTATTTCCCGCGATTCAATTGAGTTTCAATTGAGTTCTTCATGGTTTACGTTTTATTAATTTAACAAATGTGGGAGTTTTTTTTTTTTTTTTTTTTTATATAATTATGGTGTATTGCGTCGTTCCATTTTGTAAATTGGAGTCGCCGTGAAAATATAAGTTTTCACGGTTTCATATTTCAAGATAAGGTATGTAAACTGCATAAGTAATTAATGCAAAATTACCAACCCTTCGGATTTTTTAATATCAATAATATTTTTCACAAAAAACATTATTTTTATTTATTATCGTAAATTCTGTGATTAAGACGAAGATAAATTTAAAAAAAATTATGATATAAAAATTCGAAGGGTTGACACCTCTGTTAGTAAGTTAGATTTAACAAATAAAATAGTTATGCTTATTACAAAATGAAATGAAATTTTTATTTATTGGTGTAGGAATACAGAAAAATAACTTGTTCTTAGTTACTTTGAAGTAACTCTATATTGTAGTATTTTATAGTTTTATTCATAAATTACATTAGTAACTTATGAATAAAACTATAAAATACTCCAATATAGGAACAAGATTGATTTATATTTTTTTAATACCATTGTTTTTTAAAGACTTGTGTAAATGCGTATAAAAATTTGATTATTTCAGTTAAATCGATACAAAAGTGTTGGGAATATTGAAAAGAAAAAATAGAACATTTTTATTTCTACTTTTGTTCTTTTTAAAAATATTAAGTTTTAAGATTCATAACATTACTTTTATTAACCTTTTACCACACAAATGGAATATGGAATTAAAAATTCATGTAAAAATTAAATATCATGATTACTGATTTGAAAAATTATCAAGTATAACAGAAAGATGACTTGATTTTTTGAAATAGAAATTCTCCACATCCATACACTCACATATACACACACACACATATACTGGCTAATTGCCAAAAACTACTTTTTTTGGACTCATGAGACCTTAAAAATATAAATCAGGGGAAAACTCGATATCGAATTTTTGGACCGAACACAATACTTTCATTACCTACGGTAGTAGGGTAATGGAAGTAAAAATATTTCAAGGATGTTATTAATTTATCCTTAAATTTGCCAATCTTTATCAATTTTTTCAAATTGAAACCTAATACGAGTTTTAAAATACAATTGTGAATTTTCTGCATTTGTTTGTTTTTAAGTTATTCTGATAATAAATATGTATATAAATCAATCACTAAAAACAGAAAAAAAAATGCTTTTTGTATTCAGAGAACCCCAAAACGTGACTTTATTCAAAAACCTGAGTTGAAAATAGAACTTCAAAAAAATACTTTGTTTACATTATAGGTTCGAAAAATTAATTTTCCTTCTTCAACAATATTCGTCGACATAAAAAAAAGTGTAGCAAAGCACTTTCGTCAATTACATTCTACAGAAAAGAACGTTTAGCTTAATTTTGAATAGCCCTGTATGTTTTCAATAAACTATGTGCACATCAGATTGTGCATTTAAATTTAATCTTATATGAAAAACACCTAACACAAAATGAAATACACTTTCAGCATTTTCCAAGTATATCCGAGATAGACAAACCGACGCGCACAGACCAACCGCTAAAAACATTATTTTTCGTTTCAGGAGACCTCAAAACATGTAAACATAACACAACTTTATTTCGAAACTGTCTATCAGTTTCGAAAGCATACACTCTCGGAACTGGTAAAGCTAATAAAATCTTGAAAAAAAAAAAAAAAAAAAAACTTCGTGCGAGAGAAAACTTATACTCAAGAAATCCTTAATTTTAAAAATTTAAATCTTAATGGTTATTTATTTATTTTTTGTGACGGACTAGACAACAGATTGTTTTCTTCTCCAATTTTTATTACTCAATGTTAACTTATCTCATTAATGTGCTGGTCTATTTTTCTTATAAATAATATAAAATTCTCGATTTAAGAAAAATAATTCACACCTAATAAGGTAAAAATGTAACGTAAAGGACATGACCAAGAAAAAGAAAAAAGACATGATTTTAATAATTTATCATTATAAATTATTCATTCTAAACTGAAACTCATTTAAAGTTCAGAGATTTTAATTTATATAAACAAAACTTTCATCTGATATCTAAATTTAAAAAAAAATTGAAATTTTTATTGAATAAATATATAAAAAATAATTTAATCGCGTGATAGACATGCCATGTTTTTGCTTATTTAATTTTAAATTTCGTTTTTTAATTAATAATATATTTTAAAAAAAGGTGTTATTTATTAGATTCAATTAGTTGAAAAGCTAAAATAGGTCTTGTCCACTTCCGAAGAAAATTAAACCCTATACTTTTTTAAATATAAATATTTTAATATTTTTTTGAAAATATTTACGATAAAGCACTTTTACATCATTTTTTCAAATTAAAAGAAAAAAAAAATACAATTTTGGACTTTTTGAAATTAATAGCTAGATTTTTATATGAAAAATATAACTTATCTATGAAAGAGAAGAAAATTGTTGCTGTGCGTAGGTGCTGTCACCTAGCGTTAGTTTTGTTTTTTAAATGTTGCCTAATTTAACATTGGGATTCGCTGCGCGTGGAAGGCATCTACTTAAGGAGGTTCTGGTTAGATTTAACTTAATATTATGCATGCTAAACTTAGTTTCGTTTTAATAAAATGTTTTTGATGCAGGTCAATTCTTTATGCATGAGTCTAGTTATAATTAATCAACATGTTTTTGGTCCGTCTTAGAGCCATGAGCTATCGATGATTTATATATATATATATATATATATAAAACTATATATATTTAATATGTATTTGATATTCTTATTCTTATTCTTATTCGTAATCATTTATTCTTAAAATTATTTATTTTTGTTCTTGAATGTTTGTTCTGTAATTCGAAGGCCTATAGTTATGTGTATTTAAACTTATATATTCTAAAATGCCGAAATTATCTAAGCAAGTTTTATTATTTGAAAATTTATGTAAGGAAATCGATAGTTTTAGAGATAGAGTAAAGGGGTGTAGTAAAGATGAACAATCTAAGGTTAAATTATTAAAAACCAAAGTTCAATCGTATGATCATGAAATTGCGGCAATATTTAAAAATTTATCCGCTAAAGAGAATGAGGATTATATGGATATGTATTTGAGATATAAGGGAGTGGTTTTTGATTTACTGGTGGAGTTAGAGGACAAAACAGAAGTAAATGCGTGCGATTCAGATACTCACGCGGAAAATAAAGATGAGAAAAATGGTAAATCGTCTCTTATTAAATTACCTAAATTTGATCTTCCAAAATTTTTTGGTGAAACCGAAAATTGGATTTCTTTTAAAGAAATTTTTAATTCGACAATTCTACAAAATAATCAATTATCCAAAATTGAAAAATTGCAATATTTACATTCTTCAGTGCGTGGAAACGCAGCTAAATTAATTCGAGGATTCGCTCTAAAAGAGGAAAATTTAGATCAATGTTGGGAAATATTAAATGAAAGATATGAAAATAAGAGACAATTAGCATTGAGTCAAATTAACAAAATATTTTCTATGAAAATTGTAAAAGCAAACAATGCTAAAACTTTACTTGAGTTATTAGATACTTGTAACGAAGCCGTCAGAAACTTAAAAACTTTGGGTTTAGATTCTAATGCGTTAAGCGACTTAATTATAATAAAATTCATGATGGGGAAATTGGATGAATCGTTAAAACAGAGATGGGAATTAATGTTGGACAGTGATAAATTGCCTGATCTTGATCTTTTTAGGAAATACGTTGAGCGCGAAGCGCGCGGTGTTGAAGAGATAAAATGTAAACAAGACGTAAAATTCACTAATTCGAAAAATATACATAATGTACTGAGTACAATTGTGAAAAGGGAAAATACGTGCATTCTTTGTAATGAGCATCATGCGCTATTTAAATGTCCGATATTTAATTCAAAACCGGTTAATGAAAGATGGAAATTCGTTGAATTATAAAAATTATGTCAAAATTATTTACGCCAAAATCATAGGCTGGAGAATTGTAGGATAGACATTAATTGTAAAAATTGTGCAGAAAAACATCATACATTGCTACATGTTTATGGTAGAAATATAAATTCTGAAAGGGCGAATCATGTATCGCCAGACATTTCGGTTTCAAATAGTGCTCAGTTTTATTCTAGTAATGTTTTGTTATCTACAGCACTAATTAAGGTTAAATCAAATAAAAGCAAAATTATGCATTGTAAAGCTTTGATAGATAATGCTAGTCAAAATTCATTAATTACTAAGGAATGTGCTAAGCGACTAAATTTGCCCTTACGGACCACGTCGCATAGTATAATAGGGATTAATTGCGTTTTAGCAGAAACTGCTCTCAACGAAACAGAATTTAACTTCACTCCGCATTTTTCGTCGGAGTCATTTTCAGTCAGCGCTTTTATAGTTGATAGGGTTACCTCACCTCTCCCTAATTTCCAACTACCGCAACACGAGTGGCCACACATACAGGGATTACAACTAGCTGATCCCAATTATTATGCTAGTGGTCCCATCGATATTCTTCTTGGGGCAGAAATAGTCGCCTCAATCTGCAATGGCAGTCCAATTCAAGGGCCAGCTGGAACTCCTACAGCATTTCCCACTAAATTGGGTTACCTCCTTTCAGGACGAATAAACAGTTTTCAATGTACAAATATCAGTTTAACATGTCATATGACTGTTGATGATGATATCAACAGCACTTTAAAACAATTTTTTGATACAGAATCAATTCCAAATGTAGAATCAAAAAAGATAGAAAATGATCCCGTGGAAAATATTTATTTCACAAAACCAAAAAGGAATACGCAGGGAAAATATGCAGTTCATCTACCTTTTAAGCCAGATAAGGCACTAGGTGACAGTAAGTCAGGTGCTATTTCAAGATTTCTTTCCATTGAAAATAAAATTAAAAAGAATCCACAATTAAATGTGACGAACGAATGAACGAATCTATGGGTCATATGACAAAATTAAATCAAAACAACTTTAGTGAAACGCCACATTATTATTTACCGCATCATGCTGTGGTAAATGAAAACTCTGAAACAACAAAATTACGTGTAGTATTTGACGCCTTGTTTAAAACAACAAATAACAAATCTTTAAATGACATTTTATATATTGGTCCTAAACTACAGTCAAATATTTTTGACAATTTAGTAAAATTTCGAGCCAACCCTGTAGCGTTCAGTGGAAACATAGCTAAAATTTATCGTCAAATTTTAATTGATAGAAAAGATAGAATATACCTGAGAATTGTTTGGAGAGAATATCCCAATGATCCATTATCAGTCTATGAATTAAACAGTGTCACCTACCAAGCTTGTGCACCCATTGTTAACTTCTGTATCCGAGCAGCTCCTCCTATCCCACCTACCAATTCTATGCATCATTCCTGTCCCTCACTTGTGGGTTTAGTGCAAAATGCTCGCATGTCTGATTTAACCCTTCACGGTGCCAAAAAAGGTGTCGACAATGTTGATCATAATTCTACATCAATACAAGGTGAAAAATGTGATATAACTCTGTCCCTAGAACCAGTCTCTACTCTTAAATCATCTGATATTCCAATTAACTGTAAAAAATTATCTGCTTATGAGTCTAATGTTTTTACAGAGAAAAATCTGTCTGAAAATACTTCGATCATTGACTTTCCTGCGAATTCTCAGTCCCCTTTTTCAAGGCCTGTTAAAAGAGTACTGATTTCTGCGACTTTGAGTCCAAATCGTTTTATTGATCTTCGAAAACACCTCCTGAGCTATAAAGTTGAAAATACCCTAAAAAATGAAAATACGATGTTAAATAAGGAAAATCTCGCACTTCAGAAAATTTTAGATAATCAAGATTCCCCTTCTAAAGACCTCCACATCCATAAAATACCACCCATGTACCCTCTACATTCAGTGGCAGTTCAGGAACAAACTTTTGACAATACCCTTGTAGCAAGCTCTAAACCTCCACCCGCTCTGAATCTCCAAGAAGAACATCAAATTTTGTTACCGGAATCCCACCACTTTACATCCTTATACACCACACCTTATCACTACTTAAGTGCTCATGCTGGTTCTAATTTAGTCTTATTTAGTCTGGTTCTTATTCCAAAAAACTTTTGGATCTGTCACGGGCGATCCACTGTTAAACCAGTCATGAGACAATGCTTGATTTATCTTCGTTTGGCAGAGAAGTCTATACTACCATTAAAATTGCCAGAAACCTCACTAACTGTCATGTTTTAAGTCTCTCTTCTAGGTGTAATTTTTTTATACAGACGAAAGCGACATTTTGGAGCCGGTGGACTACACAACATCTGCAGAGCCTCAACCAACAGCCAAAACAAGCAAATATGTCAAGCAACTTGTCATCCCTGTTCCAAGTATGTCGACTCCTGCCCCGGTGCCTTCCCCGCCCGCGCAGTATGTTGAAGCAATCGGAGTGCGGGCGCCAGTACAGGAAACCAGACGGTCACGTGATGAAAGAGAACTTTTTTTTAAAATTATTATTATTATTTTTGCTCTCTCGGAAACATGTTCGTTTTCGGGCAGTCAAGTCAAACCGTTCGGGTATTCATAATCTAATGAAATCATACCTGATAATTCTAATTCTAATGTTATTCGTTAATCATTATTATTGTTTCATGAATACATTCGTGAAACAAGTCAAGCTTTTGATTTATTCTTAGTCAATTAAAATCATGCTAAATCATGTATGATCATTCTGTATCGAACTTAATTCTCTTTTATTATGTTTTATGGATTCTATCAGTCGAAATAAAAACATTCGTAAATTATAATCGAGTAATAATGACTGAACCATGAATCTGATTCTATATGAAAAATGAACTAGTATTCTTTATTTGATATACTTCACTCGTACAGAATGTACCATATTGCTAATTCGGAAAATCTGTTAAATGTGAGTTGAAATAATATTATTATTATTCTGTGAAATAATATTATGTGGTTGTTTATACAACGCTCCTGAATAAGTCGTCATCTATATAATTCGTGAAATCAAGAGAAAAATGTGTCTGAGATTTGTGTTGATCTCATATTCTGATATATTGTCTTGATATTCTGCAAGTCTGTCATTAAATTCCAGTATATAAGTAATTTAAATCTGAATCTATTTTATGTGTGTGGCGTACATTTACTTCAAGCATCCGGGAAATCCAGGAGAGAGGTGAGTTAGATTTAACTTAATATTATGCATGCTAAACTTAGTTTCGTTTTAATAAAATGTTTTTGATGCAGGTCAATTCTTTATGCATGAGTCTAGTTATAATTAATCAACAGTACCAATATATAGTTCAATATAGTATCAATATAAATATTGATTATTCAAGTCATTGTGAATAAGAACAGGCTGATTATACTAAAACATAATACACTCGTGCCTAGTTTTTTCACCTGATGAATATGCTTTGGTATTACTTTGACCTGAAACAACTGTGTCGAGTTTTTACTTACAAGGTTTTTTGTTATTAAATTAATTTTTATTTGAACTCAATCAGGTGAACAAATCGACGTTTCAAACCAAATCTTTTTGAATCATTAGAAAACTTTCTCTCTTTTTATATATTTATCATTAACTATGTGTTTAATAGTCATTGTGAAAATTAGTTAACAATTTACAAAAAAAAATATTGAGTGAACGTTAAAGGGTTAAATAGGGCCCCAAAACACAGAAAACCTAGTTTTCTCTTGAGATGTGTCAGGTTGCTGTATTCCAGATAGGGATCGTAGTCTCCACCTTCTTCTCAAAACACTTTCAAGGAGGAGAAATTTTCGCCTCTTTTGCCACCACTTTTTTCTTAGAGAAATCTTTGTTGTATTTTTAAAATAGCATGTCGGGATTACGCAGTATAGAAATTATTGTACAAAAACAGTGGTAGCAAAAAAGGCATAAATTTCCCATTTCTGAAAGTGTCAGTAAAAAAAAAAAAAAAAAAAAAAGCGGAGACTACGACCCCTGATTTCAGGGTTCTCAATATAGGAAATTCAATAATATCTATTGAACTATTTGCAGGGGTCGTATTCTCCGCCTTTTCTTTAGGACACTTTCAATGATGAGAAATTTTCTCTTCTCTTTGCACCACTTTTTTCTTAGAGAAATCCTTGTTGTATTTTTAATGCAATATGTCATAATTAAACAATATAAAAATTATTGTACAGAGACTGTTCGCACATTTTTTTAGACGATTTTATTTCGCAGTAAGAAAAAATCGTTTGCATGGAGAATTTTATTTTCACAACAGTTATATTTTTGGAAGTTTTATTTATCTTCTGATATTTAGAAAAGGTGCTTTAATTTTGCACACTAGTATACTACATGAAAAACTAAATTGAGAGAATGATAGTTTCTTAAATACTAAAAATATTGATATTTTACATAAAAATTACTAGTATGTTAAATTTAATATCATTTTTATAAGTTTCCTAATTATAAAGTTTTAATGAATATCTAGCTGAAAAATATCATAGCAAAATATAAAACTAATAATTACTGTATGTTGTACCATTTTAAAACTACATAAGGTAATTAACTACAGGCTGTTCGCACATTTTTTAGACGATTTTATTTCGCAGTAAGAAAAAATCGTTTGCATGGAGAATTTTATTTTTAGAACAGTTATATTTTTGGAAGTTTTATTTATCTTCTGATATTTAGAATTTTTGTTTAGATGCAAAAATGCGCTTTTAAAAAGGCAGTGGATGGAAGGATAGGTTTCCGCTCTTTCCAAAGAGAGTTTTTAGTGAAATCGTTATGAAAAGCATTTATCAGGAGAAAAATGGAAAAATGTCGCAACAATAGATGAATCTTGGGTCTATTTAAGTGGTTGCAATAAAAAAAGATCAATTTATTATCACAAAGGTGGAGAAAAAAATTTTTGCTACATGGTTCAAAGCATCAAAAGAAAGTTTTTCTAAAGGATTTATGATTGCCACTGGTTTTTCATACAAGCGCAAGATAAAAGCAAAAAAAATGTGACAAAAATGTCAAAATCAGCTCTAAATACTATCAAGAACATATTTTAATTCCAATTTAAGAAAATGAAAATCCAGATCTTTATCACAATGCTATCAATCCGTTGAACTGTATCAAGACAAAACAAGCAGCCACACATCGCAATCCGCAATTGCTTTTCTAGAAAAAAATGGAACAAAAAACGGGAATTAAAACCATACCCTTCACTGATATTCCTGCTAAATCTCCTGATGTATCACTGTTGGATTTTTGTGTTTTTTGACTCTTAAAATCAACATTATCCAAACACCGACTACAACGCTTTGTGGACTTTGGAAAGCCGTTCAAGAGGAGTAGAAAAATATATCTCTTCCGATATTATAAAAAGCATTATTATCATAGAAATTACGATGTAGAATGATAGTTAAGAACAAGTGCTATCAAACTGAACAATTAAAACACGAAATATGAGTGAAATTGCTTCAGTACACTCCATCAAAATCGTCTAAAAAATGTGCGAACAGCCTCTGTATAAAAAGAGTTGTAGCAAAAAAGGCATACATTTCTCATTTATGAAAGCGTCCTGAAAAAGAAGCGGAGACTATGACTCCTGACTATGTATTATCGATGTACTTGAATACCACCGATTAGATCGCAATCCAACGACGAATATTATTTTATTATTATTATTATTATTATTTTTAATTTAATAAAAACGTAATCTAAATAATGGTTCTGATTTGAAAAAAATTCCAAATTTGTTAACCGAGTTTCAATGGACAAACAACGTTGACGTTATTTGAGAACACATTCCATTAAAACTGCAACGTCTTGCATTAGCCAGCAAATATTAAAACAAAATTTGCAAATGAGCGTATTTAAAATTGCATACTTGACTCGCAAAGTCACCATTGGCCTCATTTGTTCGTCTATAATTGTTTCTCAATTAAAACACTTCAAGTTTAAGACGTCCTTTCTGAAAGACCTTGTATATAAATTTCATAGAAACTTAATGAAATTTAAGGGTAAAAAAAAATTAAATTGACGAAGAAGCTAAAACATCAATGTTTGTTATTATCATTTCTTTAAGATTAAAAAATTCGTAATGCAATGTTGATTAGATAACAGAACGTAAAACACTTTGCAATTTTGTATTTGAAATCAATATTCAATTTCTTCAAATTTTATAAACGCAGATATATTTAAATCAACGTTATGAAAATTCAATTGAAAAAAAAAAAAAAAAAAAATTCTATCTTAGAACATTACTTTCAACCTTATGGATTTTTTATCGAATAGTCGTAGAATCACATTCTCAATATATAAAATAATCATCCACTTGCCGATATCAACTGGTATCGATTGCATTCGAAAAATGTTTTTTTTTTTTTTTTTTTTTTTTTTTTTTTTTTTTTAAGTAATTATAAAACTTTCTTTTGATTTAACTCTATTGAAGAGTACTTAATATAAAAGAACTCTTTTGAAAGCATTTAAGAATTCCTATAAAGATTTTGCTTTATTCTTTAAACTGCAATTTAGGACTCAAAATCATTTTAATAAATTGTAAAAAACTTTTTTTGACTGCGTTAAATCTTAACTGTTATATATGATCTAGTATATCTTTTTAGTAATAAAATTCCAAGTTTTTCGTAGATAACGCAAGAAACTGATGCCATTGCTGTTGGAATAGTGTACTGAAATAAAGAAAATATATATATATATTATCCACAATACGAAAAATTAGATATTTCTTTTAAGTTTAATTTAACAGAAAAATAACGCCACATTTATAAAAATGTTCTAAAATAAATAAAGTTTATCCCCTAATAAATAATATGTATATATTGAAAAACTTTACAAACATTGCATAGATGAAACCATGAAACATTGAATTAGATGAAACCAGAAAAACACGAATAAAGGTTACGAATATCAAGCAACATTAAATTGAAACATGCAAGATGAGTCGGAATTGTGAAAAATGGCGAAACATGTGTTCATTGAATTCGAGAGGGACCTCTTTCGGTGAAAAAGTTTGGGGCCGGGGGCACTAGGGGGGCTGCTAGGGAGAGCAACTTTAAAATCTCAAATAGGAAGGTATGTCTTGTGATACATCCCTAGAAAAGTCTCTACAAAACAATGAATTCGATGTAACTAGTTTTGTCTTACGATGATTATTAAGGGAGATACATCAGTTTTCGGACTTTTGAAATGTGAACTTTATACTTATGTATCCCTTTTAATAATCATTGCAGGACAAAAATGTTTATATCAAATTCATTGTCTTGAAGAGACATTTTCAGGGATGTATCACAAGACATACTTTTCCCAAAAATGTTTGGGCCTAGACAATGGGGTAGTAGTAATGCCGCTAGGGAGGGCAACTGTAAAATTTCAAACCGGAAAGTATGTCTTGTGATGCATCCCTGGAAACCTCTCTTCAAGACAATGAATTTTATATAAATTTGTACTGCAATGATTATTAAAGGGGATACATAAGTATAAAAATCACGTTTCAAAAGTATAAAATCTCAAGTATCTCCTTTAATAATCATCGTAGGGCGAAACTATTTATATCAAATTCATTGTTTTGAAGAGACATTTTCAGGGATGTATCACAAGACATACTTTTCCTAAAAATGTTTGGGCCTAGACAATGGGGTAGTAGTAATGCCGCTAGGGAGGGCAACTGTAAAATTTCAAACCGGAAAGTATGTCTTGTGATGCATCCCTGGAAACCTCTCTTCAAGACAATGAATTTTATATAAATTTGTACTGCAATGATTATTAAAGGGGATACATAAGTATAAAAATCACGTTTCAAAAGTATAAAATCTCAAGTATCTCCTTTAATAATCATCGTAGGGCGAAACTATTTATATCAAATTCATTGTTTTGAAGAGACATTTTCAGGGATGTATCACAAGACATACTTTTCCTAAAAATGTTTGGGCCTAGACAATGGGGTAGTAGTAATGCCGCTAGGGAGGGCAACTGTAAAATTTCAAACCGGAAAGTATGTCTTGTGATGCATCCCTGGAAACCTCTCTTCAAGACAATGAATTTGATATAAATTTGTACTGCAATGATTATTAAAGGGGATACATAAGTATAAAAACCACGTTTCAAAAGTATAAAATCTCAAGTATCTCCTTTAATAATCATCGTAGGGCGAAACTATTTATATCAAATTCATTGTTTTGAAGAGACATTTTCAGGGATGTATCCCAAGACATACTTTTCCCAAAAATGTTTGGGCCTAGACAATGGGGTAGTAGTAATGCCGCTAGGGAGGGCAACTGTAAAATTTCAAACCGGAAAGTATGTCTTGTAATGCATCCCTGGAAACCTCTCTTCAAGACAATGAATTTGATATAAATTTGTACTGCAATGATTATTAAAGGGGATACATAAGTATAAAAACCACGTTTCAAAAGTATAAAATCTCAAGTATCTCCTTTAATAATCATCGTAGGGCGAAACTATTTATATCAAATTCATTGTTTTGAAGAGACATTTTCAGGGATGTATCCCAAGACATACTTTTCCCAAAAATGTTTGGGCCTAGACAATGGGGTAGTAGTAATGCCGCTAGGGAGGGCAACTGTAAAATTTCAAACCGGAAAGTATGTCTTGTGATGCATCCCTGGAAACCTCTCTTCAAGACAATGAATTTGATATAAATTTGTACTGCAATGATTATTAAAGGGGATACATAAGTATAAAAACCACGTTTCAAAAGTATAAAATCTCAAGTATCTCCTTTAATAATCATCGTAGGGCGAAACTATTTATATCAAATTCATTGTTTTGAAGAGACTTTTCCACGAATGTATCCCAAGACATACCTTCCCATTTGAAATTTGAAAGTTGCCCTTCCCAGCGGAACCCCTTGCCCCCCGGGCCCAAAATTTTTACTCCAAAAGAGGTCCCTCTCGAATTCATTGAACACGTATTTCGCCATTTTTCATAATTCCGACTCATTTTCGAGTTAGGAGGGGTGTGTGGGACTTTTGGAACACCCTGTATAATATAGAAATATATATATTTACAGAAAGATTAAAATAAACATATCATTTGTAGTACATAGGTCTAAGTACATTTGCTATGACATAAAAGAAATTATATTGGCATGAATACATAAATTGGCGTGAGAAAAAACGGAATAAATTTGCGGTAGGTACTATTATCTTGTCGACAAATAATATAGCGGCGATTTTAATGAATTGTGGACTGAAGTTTATTTTCATAATTAACACGTTGAGCGTTACGCAAATTCTTAGAATCCATTGAAATTACTTAATGTTTCCTCCTGTAATAAATAAAAAGTAAGCAAATTTTAATAATTTTTCAATCATTAAATGTAATATTTTAGTTTTATATCCTATTTTATATCCGTTACCGATGGTTGACGTGGCTTTATATCATATTTGACACTGTCAGCCACCGATGGCTGACAGGATGCGCAACGTTTTAATTTTTTATTGGTACTGCTTTTACTTTCGGGGTCAAACTTTTACTAAAATGTTTGAAGTATAACATGTTCTGCACACTCCTAAAGTTTCAAGATGATTCCTTCAGTACTTAGAGATATATGACAAAATGTCTAGAATCTAGAATAGCTGACATGGCGCTCAACTTGTTAATTAAATTTAAATTACATTTCCTCCTCAAATTTCGTTATTTTAATAAAACATGTAGTTAAATTTTAAATAATATATATATATATTTAATGATTAGCTATTTATCACGACATTTGGATATTGATTTTGATTTGGCAAATAATGCCTGCTGGGATAATATGCAAGCAAAAATGTGAAAATAGCTGTATTTAGATATATCGATCAGTAGGCGAACGGAGTCAGGCTAGTATATATATATATATATATATATATATATATATTTATGTACAAACAGTTGACAATTAATTTAAATCGGAAGAAAGCTGGGAACATCTATATTATAATAATTAAAAATATGAATTTAAATAATATTTAAATAATCACAACTGCATTGAGAATATTATTGGATAATGCATTTATAATTCTGTAAAATTTCATTCTATTAATAAAAAAGCCTACATTTGTTCAAACAGTAATTTCAAAAATTTTTATTGGCATAATGCATTTCAGAACTGTTTATAGTAATGAAACTTTATTTAAATTTTATGCAAGAGTAATTTAGACTATAAGATCTAGCTACATATTTTATTTTTATAATAGATAGATTTAAATTGCTTATTTAATAAATTACATTTTTATAATTGTAAGGAGAAATTTAAGTTTCTTAATTTTTCGTAAAACAAATTATATATGAAGATGTAAATTTGTAAAATCAAATAAATTTAGAATGAAAGTAAAGTAATAATAATAATTTATGGTTTTAGTAAAATAGTCAGTGCAATAAAATTGTAAATATATATATATATATATATATATACATATACATATATAATGAATTAACTTTTAAAAGGTGTAAAATTAATTGTGTAAGAAAGTATATTTATTGTAAATAAAATTTAATTATTAAAAATACAAGCAAAGTAATACCTTTTAAATAAAATTAACTTTCTCTACGTTTGAAACAATCTCTCTCTGTCTCTTCTTTTTACAATCTTGATTATCAAAGCATTCAAAGGTGCTTCAATAAGAAAATATTATGCAGTTTAAAAAGAAACCGATAGATGGCAGGACTTGCTAAGAATTTATGCCGAATTCAAAAGTTTCAGCTTTAATAGAGTAGCACTGTAAAAACATCGTCTTTAATAGAATATTTATTAAAATAAATAAATAAATAAAATTGTAGGCTTGATTTTAAGCAAATATTTTATATTTTGATAACATTTTAAAATAAAGAATAGAAGATTTTTTTTATTTCTGTTGGGACTGAATGTGTTAAATAGATGAACACTCAGAAATTCTTCATTTATAAAAGATTACTGTTATTGAAAAGAAAAACTTTAGATATTTACGTAGACTTTTTTTTTTTTTTTTAAATGCTTTAATGGTATTTTAAAATAAAAATTGGAAATTATAAATGAAATTTTTTAAGAATAGAAAATTAGGAAAAATGAATGCAATAAAATTTATAAATTTAATGAAAACAAGTATGCTAGAGTTCAATTTAAAACATGCAGTTTAATAAAGTTAAATATGTATGAGCTTTTGGGTAACATAATATGTAATTCGCACTTTTAACACCTTCCAATCAAGTTGAAAAGTGTTTATGACTTCGGTTTGTCTGTCTGTATGTCCGCTCTTTAAATCTCGTAAATAATAATGGAATTTCTTGAGACTGATACAAGACTGATATATATTATTCAAGTTCACGATCGAATGTTCCCTATTGAATATGGAGTAAATTATAGCACGACTGATTTGTGTACAGGGACACCCGAAATTATTCCAAAGCATTACTATTGTATGGGAGGTATTTCTATGAACCATATTTTAATATCTTTATTTTACAAAAATCTTAATGACAATGAAAAATATTATTCAAGATTACCACAACGTGTACAGGGACAGGACACAAGAAAGCATTCCAAAGGATTGCGCTATGCCAAAGGTATTTTTATAAACTATATTTTAATACCTTTAACTTTGCACAAATACTACTGAAATTGAAATATTTCATTCAAGTTTACTAACGAATACTCCCTATTGAAAATGGAGTAAATTTCACCACTGGTTTGTACACAACGATACCAGAAAGTATTTCAAAGCATCGCGTTTTAAGAGAGATATTTCCATTAACTATATTTTAATAATTTTACTTTGCACAGATCTTAATGAAATTGAAATGCGTTTTTTTATGTGCACAAAAAAAAAAAAAAAAAAAAAAAAAAAACTTTCTCTAGAATATAGTGCCATTAGCATTACGATTTATAGAGTCACACAAAAATAGTCAGGTTACATTAAGGAGTATTATTGGAAATTTGCTTTAACATTTTCTAACGATTTTTGAGAGTGAATATGATTTTAATTAGCTTATCTGCCTGTCTGGCTGTCCACCTGTCTACCCCCCTACAGTGTCCATAAATATTATCAGAATTTCTTTAAAATGGTATATGTTATTCAAGTTCACTGGGGAATGTTTCCTGTGTTCCCAATTTAAAATGGGATTAATATGCTTTGTACACGGACTCCTTAAATAATGCTAATGCAATGAGTTTTAGGAGAGACATTTTTTATAAATCACATTTAAATGACTTTCTATTGCAAAAATCGTAAAAAAAATTATATTTATTGTTAATATTCTAAAATAATGGTTTGTATAGAATATAATATGCTAGAAAGTCAGATGTGCAGGGCAACACTAAAAATTCTGATTCATTAAGCACTGCAATTGAAAATTGCTGGAATTGCATTTCTGTTCGTGTTAAGCATTTTAAACTCTTTCCAACAATGATTAAGAATGACTATGAATTCATTTAGTCTATCTGCACTGTCAAAAAAAAAAAAAAAAAAAAAGTCCTGTTTGCTGCAGTTTGCTGCCTAAATTTTCTGTAATTCAGGAAAATACGTTCTATCAATGAAATTTTTCCGTTGATAGAACGTATTTTTCTGAATTACAGAAAATTTCTGGCAGCAAACAGGACTTTTTTTTTTCTTTTTTTTTTTCTTTTTTTTTTTTTTTTTTTTTTTGACAGTGTGACTTTTAGTCCTTCTGTCTGTCCGTTCTGTGATGACCTAGGCATATAACATTGAAGTTAAAATAAGAACAGTTGGAATGTGTTAATAATCAATGTATACCGAATGATTTTTCGTTTTTGTTTATTTTATTAAATAAACAATAATTAAACCTACTATTGTGCATGTTAATTACCAGATTTTATCATGTGTGAAAAGACATTCAAGCGGATATTTTCAAGTCATGAAATTACTTTTATGACAATTGTTAAAAACAGTATCAATAAAGAAATTATAAATTTTTGAACTACATTGTATGTGTTGGTTCTAGAAAGTGAATTTCTAAAATTGCTAACTATATTTATTAAAAGTAACAGTAATATTTGTCTGATGAAAAAGGCATTATATATACATGAATCATTTTGATTTTAAATATGCAGAAAAATATAAAGCTTTTTCGATAATATAATTTTGTCGTAGTGCATTAATTAATGGCCTTTTAATTACATTTTTGTAATTAGATACCACTAACATAGGACACCTTGCTGCAAAAAATGTTTTGAATTTTAGCAATGCAAAATTTCAATGAAATTCCTTAAAATATTTCTTTTCTTTTCAAATGTGGTATGTGTGTAATTTTGTGAGTTAAAAAGTGAATGTATTATGCATTAATTTTTATACATTCTTACACGTATAAATAAATAAATAATAAAAACAAGATAAAATATGCAAAATGCATATTTTACAAAAAATGCATAGGTTACAAAAATTTTAGTATTTTATCTGAATAATGTTACATTCATGCTGCTTCGACCGTTCTTGCCGGCGGCCGAGAGTTTCTGTTCTCCAAGCTGGTGGACGGGAAGTCTCGCGTTCGATTCGGGGTAGAGCTCATCAACTTAGTCATTTAAAGCTTTTTGTAGTTATTCCTGAAACTTCTGCAAGTTCGTTCTAGGACCCTGTAAAAAGATAAAAAAAAAAAAAAAGAGCATTTTTCAGGGGGTCTTGGACACTTGTGCAGTCAAACGTCTTTAATCCTTACACTACCACCATTATTAATATGGAGCGTCCCTGTGAATAAAAATATTCAGATGCTTTACTAGATTACACATGACAAATAAGAAATTAATTCAAATGCCAATTTCTGTAATTTTGATGTTTTAGACATTTTTAAATTCTCTTTTATAGAAACAAGAACAAAAACAAAAATTACATAAAAAAAGCTGTGATAATATATATAAAAATATTTGTAAAGGATAAATGCCACATGTTATATTTTAACCGCAGTATATATTCCCCCTTTAAAAAAAAATTATAATATTTTCATCTTCATCCTTTTTATTCATAACCATAAGCACCTGTTTTTTGTGGAAACTTATAATAATATAATAACAAAAATAAACAATATTTTCAAAACTTTACACACATTTCAGTAAAGTTGATAAGTGTGTATTAGTGACATTAATGTCAAATATTTTGACGGCATTAAAAGTTTGTAAAACAAAGCAAAATAAACAAATAAATTACAATTATTAACAATTATTATATTTATAAGACATAGTTCTTTCCAAAGTTTCTGACCGTTCTTGTAAAGAAAATTATAAAATCTACTCGCACCATTTGCAGTAAGAAATACAATATAATGAATTTCTATAAGACATATTAATTTATCTCTATGAAATTTCATTCCGCAGAAGAAAATATCGATAAGTTTGGTTTTAACACTTTCCCTTGATTTGATCTCAGAGATTTATTTAATTGATGTTCACCGAATGTGGGTTTATTCTAAGTTATAAAAAGGTACCACAGAACTGACATTTAAAAGTAATAAGCACAAAAATTTTAACAAACACCATAAAAGTCAAAAACTCGCATCAATTATTTCGGGTTGGAAGAAGACACGACCCTTCGTCAGGCGAAAAAAGTAGATATGAGTGCTGCAAACAAAGCGTCTACGCTACTTTGGCCGCACTTTCAAGCGGCTAAACCCTCTTTATAACAATTAGTTGAATAACCTGTTTAAAAACAGGAATAAGCGCCAAAAATCGAAAATTGAATTTTTGTTTCAATTTTTAAAATTCGCTCTGCGTTGGCATACATGCCGGGCAAAAGAAGGTAACGAAAACCGCTTGTTTACCTCAAAAACAGGCATCGGAAATATTCCTGAGTTTGATTTCTCCAATTTCAGAGCCTTAAAACGTAAAATAGAATATGCTACCGAATTTATGCACCCCAAAATTACATAGAAGTAATTAAAACTTCAAAAAATCCGAATTATACTTGCAGCAAATACCTTTTGATTTTACTAAATTAAGGTTTTTCTCGTTTTTGCGAAAATCCTGATTTTGGACATGTTTCTGTCTTCAAACTAGAGATTTAATTTATACCATGTTTATTTATAATTTGTATGTATACTATAAAATATCCTCTTCTATATTTATTTCTTTTCTATCACCGTTCTTTCGCAGAACCTGACTTCTCATTCGAGATTATGTCTTCTGTTGTCATATACTCATACTATCATGTCATACTATCTACAATATGTCATACTATCTACAATAGTACATAAATGTATATACTACTACTTCTACTACTACTACTACTAATAATAATAATAATTCATCATTACAGTGATCAAACACCAGTTAAGAAGTCTTGAAAATATTGACAAACAACCCCATATGGAAGTATATATATATGTATATCCTAAAAATTCAAATATTTTATTATAATTGTAATGCTCTCAAGCATTTTTCATATAATATAATGCTTTCTTTTTATTATAAGCTCAAAGATTTCCACTCTAATATTTTTTAATTTACTGTATTATTACTTTATTATTAAAGTATCTCGCCCTACCACTCAAAATATCACAAGTATCGTGTCATAATTTCCTCCTTTAGTCTCCCGGTTACATTGAATTATAATTAAAAGATGTGCTGCATTCGTCACAGGCACTACTCATCCACAGCCCTGTTTCAATTTGCTCTGTTTGAAACAGTTAAGCAAAATTTAAATATGCAAGTTTAAAATACGAATTCTCTTTTTCCTCCTATACCATTACTTTTACAAACTTTTTCTTCAAATCCATTAAAAAAATCAAAATTCATACTTTTTTTTTTTAAATAATTAAATTGGTATAATAATGTTTAATAAAATAGTAAATGCTGTGATTCAAGCATAGCAACAAACGTTTAGTTTTTTCGTATTGTCGTGATGAAATTATATATATATACAGAGAGAAAGAGTGGGAGAGAAATTGAAATCTGTTTAAAAAAAGTAATAATAATAATAAAGTAAAAGAACAGAAAATGGTTTATTTTATAGAAACGTATAAAACACCAATTTAAATGAAATCGGAAAGGAAATGAATATCATTAAAAAGATGTATTTTAATGATAATAAATCGCATTTCTCTTTACTTTAATAAACATATTTGCTTTTGAAAAACGGAACTATTAATCTCCCTGGAGAATAATGAACTAATGCAAAGGTATTTATGACATTCAGATTTAATCTAAAATAAAAATAAAATAAAATAAAACATGATTATAACACCCTCATTTTGCATTGCATTTATTCTCTAAAGAAGAATGGTTTATTTTCAATTAATTCCCCAAGAATATATTTTTGTTCAGTATTAACGAGAGGATAAAGTGTATTAACGCAAGCTTGAAATCTATTTATTTCCCTAATGCATAAAGAACAGTCGGTTATTTATAAAACTATGTATGAAAAATGGTTTTAAACTAGATTTCTTTTTTACTGAAAACAACAAAAACTTAAAAAAAAAAAAAAAAAAAAGTCATTTTACGGGAATTTTTAGGAATTACATCTATTGAAACATTTCCAATAAATTTAACTAATAGTGTTACAAATTTACAATTATACTGGTTTGCAGAAAATAAAATGATTTTTTCTTCCCTGCAAAAAAATGGGTGGCCGTATGGATTTGATATTCCTGATTCCAAATGTGTCACAGAAATTAGTCCATCGCATACTGTTTTCAAGATATATAATATATAAAAATTAAAACGTATAGTATCAAATGAAAAACAGAGTATTCATTAACAGAGCAGTAAAAACATGAAAACAATTTTTTTTAAATAATTTTCGTAGTATTAATTCAGAAATAAATAAGTTCTGGCACAGAGAAGTAATTTTGTTCACATCATTTTTTTTGAGACTGTGCCTGTGTGAATTCAGTTCATGAACCTTCAAGTAAAGGTATATAAGATATTTAGAAAATCGTGGAGGTTGTTTTTGGTAAAAAGTGGAAAGAAAATTAGGTGAAGGGAAAAAAAAAAAAAAAAAAAAAAAAAAAAAAAACAGAACACTGATAAACACTTTATTTCTAAAAACGATACCCTCCTTAACCCTCAAAAATTAGTACGTGATGGAAAAAATCACTTCTAATAATTGGGGTTAGTATTTTTAAATATTTCAAAAACGACCATTAATTTTACAGGGAAGATGTATATGCCCACCATGTTATTAGTATAAAATGTTTAGTATTACAATAATGCTGCATGTGTTTTATTGATATATATTTCATGTATTTCATATGATTTTCTCAAAGGTTTTTTGTTCCTCATCATACTGTAGGAATGGGGAACTTAAGATTCGTGAACATTTTCAATCTCGATAGTTCGACATTGTTGCACGTTTTGAGATTTGAGAAATCTGCAAATCGGAAAATTAATGTGGTGTCCGTCTGCAGATTTACTCATTTGTTCGTTCGTTAGTTATTTAGGTTGCATAACCTACATCTGTAAAACAATTATAAAGCCATCAGACAGGTTTTTAAATATTGACAAGATACTTATCGCAGCATTTTAATTTATAAAATTCTTAAGGTATTTAAATATTTGCGATTTTCGTAACACTGGAGAATAGGGTAAAAAATAGCTTAAAAGTGCATTAAAAGAAATACTTTTATCGTAATATCATACCGATTTTAAAATATTATTTATGATGCTAGCATGAACAAAATTAATTGAGAATATTGTGTTCATTTGTTCTTCATTCCCGGAGGAGGGAGAGGGGATGGGGGGGGGGGGGTGAGAAATTCGGCCAAATACACTTTTTTTTTTTTTTTTTTTTTTTTTAGTATGGCTATTACAGAAAATTCTTATTAATTTCACAACCAGCCTTTAAAAATAATTCCCACTATGTACATTTATACGAAGTTTTGTACCGTACTGTCATAATAAAATTTATGAAATAATAGGATTACCTGTTGACCGATTCATTTCTAAATGTAATTAGCACCAATTTAGGTTAAGGTTAGGTTAACTAAATGTCAAGTTTTGTTATATTTTGTGTATTTGTACATAAGATACAGAGTCCAAAATTTTTTTGAAATACTCACATAGACAGACAGACTGATAGATATTTTCTAAAAATGGTTAAAATTGTGTTCATAATATCTCAAAAAGTGTAAATCCATCAAAACATAAAAGTCGAAAAATTTCACAAATCCAATACATTTTTCCTATATAATAGAAGAAAGTAAAAAATAAATAATTTTTGACGAAACCTACAACTCTAATTTTTTTAAAAAATGAAAAAGTAAAATACATTCATTGGCTTTGGTTGACGACGGATTCTGTCAAATTCAGTGAGTGAACGAATGAAAGAAAAAAAAAAGCTGCTGAATAAATCGATGGAAATATCAAAGCTTCTTTTTAAAATTTTAGATATTTATTGAGATTTTCAAATACGGGTATGCCATCGTGATATGAGATTTTTATAACAGTTTTATGCAGGTGACGTTATAAATTTCAGTTTTCAAACATTCCACTTTCCGAAATTTAATCATGGCTATCAAACACTCGAAGAATGTAAAAATAAAATGGTTCAATGTTTATGACACAATTCAATGATTCTCTGACAATGTTATGAAAATATTTTTCATTCTTGAATCCATGATGACTTATTTTATTGCATGTGAGATAAACTTGATGTTTTATTTGATGTATTTCTAATGCAGAAATAGAATTTTTAATATTTTCATGGGCTGAAATGAAAACATGATTTTTAAAATTCATTCGTGGCTTTTCTGATAGAATATCTTCAAATAAGTTAAATATTTTATGGACTGTCATTTGAAAAAAAAAAAAATATATATTTTTAGAATTTGAAATTTCACAATAACATAATGAAACTTCACATTTTTATAGGAGAAAAGATTTTATAATTATATAATGTTTAAAACAGACATTTCCTTTAAATTATTTTTCTATAAGTTATGAAGTTAAAACAATAATTTTCCAGTTTAATAACTATTTTTCAAACATAAGTTACAATAATTAAAGAAGAGCTATATAAATTTTGTTTATACAAATTCGTATTTAAATAATAAAAATGCCGATCAAAATTATTTTATGTCTTTTTAAATCTATCACTATCACTTTCAAATCTATCACTATGTCTGGGGTCCACGCAGACCCCAGATACTATTAACTTGTTGTCAAATATACATATCGTTATCTGAGAGGTTACAAGCAGTGACATCTGATTTCAATATGTGTTTAACTCAGGGTAAAAATTTGATTGCAAAATTATCAGGCAGTATTAAGATTTATTTCATCTGAAATACAAATGTCACACTTCTGTGTATAGGGTTCTAGTGGACCCTAAGATCCAGATTATTTAGACCCTTTAAAAAGGGTTAAAATTATATTTAAACCGCAAGATATTTAGATAGATATTGAAAACATATTTTTAAGATAGCCAGAAGAAGACCATTTATCATATTTAAGATATTTAAATCATATAAATATGTGCTTTATAGTGTGGGGTCCGTGTGAACCTCAGGTATAACAGAGTATATTTCGACAGGACATAGTGATAGGGTTAATATACAGCCGGCAGCAAAATTATTGAAGCACACATCCACAGTTTTCATAATTTTGTTTTAATCTGATCGCTAATGTTTGTCATCAACTTACTTTTATATATACGTATATATATAAAGATTATAAAGATTAAGATCATGACTCGATAAAAATTTATTTAACAAAACAGTGTTAGGTGTACATGCTTTAAATACAAATCATTGCTTGAGCTTAAATAATTTTTGCTGCCGACTTTAGGTGAAACTTTGCCTTATAACTCTAATGATAAGCTGAATTAGGACTTAGTAAGGATTACCTTCTTAGGAAAACATACCTGTTTATTTAAACTTTTCTTTGTTATATTTATCGTTAAGAAGTTAAACCAAACATGAAATAAGGTTAGTTTGAAAAGTTTGAAAAACTGCTTCCATTTCCTTTTCCAACAAAGGACAAATTTCAAAATTCGAAGATTTACAATTCCTAGACTTGTGAAATAAATTTAATAGCTTTTTGTATGTAAATTTTGAATATAACTTAAGATTTGCACTGTTTCTTAAAATTTTGGTTTGGCACCTGTAGGTACACTGTTAAAATTTTCAGTTCTAACTTGAACCCATTATCTGGAGTAAAATTATATGCAATATCATAATATGATTCAACCGCACTTTTAAATTTTCTACTGCTTGCAATTGAATTTAAATTGCACCAAAACTTTGAACTACCATTAATCCATTCACAAAAAAAGATGGATCAGAAAAATTCCTATTCGAACCAAACCAAGTTTAAATTACAGAGCGTGGTCGAAAACAAAGGTCAAAGAGCAAATTTTATGCAACAACCGTGGTCCAAGATAAGACTAGAAAATTTAGCCCTTTTTATCAAAACCAATGAATCCCCCCCTCCCCCCCCCCCCAATTAGTGAGCAAGAAAGCATGGTACAGTACCAGAGTGTTTCACCTGAGACAGGAAGGTCTTCAGTTCAATCTCAGTCTCGGATGAATTTTTATTTTATTTTATTTAAAACACAATAACGATATTTGGTTCAACATAAAATTACCAAATCATGGTAAAAGGTTAAACCATCAAGTGGTTGCAGCTACTTAAGTACCATCTTTTAGTTCAAACTTGTGAGGTTTGCGTTGACGCAGACTCCATCTTAAATCAATGATTAACTTAGTTAACTTAACTACTTAAGTATTAAATATGAAATTAGCACAGAGACTCAGATATATGAAAATAAAACTAAGAGTTTATTTAGCTATAATAATGGGAGGATGATCTGGAATACGTATCTCAGTCAGCGGATTTAAATTCTTTATCAAATAAATGTATAATTACTAATTTACATAAGTTGAAATATCTCACCCCAGAATAGCAGAAGTTAGACGGATGCACTCCCCTACATAGATACCGTGACTTTCCAAAAGATTCGTGGATTCCCGGCCGAATCAGTTTTCCGTTCACGAATACTCGCACTCAAGCACCACAATACTTATCAAACTGCTTAACTTAAGCACCACTTAATCTCAACTACTGAACTATAACTTTATCCAGACTCAAAGCTTTAGACATTGTCATCGACAGACGTCGGACAAGACTCCATTACACCACCCCTTTTACGAAAACCATCACCATCTTATACTAATTTCTACAACTTCCTTCCTCTTCATTTCAACCAAACTTTCAAAATCGCTTCCAATTCATCTACATCTCACAACTTAATTCCTTCGTTGCAGCACCATGTCGACACAAAACTAAACCGACCTAAAATTTTGCCGAGTCACTGGCGCCGAAGCGATTTAACTATTCCAGCTGGATCCAGCTTAATTTCAAACAAATTATGGTGACCTCCTACAGTCTCAACCTCACAAACCAACCCAAATTTTTTAACAGTGTATCACAGGGATTTATGTCGGGCATGTGTAAATAGGGTATTCTCATTTTACAAATTTCGTAACTTTGTAAAGAGTTAAGATAATTAAAACATTAAAAAAATCCCAGGTTTCTGAAAGTTTTTAATACATGGACACTTGACTCTTAATGTAGTGTATATGGGAATAATATACTGAGGTTCCACTTGCCCAAAAAGGATAAAGATGTGGAAACCATGAACCAGGGAGTTTCATATTTTTTTCTTTAAATTACTGATCGTTAAATTACAAAAAAGCTTATAATTTTCACAAGCGAATTAGTCTTAGTTCACAGAGAAATTCTTCAAGTGTAAGAATGTATAATAGCAACTTTGTTAAATGAGATCAAAGTCAGATTATTCCAAAATATTATTACACATATCGAATTTCACCCTATTTCATTTGTAAAAAAAAAAAAATTTACTGTTATTAAATTATAATTTATTAATAATATATATCACCTGAGAGATGGAACAATTTTCCTATGATTTTCATGTGTGCATGATAGTCATATACTAATATATAACGAATATTTTTAATGAAATTTTATATCCAGGAAGCTTAAATATTTGAAGCTGTACAACCGTTTACAAGAACGCGCTATTTAACTATTCTTTTCATATCTTGTGTGACAGCTACATCTATGCCATTGACTTGCACTTTGTGAAGTATGAAATACAATAGACTCTCGTATAACGCGGGGGATACGTTCCGCGCAATAGAAAATCGCGTTATAGGAGACATACATTGATCAGACGATTTCATTCTGCAATGAGACCAAAAGCGTCGGGTGTTAGCATGGTAACGGAGCAATTCTTCCTTGAACAGGTTGAAAGTAGAAAAGATGTCGTCACGTGCTTCCTTTATTTTACGCGAAATACTAGACACTTTATCGCGTTGTAGGAGTAATAGTCACAGATTTTTCGTCGCGTTATACGAAATCGCGTTTTCTGGGAGCGCGTTGTACGAGATTCTACTCTATATTCGCACAATAATAATAAAAAAAATCTGTGCCAAGGTCTAAGGGTCATATATTTCATCCACATACATTCGTGCACGGCCAAAACCTAATATGAGATTCAAAACTTTGGTAATCTTTGAACCTAATATGAGGTTCAGAGTGCTATGTCCAGAGGAAAATTGAAATATTCCACCCTGCGCTTTCATACCTTTTACACATTCTGGCTCTATAAGTTGGTAGACATGAGGTGCCAGGTTCTATTATAGGTCACGCTCGTCGGTCTAAGCTATTTCGAATTTTCCGTAGATTTCTCCGAAACTTGCGTAAATACGGGTAATGCATAAAATGCGTAAATACCCCTTAAGAAGCCTACCACGGACAACACTCACCTTTAAGCCTAGGACCCCAGCGCAGTTGATTAGCCTTAACCCTGACTATGCTTTAATTTCTATGTAAATTTTTTGGTGTCAATCTTTTGTTTTTCAATAACTAAATTTTTGTGAGTCTGCACCCCCCCCCCTCCGCACACACACACACACACACACCGATATAGACTATTAGGAGAAGTGATTTGATAAGCAAACAACTTGGTATTACTTAGTACATTATTAATTTCTTAACAACATTTTCAATTTCTTGTCAACGGAGCGGAGAAAAAAAATAATTTTACGCAATCTTAATAATAAATTCAACTTCTGATAAATATTAGACTATTAAAATTCTAAATACGAATCTGCAATTTTTGCACACAAAAGCAGTCAATCTCAATTAAATTATCTGCAATTAAAAATTATAACCATTCAAGTCACGTTCAAAATTTTACGAAATTAATATAAAACAAAAAGAAAAAACAAATTATTATATTTTTTATGTAATTTAATAGAAACTACATTTATTGCTTTCAGTTTTATGTTAATATAGACATTTAAAAGAAGCAATTACTGTAGTTATTTACGTTTCAATTTCACGTAAGAAAACAAAGTGTAAAAATAATAACTTGTGTCGAACTCAAAACAATTTTATTTAGTTTTCAACTTCGCTCACGTATGCGCATTAATTTGAAAATAATATACATTATAATAAAACGCATGATATTTATAGCACGACATCTTGCATTTACATTATAAATAAATTTTGCTGAACTTCTTCGTATCGAGAAGAGATAATAGAAAATTCAAAAGTAAAAACTATGAAAAATAGCACGTATCAAAAAATCATCAAAATACAAAAACAAAATTCATATCTCATCTAAAATATCAAATATCATTCATCAAAGATACGAACAAGAAAGCATTTTCAGAATTCCATTTTAGAAATGCGGTCACAAGCTACATAAAATATCAGAGATATTTCAGCTATTGTAGCCTGTACATTTTTGGTTCAGATATTTTTATTAAAAATTTCAAATAGAATAGTCACCATAACAGTCGGTACTTTTATCTCGTCTTTATGTAGGTTATAAAATAAATCATCTGTCAAAAACAAGGAATTTTAGACCACTTTCAATTGTATGAAAGAAGAAAAACTTTAACAGAAGAAATTTTAAAGTGCTTTTAAACAATTCAGAATATTAAAAATGTTTAGATGATAGGATATTTTTTTGTAGAGAGTGCATTTTGATGCAAATTATATATTAAAAAGCATTTACTGTAAAATGATAGTACTGCGTACAAAGTACTTTTTGTAAAAATGAATTTTTTTGTAATATGGGAAAGCTCTTTATTGATTGGGAAATAAAATGTTATAATATAAAATTTTTGTAAGTAGTTAAGGTTTAAAATAGTTTACATTTTCATTTTAGGTAAAAATTTTAAATTGACGCAATTTTGTTTTGTCATATAGTATTGACGCTTTGAATTAGTCTTGAATTTCATATTGTGGTTTTGGTAAAGATAATAAGAGAAATTTAGAATAATATCAACATTTTTATTCGAGACTAATACATTTTGCAATGAATTAATATAGGCTTTTTATTTTTTTTTAAAGATTTGTTAATAATTATTTAATAAAATATTGAATATTCATAAATACGTTTGTAAAAGTTTTCATTTATTTTATTTATATTGAACACCGTAATGGGTATGCGCTACAAAAAGTCACTGAAATCACTTATCCATAGACTGAATAACAAAGATAGAAAAAAACTTGGGAAAGGAAAATAATTTTCATCTTTTGTAAATTTTTCATTTCTATATGAATAGTGCAACTGTTAATGAAATGGCGATTTTTTTTTTTCTTTTTCGTTAAAAACCGTTAAAGTAGTCGCGCGACTGTCTTTTCACTGACTATCACTCAAAATGAGATCCTTAACTCGTGTTTTTTCCTGTTGTATAGTAAAATTGCAATTCTTCCTGCAAAATTTCAAGTAGTTGATAGCATTTTACATTTCAGATTAGTCTAATGCACCATGCCACGATCACTGATGTTGATGGTTTTCGACTTTCTGGATCACGACTTTCTGGTTTTCAAATAGGTGTATAATTAGAAAACAGAGCTCGCATGAATTGCAAAGTAGTACATAAACATTTCTTCAGTGTACTTTCATTTTTTTTTCTAAGTACAGTCGGTAACAAAAGTGTCCGAATACTACCAAAATTCCTATATAAAAAAAGTAGAGTTAATACTGTTTTGTTAAATAAATCCTTCTCGAATCATGTTCTTAGTCAGTCTAAGAACATGATTCGACAAGGATTTATTTAAATAAACATTATTAACTCTACTTTTTTTTTCCATAGGAATTTTTGCTAGTGTTCGGACACTTTTGTTACCGACTGTATGTTTTGTATTAATAATAATAATAATAATAATAAATATAAATAAATTAAAAAAAACTAATGTAAAAATTAAATGAATAAAAGTTAAGGGTGTATTAAACTTTAAAATTTTTTTATTCATTAAAAGATTCGGTTAGTGAAAAGTCAGTTTCTTAGGAGTAGAAAATGATTACTGAGAAGTTAATGAGAAGTTTTAATTCCCACATTTCATAATTCTTTTCCGAATAATTCAAAATTCTTCTATGATTTCTCATTAGATTTGTAAGATACTTTTTTTTTTTTAAATCTTTTTTCATTCTGTAAAAGTTTAGAATTTTGTGATTTTCTAATTTGTCTGGTGTAATCTTAATATACCAAGATGATAAACATTTTTTAATATTTTGTAATTTTACCACCGACAAGGAAATGGAATCGAATGCGAATGTTATTAAAACCAAATTAGTGTGACTTAAAAAAAAAAAAAAAGAGGTGCTCTAAGTTTTTGATTCTGCGTTTAAGACCAATTTACTACGAGAGGGTCCTTGACCTAGGTTTTTCTAAGAAGTTACTTAGCCTATAATAACGCTAGTTTCGTAGAAAAACTATGGAAAATTCTGAATTGCTTTACGAGCGTGACCTAATTTCTTGCCCGGCACCATCAGTCTACGAACATGGGACAGAGCACAACCTCTTTGGAACTACTTTCAGAAATTTGAAACTAAATATGATGTTTTAAACCACACTGACTAAAACCACCAACTGAAGAAACAATAAAGTAAAAGAAAATGCATTTTAACCTGTAATCTATCGCATTATGAAAGAGATAAAAAATTTTAATTGAAACATATTTTTTAGTTACTTAAGAGTATTTTTTAAAGTTATATGCAATAAAAAATATGCATATACACCTCATCATAGTAAGTAATCACGATTTTGTGCGGTGGTATTTTAATGAATCACTGGTAAATAGAGGTCTGCTACATAAAGGCCAGAATTGTTAAATTTAAATTAAATATGACCCTGTCGAGGGACCTTAAGCTTAATGAGGATGTTCTCCAGGGATCAGTCCTGTTTCCTATTCTCTTCTCCCTGTTTTTTACTGGAATGGAAAAGATGATATCTAAGAGATGA
The DNA here is from genome assembly GCA_963930645.1 of Salticus scenicus. Classification (NCBI taxonomy): domain Eukaryota; kingdom Metazoa; phylum Arthropoda; class Arachnida; order Araneae; family Salticidae; genus Salticus; species Salticus scenicus. The sequence goes on along the minus strand of OZ005652.1, from coordinate 271,842,229 downwards.
AAATTTGGTATATTTGCAGATGATGTTGTCCTCTGGGTTTTGGTCTCTGATATTAAGGGCATTGAAGCTAACATTGATCTCACACTTAAAGATATGAGTGTTTTTGCAGAAGCGCACAAGTTGACATTTGATACTTTCAAATTTGTGACTAGTTTTTTTTATCACTAATAGACACGTTTATAATTATCAATCTACAATTATCATGAATGGACAAGCCTTGCCGTATTTAAAAAATGCTAAGTATTTGGGATTTACTACTGACCATGAGATTCTTAGTAATAAGCATATCCAAAATCTGGAGGTAGGATGTAGGAAAAGATTAAATATTATAAAATATATTTCTGGGAAAGACTGGGGAGTAGGTGCCTTAACTCTAAAATTAACGCATACCTCACTTATAAGACCAATTTTGGAATATGGTTTCCTTATACAGGGCGCGAAATTTCCGCTCGCCAGCTCGCCATTGGCGAGTGGAATTTTTACTGTGGCGAGTAAAAATTTGGTCTATAGTTATAGAAAGAAGTCTTACACGATACGCTGACAGAAAACATTCTTTTATAGATTTAAATATGGTAAAATTTTGTCACCTTATAACCTCATATTTAACTTCTCCTTTTTAGGTTCTCTGAGAGCCGAGTTTGTGTGTGCGCTGCCCGTTATCGCCCCAGCCTGGGAAAGGAAAAATGCTTAGTGCATGCATAAAAGTTTTGGTCTCTTCTGCAGTTTCGTTTCTATCACTGTTATTTCTCCAAGAAGAGTGAGAATAGACGAGCAGAGAGCCCCTTTGTTCGTCGCTCACTGTATAAGAGAAGAGATATGCGAAAGTTTGCCTATGGATATCGTCACATGAAAATGAGCCCGAGCCCTTTTAACAGTACCGGATCTACATTTTTTAAAGGGGGGTGCAGACTTCCAATTTGCCGCCCTCCAAGAAAATTTTTTTAACAAATAAAATACTGAGACTTTTACAAAATTATTTATTTTAGTTATAAAATTATACGTAACTCTAAAGGTTTATTTTCCTCGACTTTATTTCAGTTAAAATTTCATAATTGAGATTGTTGGCTATTTCACTCTCACAAGGAAACATTCAAAAGGTGTCGTCTTCAAAAAATATTGAATATGTGATTCTACTCTTCATAAAACACCGGACAGTGGAAAAATTATCGGCTGAAATGAATTACAGCGACCACAAAAAAATACCAAAATTAAGCATATTTGGCGATTTCACACTGTTGGGCGATTGATTTTGAGTACTTGGCGGAGAAGCAAAACACGGTTCTGTTCATACACAGCAATTGCGGTCTTAGCGAATTTATTACCTAACAAGAGCTAAATCGCCAAAAATACTTAATTTTGATACTTTTTTGTGGTCGCTGTAATTCATTGAAGCCGATAATGTTTTCACTTTCTGGCGTTTTATGAAGAATAGAATAACATATAATTTTTTTTCAATATTTTTTGAAGACGACACTTTTTGAATGTTTCCTTGTCAGTCGAAAATATTGCCAATTCCGGCAAGTGCTCTTGGGACATTGTGGAACGTAATGTTTAGTTGTGTGTTTTTAATACTTTGTAACAACATTAAAAATGGTTTATGGCATAGATTTGTCTATCTGCGCTCTATCTCCGGTAAATATTCATGGAATTCTCTGAAACTGATATATGTTATTCAAGTTTACTGTGGAATGTTCCCCATTTAAAATGGAATAAATGCCACCATTGGTTTGTGTGCAGTGACACATGAAATAATTCCAAAGCATTGTGTTCTATGAGAGGTATTTCTATAAACCATATTTCAATACATTTATTTTGCACAAATCGTAATGAAATAGACATTTATTATTCCTATGCACAAAAAATGTTTTCTATAAAATATTGTATGATTAACTTTAAAAAAAAAAAAAAAAAAAAAAAAAGACCACACAAAAATATCAGATAAATTAAGGATTATGATTGAAATTTGCTGCAATTGCAGTTTCGCGTTATTTAAGCGTTTTCCACTTTAATCAACGCTTAAGAGTGATTATGATTTGAATTAGTCTATCTGTCTGTCCCTCGAACCTCCTCCAATGTCCGTAAATATCTTCAGAATTTCTTTAAAATGATCACTTTAAAAAAATCTTTTCGAGTTCACTATGGGTTGTTCACCAATTAAAATGGTATTAAGCGCAGCTGGTTTGTGTACAGGAACACTCAAAATAATGTCAATGCCTTGCATTTTATGATAGGGATTTTTACTGCGCAAATTATAATTAAATTGAAATTCGTTATTAAGATGCTAAAAGAGTTTTTTTTTTTTTTTTTTTTTCTTTTGGCAGAATAGGAAATACTTGGCGATAAGATTTACAGAGCTACACTGAAATATTCAGATACGTTATACAACAGGATACTGCTGGTGTTTCATTTTTACTTTCTTCTATATTCAATAGAAGAAAGTATTGGATTCGTAAAAATTGTCGACCTCGGGTTTTTGATGGATTTACACGTTTTGAGAGCTGTAGAACACGATTCGACCATTTTTAGAAAAATGTCTGTCTGTCTGTCTGTCTGTCTGTGTGTGTGTGACAAAATTTTGTGGCAACTGTATCTCAGGAACTACTACACAGAATTTCATACAAATTGGTATGTAGTTGCACCTTGACATAAATTAGTGCCTATCAACTTTTGGTAAAAATCGTCTTACAGGTTGCGTTGCCATCCCGCTTTTTCTAAATTTCTAACATGGTGATATAGGGCAAAATTTTGTATAAATGTGCATAAAGAGAATTATTTTTTAGTAATCATTATGAAATTTACAAGAATTATTTATAATAGAGATAGTCAACTGGGAAAAAATTTTTGCATGTGTAGGAGCCTCGTGAACCCCCTGTGGGGGAAGTCCCACCTCGAAGGGAGTAAATTTTTAAGATGGGTATCTTTCGAAAGGTCTCGTCAATACCTTTAAAAAGAATGGTTGAACTATAAATCTATGATAATTTAAAACAAAGTTATCGATTTTTTTTTACTTTTTACGAAAAAAAACTTAGATTTTTTTTTTTAACGAAATTTAACCAAACTTGGTATTTAGTTGGCTCCTGATAAGATTTGAGGATCAATCGCACAATAGGAGGCGCTGTGATCGTATTTCTTCTAAATTTTTAACATGGTAGTATAGGACAAAATTTCGTATAAATGTACATAATGAGAGTTATTCTTAACCTGTGATTGTAAAATTAATATGAATTATTGCTAATAGTAGTAGTTAATTAGGAAAAAAATTTTGTGCATGTGGGGGCATCGCTCCCCCCCCTGGGGGGAAGTACCCCCCGGGGTGGGGTAAATTTTCAAGATGGGTATCTTTCAAAAGGTCTCGTCAATACCTTTAAAACGAATGGTTGAACTATAAATACGTGATGATTTAAAACAAAGTTATTGATTTTTTTTACTTTTAACGAAAAAAATATTGGAAATTTTTTTTTTTTTTTTTTTTTTTTTTTAATTGTTACTGAGTGAATTTGTATAGGAAAATATAGAAGAAAGTCTTGTGGTGGCCACAACATACTAATTCGTTTGTGTTAAGCGTTTTTATCACTTTACAACAATATTTAAGGGTGAATATCAGTTCAATTCAGTGTTGCCAATTTGGCAGAATTTCTGCTAAATTTAACGGATTTTTGACACGATAAACGGGAAAAAGTAGAGGCTTAGCAGATTGAATTTCACATTGCACTAGTGCTACACTATGGGCAATTGAATTTTTAGCGGGGAAAAAATTGTGTTGGCAACACTGGTTCAATTAGTCTATGTGTCTGTCTTTCTTCCATTCCGTCTGAAGGCTGTGTGACCAAGTAGCGAAAGTGCATTGACGATTAAACGATGCAACAGTTTAGTTGAAAGTTAATAATCTATGGGAACCGTATGTGATTTTTTGTTCTTGTTTCATAATATCACAGCGTAAACTAAATGAAACAAAAAAGTTGTAAATTCTTTGAACAGCTAACTCCACATAGACGTTTAGCCACGGAGCAGAAAGAAGGCATGTACACCAACAAGTTTAAGGAAATGAGCAATGCACGGTGAAAAGCAGCGTATTTTTATCATTATTATTATTCTAGCTTGGACGCATCTGTACGCTCCTGACGTATTTGAATTATCGTAGGACTGACCATGACAGTCCCTATTGGATAACTTATCGTCCTCTAACTTTTAAATTATGTTCGCCATGCATTCACCACTTTTATCGCGAACTTCAATGAAATCAATAAATCTCTCGAAAATTTTACATTCTCCGAAACTTTCGAAGAAAACTATAGAAAACCTAGAACGTTTTTATTCTTTTATATTTTACAGAATTTCGAATTCCAATTTCCGCTCACAATTCGTACTAAGGATTTTTAACGATATACAGCCCGTAATAAGGCAAGTTTTCGAGAAAACCACGGATAAGTCAGACACAAATGTTTACATAGAAATGTTTATATTTATTAATGTTTGTATCTCAGCTCCTAATTCACATAATTTCATAAGTAATATATCATTTTAAAACTTATTTGAACTGGAATTAAAAAGTAGAGATCCCAAATCTCTGCTTCCAGATGACACTTTAATATTTTAAAATTTCAGTAACTGGACCTGGTGGCTGCCGCCCCTCAGTATTCGCCGCCCGGGGCAAGTGCCCCCTCCCGCCCCCCCTGGATCCGGGCCTGCCTTTTAAAGATACTGCCTATGTTTATTTTGTTGAAAAATAATAAAAAAAACAGTTCATATTTTCCAGAACTTTTTTTTTTTTTTTTTTTTTTACTGAAGCGCCAATGATTTTTTGCAAGCAACGATGTTATCAAAAAAGTTATTCTGAAATAGCTATTTCAAATGGCAACAATGAACAAGTTATAACCATCGATATTCCGTCTGAATACAAAACTATAATGGACGAAAACGACATTTCTGATATAAAAAGTTAAGTAAATAAATAGGTAAATAAGGAAGCTTCATATTTCCCAATAAAAATATTTTCACAGGATATTGTTTGACAAAGAATTTTTTTTTCTTCTTTTCTTCTTTAATGACTCTTTGCATTTACATTATTAGATATTTTAATGTTTTTCAAATCTCAAATACATTATAATGATTTTTAATTATAGATGATTATGAAACATGATGATATATAGGACACACTTTTAACATATATAATTTTAGACATATTTGTAAAAGCTTTTCAAATAATTAGTAAAAATAAAAACCTAAAATGCGTAAAAAAGAAAAAAAAAATAATAATAAAATGCGACAACCCTATTTTGTGGCGAGTAAAACATTTTTTCGGCGAGCGTAATCTGAGTTGAAATTTCGGGCCCTGCCTTATATATTTTTGTGCTTCAGATTCCAATCTTAATATGCTGGAGACAGTCCAAATAAGTGCAGCAAAAATCATTTCTGGTTAACGATATTGTTCTATATGAGTGTGACCTCCAGCGGCTGAGTCTTATAAGAAATTCTCGTCTAGTGAAATATTATAATAAACTTCTGAGTTTTGAGGACCAGAATCGAACCTCTTCCTATCTCAAGAACTGGGACAATAATCAAAAACTAAAGAGAAATAGTCCCTTTTATGAAGCAACATTGCAAAATAGTATAACTTTGCTCCCTACTTGCTGGATTAAGCATCATTCTTTGGGGCCATGTTTTAGTCCTGTCAGTATCTTCCGTGTCCACATTCCCACCGAGCTTTTGAACCCTGTTCATAAAAATTTCGACAACCCTAAATTCATGAGATATTTGTCTCTTGATTTTATCAGGGGCATAAAGATGCTATTAAAGATATTAAAGATATACATAAAGATGCTATTGAAATTCTATACAGATGACACAGATGACAGTAAGAGTAATCAAGGCCATTCTGATAGTGGTATCTTCATCAAAACTCCTATTTCTATACTTAGACTTAAAAATAGAAATTCAAATTCTTGCTCTGTGTTTAGATACGAGCTCATCACTATCGAAAGAGGCCTGAGCTATGTCGATAATAACGTTGAGACTAATTTTGGGAATATATGGATCCTAACTGACAGCCGATCTTCACTTCAACATACATGTTATTGGACAAATGCTGAGGACAGAGCTGACATTTCCATCTTGAACATACTTTCTAGACATTCATTTAATTCCGAGGTGCACATCCAGTAGATTACCTTCTGTTAGAACATTATAGACTCCGAAATTCATATTTAATATTAACCTAGAAACTTTTTCATTTAAAGAACTCTCATTTTCCGTACGTGATATGTAGATGTATTAAACTCAATTATTTCCGCGTTCTCGACACACCCTGCGGGTTAAATGTAGATGAATCTTCTGTATCTTTTTTCGCTTCTGTGAAACTGTTTTTAGTTTACGAATGTAAGTGCTTCTTCGACTAAGAGCGAGCTTCGAGCTCGCTCCATAAAAACGATATTATAATAAATATTCAAGAAATCAAATTAATGATTAATTTTTACTTGAATATAATTCACCAGAAAATAATATAAAAATGTTACAGATTACTTTACAGAATGAGTGCTGAATTCCAAAAAAAAAAAAAAAAAACTGGAGAATGCAGACAATCACCAATCAAGTAAGATAATATAAAAACAAATTTACCAGTAAGAAGATTTACAGGTAAGCGAAATTTTACTTACCTAATGTCTACTTGACAAGTGATATAATATTGAAATAAATATCTCAAAGTAAAGTTGAATAAGAGGTAAAATCTTACTCACGCACATTTCTAGTTGAATATTTTATTCAAAAATAATCTAAAAGATTATGAGCTTGATTTGATAAACTGTTTTTTCAAAGAAACTATTCTTGGTGAAACAAAAAAAAACAGTTGACATTTATATACTTTACATTGAGAAATATCACAAAAAAAAAAAAAAAAAACTGTTTATATTTGTTTATATTTCAAATAAACTATTCTTGGTGAAAAATAAATTACGAACACTGATAACTATCGTTAAAAAAAAAAATAAATAAAAATTACTGTCTATTTATATACCTATATATTAACGAATTGAAACAAACTGTTGTATTTTTCAAACAGACTATTTTGGAGAAATAAATTAAATAAACAAAATGAACTTATTCAAAGATACCAATATTGAAGCACTAAATGCAAATAATTATGACATATGGAAATTTAGAGTTGAAAAATTGTTACAAAAAGATGATTTATTCATAGTTATAAGTGATGAGCTTCCAACGCCAATAACCGATACATGGAGGTCTAAGGATCGTAGAGCGCGTGCAATTATAAATTTATTAGTTGATGACACTCAAATAGTAAATGTTAAGAACCTCTCCACAGCTCGTGAATGCTGGGAAGCTCTTAAAAAAATACATGAAAGGTCATCGCTCTCAAGTAAACTATTTCTCCTTCGGAAACTTTATTCCATTAAATTAAGTGAAGGAGGTAATATGACAGAGCATATCACTAAAATATACCAAACGCGCGACAAGTTGATAGCAATTGGTGAACAAATAAGCGATCAGCATCTATCAGCAATAATGCTTTGTTCTCTGCCGCAATCTTATGATGTATTAATCACTTCTTTGGAAAGTAGAGATGAAGCAGACCTTTCTCCCGAGTTTATCCGATCCAAACTGATCGACGAATATTTAAAGAGAGAAGAAAATAAACACGAAAACAATATTTCAGCTTTGAAAATAACTAAAACAAAAAATGAAAACGTGAAATTCTGTAAGTTCTGTAAAAGAAATAATCACGATATAGACGAATGCTGGATTCTAAAGAGAAAAAATAATTCGAGATCCAAACAAAATAATAGATATAACAAAAACAGACAGCCCTTTAGAACTGCAATGTGCTCTCATGATAGAGATAACGCAGACAAAACACAGACTTCGGCAACTGATAAAAATAAATCAAATAAGGTATTTACATTATATATGGGTATGAAATCAGATAAGTGGTATATTGATTCAGGGTGTTCGACACATGTAAGTAACGATAAAAGTAAATTTTATGAATTCTATCCTAGCTCCTCCTGCGTAACGATCGCGAATGGGCAGGAAATAAAATCGTTTGGACATGGATCTGTAAAATTACATACCATAAATTCAAATAATACACAAAACACCATACTGTTAAAAAATGTCTTGTATGTACCGGATATTGAGACAAATCTCATATCTGTGAAAGGGGCAACAGAAAATGGGTGTATAGCAGTATTTAAAGATAGATCATGCAAAATAATGCATGAAGGCGAAACATGTATTGAAGGGTATATCAATAATAATTTATATGAATGTAAAATAAATTCAGATACAACACACACCATAAACATTGTGAAAACGTGCGAAAACAAAAACTGCATAGACAAATGGCATGTTAAATTGGGTCATAGAAATGTTAATCATATAAAACAGTTAGTAAACAAAAACATGGCAACAGGGATTAAACTAGATGATTGCAAACATGATAGTGTATGCGAAACTTGCATATTATCTAAGTTAACTGACAATCCTTATCCCAAAAAGGCTCAATTTAGGGCAACAAAAGTTTTAGAGTTGGTTCACAGCGATTTATGCGGGCCGATGAAAACCCCCACGGTCGGTGGAAAGTATTATTTTTTGACGTTTATAGATGACTTAAGTCGATTTACCGTTATATACTTATTAAGAAGTAAGGACGAAGTTTTATCAAAATTAAAACAATACATAGCAATGACTACACATAAATTCGGGAGAACTTTGCAGGCAATCCGCTCAGACAATGGAGGGGAATACACCGGAAAAGAATTTGATGAATATTTAGGAAAATTAGGAATAGACCATCAATTCACAGTCCCCTATTCGGCTCCTCAGAATGGCGTTTCTGAGCGTAAAAATCGAACTTTGGTTGAGATGGCACGTTGCTTATTAAAAGATGGAAATTTACCGAATTCTTTCTGGGGTGAGGCAATTAATACGGCTGTTTACTTACAGAATAGACTCCCGACTTCCGCGTGTGAATCAACACCCTACGAATTATGGACGGGTCGAAAACCTGACCTGTCAAAATTAAAACCCTTCGGTTGTCGTGCCTATGCTTATGTACAAAAGGTACACAGGGGAAAATTAGATGATACCGCCCAGCAAGGTATATTTGTAGGGTATGATAATAGGAGTAAAGGGTATAGAATTTGTACGAATGGTAAAAACATAATTATAAGTCGTACTGTAAAATTTGTAGAACATGAAAATAAAGAAATAATAAATAATGAAACATTAAAAAATAATGATGAAAGGCCTGATAACATAAAATTATCACCGAAACTGCAGATAATAGACTCGGAAGCAGAAAACACAGATGATAGCAGTTTGTCAGATAATTCACAAGACTTACCGCGAAGATCGCAAAGATCTAATAGGGGGGTACCACCTGATAGATTTACGTTCACAGTAAACAATAAAAGAATTGAAGAACCGAAATGTTGGGACGATATAATGAAAATGAAAAATCCCATAGAGAAAGAAAATTGGATTAAAGCCACGTTAGAGGAAATAAACTCACTTAAGGAAAACGAAACATGGGAATTAGTAGAAGCCTCACCAGGAACTAAAGTAATTGGTAGTAAATGGGCATTTAAGGCAAAATTCAATAATCAGGGACTAGTGGAAAAATATAAAGCGAGGTTGGTAGCCAAGGGATTTTCCCAAAAATATGGCATTGATTATGATGAAACCTTTGCACCTGTTGCATCACACACAACCATAAGAAGTTTTCTAGCAATGTCCCTGTACAAAAATTTAAGTTTAAGACATGTTGACATTAAGACGGCTTTCTTACATGGGGAATTACAGGAGGATGTATAAGTATATATGCAGCAACCAGAGGGTTATGCTGCACCAGGCGAAGAGCATAAGGTTTGTAAGTTGAAAAAGGCCATCTATGGGTTAAAGCAGGCTGCGAGGGCTTGGAATCAGAAATTAAATGATACATTATGCAAATTAGGTTTCAATCAAAGCCAGTACGATAAATGTCTTTATAAAAGAAAACAAAATAATTCAACAACGTATGTTCTAGTCTATGTTGACGATTTATTAATTGCGGGTGAAAATAAAATTATAAACATGTTAATAGACAAATTGAAAGAAGAATATCCGTTGACAGACTTAGGCGAAGCTAAGTATTATTTAGGTATAAATTTAGAAAGACCCAGTAAAGATACGATAACGCTCGACCAAACGAACAAAATAATGGAACTAATAACCAAATTTGGGCTTGAAAATGCGAAACCGACAGATACTCCCATGGAGCCAGGCTACATAAAGTTAGTCGATAACGAAAACCTTCTACCGCACAACACCCAATACCGACAAGCTATCGGAGCGCTACTCTACATAGCCACGGTATCGCGACCGGACATTAGCGCTGCAGTGGGGATTCTAAGCAGAAGGAATGAGTGTCCCAGATCAAAGGATTGGGAGGCGGTTAAGAGAGTCATACGCTATCTAAAAACAACAATAAACTTAAAATTAACATTTAGCAATAAAGAAGAACCTATCCTGAGGGCATATGCAGATTCAGATTGGGCAAATGATGCATCCGATAGAAGATCAATCGCAGGAAACCTGTTCATGGTCGGAAGAAATCCCATTCAATGGAGCTCAAAGAAACAAAATTGCATCGCTATGTCCTCCGCTGAAGCTGAGTATGTGTCCGCAGCGAACGCTGCACAAGAAATAATATACATTAAGAATTTATTGCACGAACTAGATTTAAATCAAGATGAACCAATAACTTTGTATGAGGATAATATGTCCTGCATTAAATTAGCAGAAAGTGACAAGTACCATCATAAAACGAAGCATATAGATATACGATATCATTTGCTTCGTGAAAACATTAAAGAAAAAAAAATTCAAATGGTTTATAAATCTACAGAAACTATGATTGCAGACATCCTCACAAAGGCTTTACCCAGAACTATCTTTGTTAAACATAGAAACAAACTATTGAACTAAAAAAAAAAAAAGGACTTTCAGAGTCTAAGTGGGGATGTTAGAACATTATAGACTCCGAAATTCATATTTAATATTAACCTAGAAACTTTTTCATTTAAAGAACTCTCATTTTCCGTACGTGATATGTAGATGTATTAAACTCAATTATTTCCGCGTTCTCGCCACACCCTGCGGGTTAAATGTAGATGAATCTTCTGTATCTTTTTTCGCTTCTGTCAAACTGTTTTTAGTTTACGAATGTAAGTGCTTCTTCGAGTAAGAGCGAGCTTCGAGCTCGCTCCATAAAAACGATATTATAATAAATATTCAAGAAATCAAATTAATGATTAATTTTTACTTGAATATAATTCACCAGAAAATAATATAAAAATGTTACAGATTACTTTACAGAATGAGTGCTGAATTCCAAAAAAAAAAAACTGGAGAATGCAGACAATCACCAATCAAGTAAGATAATATAAAAACAAATTTTCCAGTAAGAAGATTTACAGGTAAGCGAAATTTTACTTACCTAATGTCTACTTGACAAGTGATATAATATTGAAATAAATATCTCAAAGTAAAGTTGAATAAGAGGTAAAATCTTACTCACGCACATTTCTAGTTGAATATTTTATTCAAAAATAATCTAAAACCTTCCATGTCTGTATTGCTGGCAACGTGATTGCGAAGTCTCTAGCAAAGCAAAAGAGATTTGCTTTGTACTTATAGTGAGGTGTTCTCCGAGTACAAGAAAACAATTAATGATCCCTGGAATGTCCCCCAAGTACATGACTAGTACTCGAGAAATCGCCCTTGTAGTGCTCTAATTTTTTGGCGACAAAGAATTCAGCAAATCTGCATATCACGTTTTGCCAGTGGACACTTGAGAAGTCTCACCTTTGAATATGGTCAGAAGGATTTTAAGATTTGCTCTAAGTGTAGGGCTATTCAGGCAAAGCCTGTTCATATTTTAAAATATCTTGGTTAAGCTTTGGACAAGGTTCTTTCGGAACCTACCCTCTTTTAGATTTTTTATTTTTTTTTTATGTTTATGCACTTATGTATTTAGTCTAATTTGTTAGACTATTTCGGGGATCAGAGATAACAACAACATATACAGGTCGAAAGGAATATTTGTATCTTTGAAAAGTGTAGAAAAAAATATTTACTTTTTACGTTCCTTATATTTTTTCTATGACTGATGGGCGATTCTTGAAGTAATATAGAAATTAATTATAACATGCGTGAATATCTTGAAAAATGTCAAGCAAAAACAGCGAGAACACTCTATAAAATACCCTCTGGAACAAAAACGGCTACAGTGTTTACTAGTGCGTTCTAGTGAGATTAATATGAGGTATGTACGCTCTATTCTTATAAATATCTTTCAGGTTTCTTCCATAAATTTAATTTTATGCAGTTTTTAAATTTGTGGCACTTTAAAGTGCCATCGGTAGATAAAGGGCTAAGTTATAATTTCGAGAAATTTAGGTTAGCATACCATGTTAACCATACGTTTGGTAATCATTTTATTTTACTTTTTATTTATTATTATTATTATTATTATTATTATTGGTAGGGGCGAGGCGCTACATTAAACAAAGATTCGACGAGTACAACGAAATTTCATGAAAATTTTAACGCACACTGGAATATAAGCGCACGTGTGCATATATCATACGTAAGAAAAATGATAAAAAAATTATTTAAAAACTATATATAAAAATATTTTATTATGTGAAGCCTTTTCGTCCACAAAAATATTAAATTCACAAATTCAAACGCTGCATGATATTTAACTGGGAGTTAAAATTTTAACAATACATTTATAATCTAAATTCAATTCTTATGAACTGAAACATAGAATCATGCTGCATTTCATATACATAGTTTGATTAACCCCGTAACTGCCCTGGGCGTATATATCCGTCTCGATATGGCGATTTAACTGCCCCTGGCGTATATATAAGTCTGACCGAAGTACGATCTTTTGTGTTACGCTGCCACTAGTGAAACTAGTCCCACTGCTTTGGTGTGTAATTAAATGACCATGACAGTGTTTTCGTCATGTGCATAAGAAACCAGTACATACCGGTACATATAAAAATACTGATTTACTTCGGAGGCGGAGGGGAAGGGGGGCGGTGAAAAAAAAATGATTTTAACTTTTAAAACTTTTAAATTGTAAATGAAACACAAATAATGCGGTTAATTATTAAGTATATAATTATAAAAACTACTTCAGGTATTTATTAAAAGTACTTACTTGCAGTTTTGTAAAATTCCTTTGAGTCTCTTTTGTTCATTCCAAAAGTTATACAAACTGAGTGGTATACATAGACTCTGCTCCAGTTCTCCATCATATATTTGTTCTCATAAATTTCCACTACAGCGCATATTATTTATATTCAAGTTAAATAAATGTATTTGGCTGATAAAACAACACAGCCGCAAACAGAAATGTCCCACCTAGTAAGCTACCATACCTCCAAATCGATACTTTTATCTTATTTAGATTTGGTGAATAATTTCTATTAAGAATAGTTTTGCATTTAAGTTCCCACCCAATTCCATACAATTTTTAAAGCAGTTAACCCATAATTTAAGTTTATGTGAAGTATTACTCTTGTCTGCCATGCTAAGAAAAACTTAAATTATGAACAACTTACAGAAATTTAGATTTTGAATCATTCATAGTGAATGACGTATTACCCAGTATTACAAATGATATTTTAAAACTAGTCTGATATCTTTACATTGAAAGTATTCTTCATAATTGACGTTTATGGAAAAGTTTTGCCTTATTCTACAAAGAAAAAATTATTGAGATTTTATAGTAAAAATTTCATAGTTGAAGATATTTATGCACGTATGAAAATCATTTTGAAAATGGTCTGACTTCATAACTATGGAAATATTCCTCACAACGAACATTTGCAGGAAATTTTACTCTATTCTGTCCTGAAAAGAAAATCATAATTTTTGAACAAGTTACGAAGTTTTTAAAGTTTTTCAAAAGCATTCATGATGGAAAATACTTTTATTAAATATATATATATTAACGAATAACATGCACTGGCGGAATTTGTATTGGAAAATATAGAAGAAAGTTTTGTAGTGTGCACAGCGAGAACACTCTATAAAACACCATACAAGTATTAATTATGTATATAACAGCATACAGTGTTATTTATCTACATAGCAGCATACAAGTTACTTTTCCCTTAGGAATTAGTTTCATTTATTTTGTGCTGTTTTTATTTTTCAATTCCTTTTTAAAATAAAATTATATTAAGAGATAATAAAACACAAAGATAAAAAAATATAATGATGCACGTAAAAAAACAGTGAAAACTATTATTTTAAGTGAAATTTTGAATTACAGAGCAATTGTTATTGTTAGAAATCTTGTAGCAAAACTATTTGAAGTATTCATATTTCAAAATCGCAATAGTTATCCAAATTTTTGAAAAGAAATTTTTATATTTTCAACGACTAATTCATTAGCTTTTTCATTGGTTCACTCATTGAATACGACAAATTACGTAGTCGACCAAAGTCAATGAATGCGTTTCATTTATCAGAATTGTATGTTTCGTTTTAATTTTTATTGTACTTATTCATCTTTTTTTTTTTTTTTTGTTCATGGTTTAGGAACGGATTTAATTTTATTTATAAGTAGTTTATATTTTTATGAACTCATTTTAAAATCAAACTATGTAATAATAAAGTAAAATAATAAAGCATATAACAATAGGGAAGATCCGTGAAATATGGACTTCCTAAGCAAGAATGCTCATAAAACTAAAATCATTAAAATAAAAAGATTTAATTTGTTAGCTGCTCATTACAATTGTATAGTTGCATGGTTGAAGCTCAGTAAAGCACTCTGGAAAGTATTAATAATTGCAGGAAATAATTATTTTATTTATGTGTCGGTGGTCCATACTACACATACGTTCGTGTAATATGGACCAAGGTATCCATAGTGGTCTTTTCCGAAGTAGTCCTTCAAAACAGTTGGCACACTTGGAATTGTGAAACGGACTTCCAGCATGTTCCCTCACACACTTGTCGATCTCTTGGCAATAGTAAAAATGGACGAAAAAAATAATAGTTAATGGACGAAAAAAAAGGGAGGTCCAAATATTACATTCAATGGGTAGTATGCGAAGGAAGTGATAGCTTGATTATCCCTGCTTCTCTGGCCTATTCTGTAGCCTCAAGATTTTGAGTGTGCGACATATGTACGCCGAGCATTAACAAAACCTCTCTGTTTTTATCATGGACCACTGGTCCAAATTACACAACAAAGCATGGTTCACATTATACGCATAAACAGAGCAACATTTTTTCCAATCATATATCGCTATGCAAATTGGCGTCCATGAAACACATGTCTAGACTGTTCAGAAAATAAGTACATTTGCTACTATTAACGCGAAAATTATATTACAATTACCTAACAGTAGAAAGTAATACTTACATTTTAGCATACTTCTTACATCAATGATCATATAAACTGAAAACTCAATTTCATAATCGTCCAAATACAAGTACGCATGTATAAGTCTTTGGATAACAATAATATTCACTAAAGGCAATGGGATGGTTTCACCATCTAGTGTTGAACATATAAATTTCCTCATGGTCAGTATTACACGATGGTCCATATTACACGGTTCTTTTAATCTGAATTGTTGAATTACAGGGCATATTATCATTATAATTATAAAAATTATAATTATAGTTATTATTATGACACATTATGGAGAAAAAACTATTCGGCCAACGCAATCCACAAATCTCACTGAATATCTGAAACTTTAAGAAGACATTTTACTACTTTCATCGATTTATTTAGCAGTTTTTTACTTTATCTTACTCATATAGTAGTAATAGAAAAAGTTTTATTTTGAGTTAAATTTTTGAAATTGAGATTTTTTGTTTTAATTACAAGTTTTCAGGTCTCCTGAAACCAAAAATTAGGCTTTAGTGGTTGATCTGTATGTATGCTTGGGTGTCTATCTATGAGTTTTTTAATCCGCGTAATTTAAGGAACAATATTAGCAGGAAGTACAGATCAGTATTCTAAATTTGTATCATATGGAGCTACTAATTGAAACATTTAATGAAATCAGGCAAATGGTTCGTGTACAGGTACATACAAAAGTATTAAAATATATTACATCTATGGGTTAAACTGCAGGTAGATACAGTTTTACATCTTTTGATTCCTCTAAACACGATGAAGATAACATAATTGCTTATAACAACCGAAGCAAGTTTCACATAGAATGTAGCAAGAAATGCATTTATCCTTTATTTACAGGACCACACAAATGATTAGGTCTATGTTTAGAAATGGCAAGAAGCGTATTTTAAGTTGTTTCATGTCTTTTTTTTCTGTGCTAAACTTAATAAAAGGCTTAAATATTTTACGAATGTAGCTATAATATTAAAGGAGCAGGCGACTGGCGCCTTACATAGAACCTTTCCTCAAATAAAACGGTTTTGAACTGTTGTTTAAAATGCAATAGATATGTTCAAATTTCGTACCTCATAAGTCAAAAATATAATTTTAGGTCAGTAGTAAAGGAGGTAAAGAGAATTTGGTTTGAGTGCCACTTTTCTTTTGTTCTTAGTTAAAAAGTTGTATGATTTTAATGTTCTGTGTAGAAACCACCCAGATGTAGGGAAAAAAAATAAAAATAACAAACACACACTATTTTTTGGTCTATAGCATTTTGATATTACAATAGGTAACAGGAAAACAAGATTTTACGAAATGAAAGGGGGCCCCGAAATGATGCTGAGCTTCCCCTAGCTTCAAAGCTTAACCGGGCCCTGATTTGAAGCAGAGTTATTCTCTCAAACGTGTTTTTGCCATCCACCTTCTCCAAGGTAAAGGGCGGAAATTTCCAAAATTTTCGTTTGTTCAGTCGCTGAATTTAAGAGGAATCGTCATCGACCGAAGCTAATGATTTTTTTTTTCTTAGTTCCCCCCTGAAATTATAGATGTAAGGAATTAAAATATCCGTGGAAATTTTCGAAATCCGTTTTTTGATGTTTATATACTTTTTAAAGTGTAAGGAATCAGGAAATCACAAATTTGATTTGGTGCTCGTTCATAGGTTAGACAGTTTGCTAATAATTCTGTTAGTTTGTTAATCTTTTTAGACAACATATGAAGAACAAACAATCTTAAAGTCGTCCGACAAGATTTAAGATATCACTTATGACACTGAAAAGAACCCTGTTTGTTTTTAACATTTTACTTTGAAATCTTACACGGAAACATTCAAAATCTGTCGTCTTCAAAAAATATTGAAAAATAAATATATCTGATTCTCCTCTTGATAAAACGTCAGAAAATGAAAAAAATATCGGCTGAAATGAATTACAGCAACCACAAAAAATTACCAAAATTAAGCATATTTGACGATTTCACACTGTTAGGCGTTTGATTTTGAGTACTTGGCGGAGAAGCAAAACACGGTTCTGTTCGTACACGGCAATCTCGGTACTAGCGAACTTATTGCCTAACAGCGCTAAATAGCCCAAAAATGCTTAATTTTGATAATTTTTTGTGATTGCTGTAATTCACTTCAGCCGATAATTTTTTCACTTTCTGGTGTTTTATGAAGAGTAGAATCACATGTATTTTTTTCAATATTTTTTGAAGACGACACCTTTTGAATGTTTCCTTGTTAGTAGGTTATTCGGAATTTACAATTTTCTTAACATGGAAGAAATGGGAAAAAAATTTGCATAAACGTGAATTACGTGGAATATTTTTATCGTAAAAATGTTGGATCAGCTTTAAATTATCAATTATAAAATTGGCGGGAACATAATTGGCCATGAATTTTTAATGTTGAAAACTTCGTATGTCATTTGAAATATAAGATTTTTTAAAGATGGTAAAATAGGTGAAAATTTACTAAATAATAATTCATTTTGTAGATGTCCTTTATGTTTGCAAAACTTTATAGAAATAAGTAAAGAAGTTTATATATATATATATCTTGCGGATAGTGGCAAAAAACCCTTTTGAGTAAATAAGCATTAAAGTTTAAAAATGCAATTAAGTTCAATATTGACATCAGTTGCAATTTTGCCCATATAACGTTTGAACCAAAGTACATAGAATCATAAATGAAGCATCATAAATTTCAGAATTGTTCATTTCACCTTATATATTCTTCGAAATCTCTATGTTGTTTAAGAGTAAGACTCCTTAAATCACTTAACGTAGGAAAATGGGACAATATTTTGCATGAACGTGTATTATGAGGATTATTGCATTGGCAATCGTATGAAGTTGCATGAAAACTAAAATACGAAACTGACCCTGATAAAATTAAATAACAAATTAGTATAATGTACGAATAGGTGGAAGGGTAACGTAGTAAACGGGGCAGTTTTAGTCAGCGACTTTTCTGAATGGATCGACGATTTCTTTTTTTTCTTTTCTTTTCTTTTTTCTTTTTTTTTTTAACATGAATATAATGTGTCCTATCGTAGGAATTGATGACTTTTTCTTTTCTTTCTTTTTCATTTTTTTTTCTTTCTTTTTTTTTTTTTTTTTTAAATGGTTTCGTAACATAGGAATAAACACTTAAATTTTGGGATAAAAATACATAAATACTACTTATAACATAGAATGAAACAAATACCAAATATTAGGTAAAATCAAATATTCTACATATGTAAAAACATTCTTTGTTTCCTCTTTTATTGCTTAAATATCAAGCATATGTTGTAAATTAACCAACAAGTAAAAGAAAAAATATTTATGATAAGTCCAAGTAACAAAATCAAGAAACATGGAATAATTTATAAAAATTTCGATTTTATTTTTAGATTTTTCAAATTCAAAATTCTTAAAAATGATTAAAAGAAAATGACATTTCGTAATTTCGAGTTTCATGAAAGTATCACAAAAAATTAATGGATTTTGTGAACGCTTAACTGAATTTACCATGAAAAAAAAAGGCTTTTTTTGTGGCTTTGAAATTATGCATGAATTAAAAGAAATCCATTTTGAAAATTATTGAATGGAAGATTTTTTCCTTATATTTTTTTCTGCAAAAGAATTCTTTTTTAAACAATGGGAAATTCTGCGTTAGCTAAAAAAAAAAAAAAAAAAAAAAATTAAGGAAAAGAAAGATTTGGAAAAGACCACTCCTTTGATAATTTTAATCTTTGCCTAAAAAATGGTCAGTTATTATCTGATAAACATTATTAAATAATATTATAGTTTTAAAAAATTAAAGAACACGCTTCTATAGAAATGTGAAATAAAAAGCACAAAATATCTATCTTAGTATTAAAATGCAGGGTAAGAGAAACTCGTGTGAGTGACACACCATAATATTTACATACATTTAAATCTTTAATTAAAATAATTTAGAATTAAACAAAAATCATTAAAAAAAAATATCCCCTGACTGGGATCGAAAGCTAGACCTTTAGGTTGGTAGCGCAGAGCTTTACCTCACAGCCACAGCGTTCACGTAGGGAAAGTCTTTTTTACAATATAGATTTTTTGTTTGCTCCCAGAACGGTTACAAACATATATTATACATACATTATACATACAAACATACATACAGGTGAAGCTAATAAAAGCGTGTTAAAAAAAAAAAAAAAAAAAAAAAAAAAAAAAAAAAAAAAATGTTTAGACAAGTTTCCTTAGTCCAACATGTGTTGAACGTGTCTGTGTTGTATAGCTTTACTTAGTTTGGGATTCTAGTGTCAGATTTAAGTTATATCAAGCTTTTAGCATAATAGATTATTCTATGTCTCTCACAGATATCATGTAACATTAATAAATCTGTTTAACAAATTATATGAGCTCTAAGATATAATTTTAGACAAAAATTGAAAGATAATAGCAATAAATATATGTCGCTGTCACATTCGAATAAAAAAAAATCTGCATCACAATGAAGTTTCGACTTAATAAATTAAAAGCGTATCGAGTAAAAATCTAGATGGTGTAAAATTATCTGATTCAATTCTAATATAATGTCAGAGATAAAAATTACGTTTCTGAAGCATTTTACTTAAAAAAAAAAAAAAAAAAAAAGAAAAGAAAAATCTTTTATCGGTTTGGTTATTTAGCCTCATCCTACATAACAAAACACGCATATGTTTGGATTAAATAAATCTGCAAGCGATATTTTAATTCATTTTATTAAACAATAAAACAGATGATATAGCAGAGTCCGAACAATATGAACCTGAAAACGTAATGCTAATATATTGGAGAATACGACTATGTGAAAGGGAAATGTTACCCTACCCCCTTTCCCCAAGTACAATAAAAGCATTCGAAATGTAACAGAAAAATTTTCAAGAATAAAATTAAACGTTAGTTAGCGTGCATAGGTGTTCACAATCACAGGAGATGTCAAAAGCGTTTATTGCACGTAGGTGTCTAAAATGTTAGAACAATTCGAAAATTTTTCGCCCACCGTGAATTCAACATTACAAAATTTTGTTGCATTTTTTATTTATAAAGCCTATTTTACTCATTTTGCATTACGAAGCTCGTTTTAATTTTTGCGGACAACTTAAAATTATATATAAAATAATCTGGTGTGATACTCACACGACTTTCTCTTATCCTGAAATTTAATACTAAAAATACCGGTTGGAAATTAAGAGGTAACATAACGAGTACTGTTATGTAAACCTATGCTAAAATAATTCAAATTAGGCTTCAGAAAAGTTTTATATGAGAATTAGTTCTGTGTGAGGGGGGCTACCACCCCCTCAACCTCCCGTTCCATTACTGCCCCTACATCTATATAGAATTTAAATCTGTTATTAAAATTAAAAGTTCACTTAAAATTATTCAGACAACTTTCACAAGCAACATTCCTTGAAACTTATCAGTCTTGATCAAACTTTTCAAGCAACAAACTTTTGTTAATTTGAAAATACAACTTTTTGATCTCTTGAAATTATTCGTTTTCTAAGAGACACAGACAAAGATCAAACTTTAAAAATCTTGACTTTGGTAATCAGGAAACCTCAAAACGTGTAAATACACTAAAAACAAGCGATGAATATTTATCTTTGAAACATACATGATTTATCGTATGTCTATGAAGAATTCATTTCTATTCCTAAACAGCTTTCCTGGACATCGTAAAATATTATAGTAAAGCACTTTCAGTAACAATAAAAAAGAATGTTATCGCTTAAATATTTGCAACCATGTATATCTTTTGAAGAATGCGTACAAACCACATAGTGTACCTAAATACAATCCTATAGTAATAATATACGGCATAACCTGAAATGCAGTGCCATCAATTTTCAGCTATTGTCGCACTATAATCTAGTTTTTTTGTGTGGCCCTGTAAATGAACAGTGAATGATTTCCCTGCCATATTCTACATGAGACATGTTTCTGCGCATATAAAAAATATATATTTGTATAATTTAGTTCAGTGCAGTCTATAGATGTTAAACTCTACTTATCAGCACTTTCCCCCATAGAAGTAATGCCTTTTAATGCTCTTGTGTGTCCCTGTACACGAACCATTTGCTTCATCTCAACGAAAAGATTAGTGTAGCATCCCTATATGATATACATTTGGAGTACCAAGTTTGGAATTTCTGCTACTATTGGTTCTTGAGCTATGCTGATAACACACACACACACAGACACACAGACCAACCACTAAAAACATGATTTTCGGATTCAGGGGACCTGAAAACGTGTAAGTATAACAAAAACTCACGTTCAAAAATTTGACCCTAAAACAATACTTTCTCTGCCTTATGGGTAAGAGAAAGTAAAAATGAACTCACAAGCGTGATTGTGATTGCATAACACCTTTTGCGCTTATTTCAGAAAAGATAGAAAAGAAATGGTTTTAACTATTTTCATGAAATTCTCTGTTAAACGAGTTTCTGTTAAAACGAAATCTTTCTGATATGTTGTAATCTCTGGAAAAATTAATTATCTATACAACATGATCTTCTTTCATAAGACTTATCATGGCATACAACAAAACACCTAATCTTGGATTAGATACATTTTTTCCAAAAAATATCTAACAGGTGTACAGTCAGCCAAAAAAAAAAACGCCACCCCCCCACCTAATTTCGCCGTAAATTATTGTAGAAACATGCGACTGGTACCGATCAGTTTGTAATAACGTCTAGTTTATAATGTTATAGTTAGATTTTACTTAGGGGTTCGTCTACATATTAAAACTGGCATCAACTTCATTTCTTTCAATGGTAACCCCACTTTTTTATAATTTATTTGAATTCTTTGGATCAAATCATCACGGAAAATGGTATATATATTTCGCTCAATTTTGCATAGAGTTATAAGCTGTCAAAATTTGGGGATGCTAATGTTAAATGAATGTGACAAACATTAAATCATATCTTCCGAAATAATTATAATATTTAAATTCTGTTTTTTTTATTCGTTAGAATGAAGTGACCCAAACATATTCCATGCAAATTTTTTCTAAAAAAACATTTTTTGAATTATGAAAGTTATTAATAAATTCATATTTGAAAAAATTATGAATTATGACCTATGTTAATTTTTACACGAATAGAACGGGCATCATCAAAAACATGGGTTTCCAAAATTACAGCTCGTTCCTAACATTATTTTTTGAGTTACAGTGATATTTCATTTTTTACTGCTGTTAGGGGGGCGTCACTTGTTATAATTTGTATTCTCTGTGAGTCAATATTTCTATACATTTTGAGGAAAAACTATTTTAATTTACCTTTATGTTATTAAAATTGTTTTCTAAGGAATATTTCGACGTTTATTATACAAATTGGCTTATTTTTTGTAAAAAATATCGCAATGCAGGCAAGAGATTGGGGAAGAATTCCAAAAGAAATGGAGCCCCGCCTCTATATTGCGGAAACAGTATTAAAAAACTAGTTTGCATACTCGTATATGACTCTATATATGACGCTGGTATGCATAAATGTCAATGGCATTTACTACATTGAATGCTGAAGACAAAATTTAAACGATTTAATTGGAAGTATGTAAAATAATTTTGTTTTATAATGTAATGTTTTAGAAAAATTCTGTAAAGGCGTGGCAAAAAGAAGTTTACTCGATTCTGAAATGTAAGCCTTTGTTCTTAAATATTACATAACTTTTTCTAGTTTCTCACTGCTGAAATTCTATTTTGTCCCTTTTGTCTTTTGTTTTTCACTTGAATATTCTACGATTCGTGCACCTCAAGTTAAATATCATGACGGTAAAAAAAAAAAAAAAAAAAAAAAAAAAAAAGAAAAAAAAAGAAACGCGGTAAGATGAGGACTATTATTTGAAAGTGCAATACGCAGTGAACAATACTTTTGTTTTTTCCTTTTTTTAAATTAATAGAATTGATTTTTATTAATTTTTATCAGGTTTTTTAAAACAAATTTTTTGTTTTAATCTTCTTGTGACATTTTCGCATTCGCTTACTCTACCGTTTATGCTATTAAATTTTATCGCATGACGTAACATAATAAAATATAAAATTTTTATTAAATGTTTTTTTAATACTGAATAATAAAGTGTTTTTTTTTTTTTTTTTTTTTCTTTTTCTAAGTTTTTAATATCTATTATTGAAACAAAGCGCAATATTATTTATTTTCTTTTATACTAATTACGGCGTAAAACTGGCGTCCACATTTATCACGGAAAAAGAATTTAAAACAAAGTAATATGTCTTATTACTTTTAAAGATATAGATTCTACACATTTAAAATTAAGAATTCAAGTACAGTAGACGACTGCAGAACGGGGAATACTCGTTCTAGGCAATAGGAAACCGTTTTTTCTATATCCATATTTCTTTTCATATTGTTATACATAATAATTATAGTCTTTCTAGTGAAAGTATTTGTATTCATACTATTTTGTTTATATATATATGAATATAAGGAATATTCTTAAGAAATATCGTAACACACAAATTGTGAAAGAAACGCCCACTGAAGGAGTTACAGATTTCAAAATGACGTGAAACTATGTCAGTGGTCGCGAAAATGTAAAATATCCTTTCTCAGATTTTAGTTTAAATCTTGTTATCTATATTTTTGCATATTATCTATTGTTGGTTTGTACGCCTAAAATTAAATGTAAATCTTTATAGTAACACTTTCATGCGAGGCTTACTGTATAAAATAAAAATATACCCAACAAGAAGTAGATAATAATTGTTAGTTAGTGGATTTTAATTGTTTTTATATATTTTTTTTGTATATGTATTTTATATATATATATTTTATTATATATGTATTTTAACTTAAATTTTTGTCTCTTAAATAAAACAGTTTTTGCTTTTAAGAAGTAGATAATTCTTTTTCTTAAATATTAAACACTTTTTTTTTTTTTAATTTTCTTTATATGAAGTGTTGTATTTAACTATTCAATGTTTAATAAATTGAAACCAATAAAAATCTTTTAATTTATAAGCTAACACAAAAAAAGTTCTGCGAATTTGAATCGTTTTTTTATTTTTCACTAACATTTCTGAACTTTTTTTCCGGTGTGAAATTTAATAAATAATGTAGTTTGGGTGGTAGATCACGATTTATTTTTTCTAAATGTATAGGCGGTCCCCTAACACATCTGCACGTGTAACTCTGTTTAGAATTGATTTAAAGCATATAAATAGGTATGTTTTCCGAACTGCCTTGAAACTGCTCAAAAATAGGGGTCGTCATTGGAAAAAAAATGAAGTTTATACATGTTTTAATATGTAGATGACCCCTTAAGCAAAATCTGACTACACCATTAAAAACTAGACGTTATTACAGATCGATAGGTACCAGCCGCATGTTTCTACGATAATTTACGGCGAAATTAGGTGGGGGGGGGGGGGGTGGCGTTTTTTTTTTTTGGCTGACTGTACATCAGTAGGAAAATCTACTTTCTGTATCTTCGATAGGGGGAAAACAGAAACCAAAAGGGTTTGAGAATTTTTATGTAAGCTTAGTAAGAAGGGTTTTGGATAGGTAAAAATCTAACTATATATTGTAATTTCTGTGAAAATGAGTTTAAATTGTAACACCTCTGTCCGCTCACAATGATATTTGTACATTTTTTGACTTTCTATCATACGCTTTGATATTTATTATATAATATCTTAAACACGCTTAATTTAATTTAATTATCTTATTAGGCAATAGTCATGTACAGTGAATTAGATACTGAAATCACTCACTCACTCTCTTCTCTGACTTGGTTCGGTTTAATGGTTTGTAATTGTTATTAAAACTTATGTTTGTATTCAGTGTAAGTATTAATAATTCATAATTAAATATGTGTTTTAAATAAGTCCCACTTCATGAATTCATCTATCTACTTACATTTAAAGTTACCAAAGAGTGGATATTCGCTGTAAGGTGTGCACTGTTAAAGAAAAAGAAAATCTGTTGGAAAGCAAAAAGTTTCTGTAATTTTCCAACGGAAAATTTCTGTTTTTTAAAACTATAGAAATTCACTCGAAAATTACATTTCAATCTGTCAAAAGACACATTATTATTTTTCATTTTTTTTTCTGGTAAACAGATAAATGTTTCAACTATTGATGCACATTTTGTTTGTTGTTTACTGTGATTAAGAACTTTAGGGAAATGCTAAGTAACGGAGAAAAATGTGGTTCTGTGGCTGAGCGGTAGCACTGTCGCCTGCTATTCGGTGAACCATGGTTTGTTCTTGGCTGGTCGTACTGCAAGAATTCATTCAATGCGACTTTTTACAATGTGTCCCAATGAAAAAAAAATCTACTGTGTACAAATATTTTCTGAATTGTTCTGTTACGGAAAACTTCTGCCAACATGTTTTTAACATAGCACACCTATATTTTTTGACTATTTTTCAGTGAGATATGTTCTGTAATATAACAAGATTTTTTTTTTTTTTTTTTTTTTTTTTTTTTTTTTTTACAGTGTGGTTCCAAGCCGCTAAAAGACAATCACAGAATAAAGTGATTGTAAGGTTTTTGATTTATTTATTTATTTATTTATTTATTTAAGAAAAGGCCTCATTTTTAATAAATTAGTCTGAGAGTTTTATTGTTCTTTTAGTTAGTCTGTTCTTTGACAATTTTATTTGGAAAAAATAAAATTTATTCAAACTGTAAAATTTAAACAAATCGGGGTTCGTTGAAACTGAAACAAATCGCATCTGTAACGCTGTTTGTTTGAGGCATTTGAATTGTTTATGCTGGACAGTACACTTTATTTTACTGTATATTCTCTTACACTGAAATTGTTCTCGAATTAACGATTATAAAATCTTGTAATTCCCGGAGTTCTCCTTAATTAACCCAACAAACAGCATGAAGCCATATGTAGAAAAACCACTTTAACTGTTTCTCCTCCTCTACGAGATACTGGTATAAGCCTCTTTCGGTATTTGAGAGTAACTACACATACATAGCAACAATATAGTTCAGGCAATCGCCTGTAGATGCCACTACTTTTCCATTTACTATCAAAATAATTTGAAATTTGCATCGTAGCCTTAGTATGTTCGACGTTAGACAAAAAAATTAAATAAATAAATAAATAAATAAATAAAAATAAATAAATAAATAATATAAATAAATAAATAAAAATAAATAAAATAAAATAAAGAGCTTTAAGCTAGAAAATTGTATTGTGAGTGGAAAAAAACGGTTCACATTACAAAAGTAAGTTAGTATTTGTATTTTTGTAGTTTATGTATTAAAAAATCGTATTTTTATAAATGTTTCATATTAAAAAATTGATTTCTTACAAGAAAAGATTCAAAAGGTGTCATCTTCAAAAAGTATTGAAAAAAAAAAAAAATATATATATATATATATATGTGTGATTCTACTCTTCATAAAAAACCAGAAAGTGAAAAATTTATCGGCTGAAATGAATTACAGCGACCACAAAAAATTTTCAAAATTAAACATATTTGGCGATTTTACACTATTAGGCGCTTGATTTTGAGTACTTGGCGGAGAAGCAAAACACGGTTCTGTTCGCACACGGGAATCTCGGTGCTAGCAAACTTATCGCTTAACAGCGATAAATCGCCAAAAATGTTTAATATTAATAATTTTATTGTGTCGCTGTAATTCATTTCAGCCGATAATTTTTTCACTTTCTGGTGTTTTATGAAGAGTAGAATCACATATATTTTTTTCAATATTTTTTGAAGATGACACCTTTTGAATGTTTCCTTGTTAGTAAAAAAAGCTGGTTAAGAATTTTGTATTATTATTTTTTCCCAACTACTAATCATTAATATCATCACAAATATTTATTTCAGATACAGAAAAAAATTCAGCTTTATATATTAAACTTTGTGATATCATAAGGTATATATTGACATTTTTTAAATCTACATGAATCCCGATATCGAAATGGTTTTAGCGTTTTAATGTATGCTTATATTAAAACGTTAAATAGAGGTTATGAACGTTTTACTTTTATTTAAAATTTAAAGCGATATTTATTTCCCGATATTTCTAAGTTAACCACAAAATGAAAAATTTAGACTAATACCTATATTATAGTATATGGATGAAGCACACATTAATATAAGACTTTTTAATACTTTTATCTTATGTGTACTGAGGAAAATAAAATCTTGAAAGAGGATTGTATCTATCTATCTATCTATTTGTTAATTAATATTTTCATTAAGGAAAACATTTGCTTAGGTTAAATATTATTTTAATATTGTTTTTATTTCAGATTTATATTTCTAAGATCTTGTCAGGCGTTAATTTTATAAGAGATGAATGAAAGTAAAATGTAGACATATGATTTAAACATTATTATATATGGAATTTTTTTTCCCTATTCAAAGCACATTGTATTTAAGTAACGATATTTTGTATGTATTTCACCAATTTTATATAACATGAATTAAAGTTTTGAGGCATTTAAAAATTAATATTCATTTAAATAAACTGAAAAGGATAGAATGAGAAGTGTAGATAAAATACATTTAAAATAATGAATTCAGGCTTTCTAGTAGGCAATTTGTTTTAAATAAAACGTTATGCATTGTAATATAACATCATATTGTGTAATGACCAAGAAATCTTCGTATAAATAACACATAAACAAATGCAATGAAGAAAGATGCAGGCAGTTAATAAATGTTTCTACTAGTTAGTAAAAATGAATTTTTAACTTTCAATTTTTAGAATAAAAGATTTACTTTAAACACTGTAGAAAAAAAATGCTGAAAGGTTGGAAAACCGCTCACCAAAGTTTAGTCTTCTGTCGTTATCAGTTGTAATTAATTATCTTTTCTTCCCCATATTTTCAGAAAAAAAAAAGTCTGGAGTGACTCCACTCAATTTTCCGAACATTGAGTAATTAACGGTTTTGTAGATAAAGTAGAGTGTAAGACGAGTTGTTAAATAAATAAAAGAGACAATTACAATAGGGTATTTGAGTGTTTTTCTCGATACAGTACACGATTTTTAATTTAACGCTATTGTACTTTGAGCCCATAGATCATAATGATAAATAATTTTTTGTTGTGTCCTGTAAAAACCTTTAAGTGTTAGATTCACCAAAATGCTTATAGTTAGTGCAACAGTGACTTATAATATTTATATAAATTTTCAGCTTCATCGGATAAGGCATTTAGGTGCTATCGCACTTTAAAGTTTGAGCCCACATGCCAGAACAATAAAGAAATTTACATTGTGTCCCTGTAAAAAGAACAGAATTACAAGATTCTCTAAATTTCATAAATTTCGTGTGACGGAGATCTGTAAACTGTATATATATTTTCAGTTCATTTGAATAAGGTGTTCAGTCGCTGTCGTAAATTAAATAATTTGATCCCATAGGCCCTAATGATAAATAAATTTTATTTGTGTCATTGTAAAACTCTGTAAATGCTAGAGTCACCAAAATCTATGCAGTTTGTCTGATGTTAACCTAAAACATGCATATAAATTTTCAACTCAAACGGATATGGAATTTTGATGCTCGCACTTTAAATAATTTCACTCCATAGGCCATAATGATACATAATTATTTGTTGTGTCCCTGTAAAAAAAAAAAAAAAAAAAAAAAAACTGTAAGTGCTAGATTTACCAAAATCTATAGAATTCGTGCAACTGTGACCTATAACATGCGTATAATTATTTGCTCATTTTAATAAGGCGTTTAGACGTTATTGCACTTTTAAAAATTTTGTCCCATAGGCCGTAATGATAAAAAATATTTCTTTGTGTCCCTGTAAAGAAAAAAAAAACTATAAGTGCTTGATTCCCCAATCTCAATAAGGTTCGTGCTACGGTGACTTAAAACATATATACCAACTTTCAGTTCATTCGAGCAAAGCGTTTAGACGTTAGCATGTTCACTCAAACACATACACACATACACACAATACATACATTATCGTAAAAATAGTGAAAACGGACTCAGGAGACCTCTAAACGTACAGAAATATCAAAATATCAAATTCGGATTTTTGACATGATTACAATACTTTCCTTACATATGTATGTTCGGAAAGTAAAAAGAAAGTACAGAAGTAGTCAAACAGATTTTAAAAAGCGCAAATTTTACAAATATAAGAAAAGTTTCCGAAATGAAAAAAAAGCAAATAAATTTGTCTGATTAATTCTAGAAATATGTCTATATTATTAAAAATATAGCAGATTTTGAGATTTCTAACACTTACTTATCGCAGACATCACTTACGATGAAGGGTTGAATTTCTTTACACTGTAATTTAATATAATTCGAATTTCACTGATAGGATACATCGATTATAATAATATGAAATAAGTGAAACTAACATAAATTTTATGATAAGAAGTTTGCAGATCTATGCGCAGTTATGATGCCACATTGAATTTTCTTAACATTTCTCGCTGTATATTAAAACCTTATTTTAGTTCTTGCTGTTTTTTTTTTTTTTTTTTTTTTCACGGCACCTACTCTCCTTGCTTCCAGATTATTCCTAATGCTTTCACACGTTTCGAAACTGTTGTGTCATCTACTTATAAAGGTTTTACAAGTTCAGCTAGGGTCTCACATGGGTCTTCATTAAGTAATTCTTCGTCTTCATACTTTTTCAGTGCGCCAGAGCGTTCTTTATTTCCAAGAACAAAATCATTATTTTTGAAGAGTCATAACCAGTCTCTGCATATAATTTACGGCAGAACATGCTCACCGTAAGTTTCAACAAGATTCTGTGCACTTCAGCTTAAGATTTCTTCTGACTGAAATAGTGCAATAAAACTCCTCGCAAGTACTCTTTATTAACACAAAACTCACCATTTTTAGAACTAAGAAATAAAAATCGTTATTTACACTCTGGTGAACTAACAAACACTGAAGTTCAAGCTTAGTGACAGTACTTTCTTGTTGATTTGCTACCATCTGGAATTACATGTGCACGTAGTCCTAGTAATGTCATCTGTTAGGAAACCGCCAGAGCATACTCAAAGTCCTAATACATTTTTCTTCATCACGTAATTTATTATATTTTACACATTATAAAATACTTTTATGTTTAATTAGAATATAGCTATTTTATACTAAGTGGAAGAAAAAATAAATAAAATATGAAGTACAGTAAAGTCTCGTACAACGCGATGGCAGAGATAACAAATAAATAAAACACTTTTATTTTTTAACACCACTAAATTTTTAGAGTACCAATCTATTATTTCATACACTCGATTTAGTTTTGTATAAAGTAGTTGCTTTGAGATAAAATTAGTGGTGTTAAAAAATAAAATTGAAATATTCATGAGGCAAACTTGCACCCGCGTTATACGAGACTTTACTGTACATATGAATCGACAAAAATTTTCTATTTTATGATAAGAAGGCTTAATATATATATATATATATATATATATATATATATATATATATATATTTAAGTGATGATCGAAAACGCGTATGTTATGGGAAAACAAACAATTTTTAATATAATTTAAAACACTAGTGCATTTTAGATTAAACCTTTTCTTTTACCCTAAAATATTACCTAGAAGGAAATTTCAAAATCGTATTTCACATCCCCACCTGCCAAAACTTTCGTTTCTACTTTTTCTGACATTTGTTTTTTGAATACAGTTCACATATTTTGAATTCTTTCAGTTATTTATCTAAAGTCTGCCTTTGGCAAATGTCCTTTTATCTTTTTGATTTTGGATAAAAAACTTGAAAATTGAGAGACAAAGGAAGCTGCCCTGATTTGCTTTCTATAAGGCCCAGTATATTAGAGTAGGAAAAGTAGGGCGAGAATACATTTTTGACATTGAAAGAAAGTGGAAAAAGCCGATGGATTTTGCTGGGAAAATTACTGCTTTTCTTCCGAATGAAAAGAAGCTGCAATATTTTGTATACGGAAAAAAATTTTGAAACTCATGTATGAAATGAGATATTTATTTATTTATTTATTTTATTTCATTTTTGAAAAATTACGACTTTATTGAATAAATGTAAAATGGCAAAAGCAATCGCAGTTATATACAGCATATTAAAGTATTATTAAAGAGGAATATTTAGAGTATTCAGTTTTCTATTGTAAAATAAAGTTAAAATAGGTTAAATATAAGACCAATGCGTAAGTTGTTATAATTTTTAATATCATTGTTATTACTGAAAATTAAAATTAATTATTTTTTGGTATTTAGAAAAGATGAATATTCTGCATGAAAATAATTTATCGTGTTAAATTACACTGATGTTCAAAATTATAACAACAACCTGTTTTCTGGTTTTCTTCTTTTGCACATAACTTTTAAACAAATAAACATATGAGCATAAAGTTTGGGTGGCATGTTTGTTATCATATCATTAATCGAATTTTATATAACTTTAGCATAAGTATTAATTTTTAAACTAATAATTAATCAATTTTTCTCAAAAGTAAGCTTTGGAAAAAATGTAAAATTTCAACAATTTTAGAAAGGAAAACTTCATGAAAAATGATTTTAAGGATGCATTACAGATAGGTGAAGATGTACATGCCTTCAAATGTTAATCTAAATCCCGATTTTTCTTTCTGTATTTCTTTTCTTTTACTTTTATAACGGATCTTTTGAAAAATATTGGTACTAATTTTTAAACTATGCTCAACACCATAATAATGAAATGAATAATGAACGTCTTATTCAACTTTCATGTTTGTATGTATATTTTTGAAGAAGTTATTCAAATGCGAAAAAAAGAAGATAAAAGAAGTAACAGAAAAATTATTACAGGAAGAAAAATCTGGTTTTAATCTAACACATGGATGCATGGACATCTTCACACATCTGTAATGCTTCCTTATGATAATTTTTCATTAAGTTTTCTTTTTAAAATTGTTAAAATGTTTCTTTTTTTCCAAAGCTTACTATTGAGAAAAATTGAATAATTATTAGTTTGGACATGCTAAAGTTATATAAAATTCCATTGATGATGTGATAACAAATATGCCTTCGAAATTTTATGTTCATATGTTTAATTTAATAAAGAAGCATCACAAAACTGGCGTTGTAAAAATTATTACTTACAAACTTTGAATAAACACCATAAAATGCAATAAACTCGCAACAATTGTTTCGGGTCGAAAAAACACACGACCCTTCATCAGGCGAACAAAGTAAGCACGAGTGCTGCAGTCCGCTTTGACTGCAGCACTCGTGCTTACTTTGTTCGCCTGATGAAGGGTCGTGTGTTTTTTCGACCCGAAACAATTGTTGCGAGTTTATTGCATTTTATGGTGTTTATTCAAAGTTTGTAAGTAATAACATATGTTTAATTGTTTAAAAGTTATGCCAAAAGAAGAAAACGCAAAAACGTTGCTTTAATTTTGAACACCAGTGTAGTTCAATGTAGAAACGACGATATTATTAGTTCTTCACCATTCTATATCATATATACAATAATAAAAATAGAAACATAGATATTCATGATAATTTTTAACCTCAATTTTTGATTTTCTTTTACACGTTTTGAGGTGGGAAGAATCCAAAAAATCACACGATCGATGTGTTGCTTGTATGTAAGTTAATCACTTTTTTAGTTAGTTTGGTCAGGTCATCCATGATGCTAGTATAAACATCATTAACTATGAACATTCTTCTTTAAAAATTACGTAAATTGTCTGAAATTTGCAATTTTTTGAACATGAGAGAATAGGGAAAAATTTCGCATGAATATTCATGATGTGAAATATTTTTTATTTCAACGATGTGAGACCTATTTTAAAATATCGTATATGATACCGGAATGAACATCATTGATTATGAATATTCCAATCTGATAACTTTGCAAATTGTTTTAAATTTAAGATTTTCTTAGCATGGAAGAATAGGTGAAAACGTTGCATAAAGAAGATTATCGCATTGGAAATAGTATGGAACTGCATGAACGCTAAAATTCGAAACTAATTCCAGTAAAACTAATCGGAAAATTAAGGAAAGATAAATGTATGGAGTAGGAGGAAGGGTAGACTAGAGGGTGGGGCGTTTCAACATGAACCGTGCTGAGTGATCGATATTGCTAATTTCTCTTAACATAGATATAGTATGTCTTATATTAGAAATTTATGAGGGGATAATATATATGGTGGGGAACTCAAGAGAGTCCACTAGTGGCAGTTAGTTTTGATATCTAAAAGAGGTGAAAAAACACAACGATGAATATACCACTGAGAATTACTTGTATATATTATTTTCTCAAATGAAAAAAATATATATAATTGTTTTGTTATAAGAAAAGCCCTTCTATATAATTAGATATTGAATTAAATATTTACGAAAATTCTTTCTTTGAATAGGTGCAACATTAATAATTTAATGTAAAAGAATAAAAATAAAATAAAAATAAACTAGTTAAAGAAAACACATTGCAGCAATATAAAAATCTAATGCACTTTAAAAAATTACTGAGTATTTATATTGTGTTATGTTTAGTAAAATCAGTATACAGTTAAAATATACAATAATATTTAAATATTACTTATCATCATTCTTATTATTTTCAATCCGATAGAATCTTAAGTGCAAAAACCTGTGTTTTTTTCTAAAATGCAATAATATTTAAATATTACTTATCATCATTATTATTATTTTCAATCCGATAAATTCTTAAGTGCAAATAACTGTGTTTGTTTCCCAATGAAAAGAAAGAGTAATATTTAATGTAAGAAAGTCAATTTTCATTGTCTCGTATGATATGATATATTGATTGAAATGTACTATAACAATTAAAATTTATTACAAGTAATGACTAATTTAAAATTTAATTAATAGTTTTTCAAAAGAGCTAAAAAGATTGTAGTTTTTCCGAATGAAAAGAAGCAGTGATACTTAAAAAAAAAGAGTAACTTTTTAGCTCATGTATGAAAGAAAATATTCATTTAAATATTAGTTATATATAAGTTATGTCAAAACGTAAATAATAAATAAATAAATAAAGTAAAAAAGTTTTTTTTTTTTTTGAGAATTATTAATCATTTAGATTATGTTAAATTATTTAAAATCATTTATGGTTAAGAAAATTTAATATAAAGCATTCACCAGCTGTAAAAAGTCAGATATCCATTAAAATATTTATGAAACCCTCTATTTTAATAAGTGTGGTATTAATAAATAAATAAAAGAAACCGAAACCAATTTTTGTTTTCTAAGTAATAGATATGAATTTCTGTGCAAAATATAATTTAATTTAGTACGATAGGATTTCTTGTTTAGTCTATTCATCCTTATAAAGACATGCGGTAACCGTGTACACTGTTAACAGAAAACTTTCTGTAATCAACAGAAAACTGTTTCAACTGTTTCAACAGAAAACTCTGTGTAATCTATTATCTTAAGTCTTACGTAAAATTACAGAGAAAAATAAGCGAAGATGTTAATAAACTTATTTTATACATTCATTTTAATAACTAATAATAATTTAATTAATTGTCGGTGAGAATATATTTCGGACTTGGAATGCTTTTTCTAAAGTAGAAACAGTCATTTTTAATTTTAATTAAATAAATAAATAATGAAACTACATAAAAATACAGAATAAAGATTGAGAATCTTGATTATTCACTTTTAACTAAGAATTACTGTAAATTTACAGTGACTCTGGACATTAAATTCACAGAAAATTTTAACAGTGTAGTGTTGTTTAGTAATAGTTACTGTATTCTTTTCTTAAAATGTTTTTCCCACGATTTTTCACAATTTTATTTTAAATATTTTATTTTAACTTGAAGCAAAGGAGATAAAAGGAAAAACATTTTTTAACTGGTGTAAATATACAAAAAGCGTCATAAACAAATTAATAAATATACATAAAAATATCTTACTTTTTACATTAAAATATAAAGTTGTGTTCCATAGCAAAAGTTACTACATTTATTTCTTAAAATGTCTTTGCAGGTTTTATCTTCAGTTTAATTTATTATTATTATTATTACTTGTTACCAAAGGGACAATATTCTGACATATTTAAAGTGAAGAACTGCAAAAGATGACGAAGAAATATGCGAGGTTGAAAACAATAGTCCTAACGTACTAATAAAGATGTAAAACTAATTGTAGGTAAGGAGAATAAAGTTCTTTTACGATCCTAACGGGCAAAATTTCTTACGGCTCAACTTTGATACCTCGCTTCTCCCAAAGAACTTGAGGAATTTTTATAATTTTTTTAAGAGAATTTTTCAATAATATTTTTTTAACATTTATTATTATTATTATTTTTTACTTGTTACCAAAGGGAAAACATTCTGACATATTTAAGGGGAAGAACTGCAAAAGGTGACGAAGCGAAATGTGAGGCTGAAAACAACAGTCCTAACTTACTAATAAAGATGTCAAACTAATTGTAGGTAAGGAAACTAAAGTGATTTGACGATCCTAACGGGCAAAATTTCTTACGGCTCAACTTTGATACCTCGCTTCTCCCAAAGAACTTGAGGAATTTTGATAATTTTTTTAAAGGGATTTTTTCAACAATATTTTTTCTACAATATCATCTATTTGTTTCGTTTCCAGTCTCAAATCTCTGAATATGAAGAGAAACTGTCATTTGAAGAGTCGTAATGTTGAGAATACAAGTTAGGGATATGTTTTCATGTAATCAATTTGAACATTTTCATTGGTTTGTTTATTATGAGTTACATTGAAATATATATATATATATATATATATATATTTTCTAATTATTATTTTATTTTTCTTATCCCACGATATCATTGCACTTTCAAGTTTTGAAAATATTTAATTTCATTAATATTTAAAATTTTGAAAAAATGCCAGTACAAATTCTTCTTAACAGTATATTTAACTATAAATAAATAAATAAATAAATAATAACAAAATAAATAAAATAAAAAATATAAATTAATTAATTAATAAAAATAAAAATAAATAAATTACAAATATATATATATATATATATATATATATATATATATATATATATATATTATTGGCAAAATATATATATTTTTTTTTTTGTATTTATATATATGAAGAGATTGTTTTGTTGGTCAAATATTCAAAACTGAAATTTTGCTACAAATACAGGTTTTGCGATCCCCTGAATCAAAAGATCAGGTTTTTAAAAGTTTGGATGAGTGCATATCTAAGTCTATCTATGAGGCTGTTATCAGCATAACTCAAAACCAAATACAGTAGAACCTCGATTATCCGAAGTAATTGGGAGCGAACTTACTTCGGATAATCGAAATTTTCGGATAATCGAGAATTCATCAATAATCATCTAAAATATTTATCAGCACTCGTAGTTTGTATAGGATGGCTTGCATACAAAAGGAATGTGGAATAAAAAAAAAAAAAAAAAAAAAAAACGTTAAAAATACATGTTTGTTAAGAGAAAATTTTGGATGATAGTAGAAAGTGAAAAAAAAAAGTGAAGAAGAAACCGACTTCGGTTAACGGAGAGTTTCGGTTAATCGAGGTGAGTTTCGGTTAATCGAGGTTCGGATAATCGAGGTTCTACTGTATATGCAAGAAATCTATACTCGGTACTCTATATATTTATCATATGGGGATATTACTTGACAATTTGTAATTTTCACTTGAAGTTTTCAATTAAAAAAGTAAAAGAAGAAAGAATTTAAATGCTCTAAGCCTAGGGGTGTGTATTCTCATAAGTACATTTTTACATCTTTAAAGCGCACAAAATAAAATGAAATTATTTATAAGCACAAAAACATATTTTTCAAAGAATATGGTTTAAAAAGCATCTTTCTTTTATTTACAGATCAATATGAAATAATTCTAATATATTTGGATTATAGTGGGAAATGACTGGAAATGCAGTTTAATAGTGAATTGGTTTAATATGATTGCATATGTTTACATAAAAATTTTCATAGGTAAGTCAAAATATCTTATGAAAATGTCTTATCACAGAGAAGACAAAACATCTATATATATATTTTTAATATATGTCTTTTAAATTATGTTTCTTAATGTAAAGTGAAGTAAAAAACCAGGCGAATATTTAACGCACTGAGAAAAAATTCTGTAACTGACATCTAGAATCTAAATCGTGGCTCTAGAAAAAATAGTTCCATGTCATCCTTATAAATTCTAGTCCCCTTCGAAAGCGAGTTCTAGAAGCGCCTATTAGAATTCTAGAACATCTGCCTATATTCTCGAGGGGAAAGTTATTTAAAAATCTCTGCAAATAAATGAGACTACAAGAGGCGGGCTTCTGCAACTATAATATTAGTTTATTACCAAATTCTAGAAAATCAAGCGAGAATTTCTCGCAATATAAATGATTCAGAATATTTAGAATATTCAGAATATTGTTTCACCATCTAGAAATGTGTACACTAGAAATTCTCGATAATTTCATCTATTCAGTTTATTGGCGTGCCTTATGCGCATAGCTCGGAAAATTATATTTCTAGTTAAGGGATTTAGAAAATGGTCACTTATTCAATCTAGAGAAAGGCGGTGTATTTTTTTCCTCAATGCAACGGTCTTTTATCATAACGTCTCTATGCTCATGGTAATCAGATATCAGTACGGCAGACCAATTGACAGATAACTAGACCGATATGTTAATGGTCCTATACGTTTGGTTTCTTGCTTGTTACTTTCCGGTCTTTTATATATAAAGAAAAAAAAAACTCGTTTTTAGTATTTGCTTAATATTGTATCGTTCATAAATGAGAAAGTAACGATAATTTCGATTAGAAATTTTACATACATATTAGGACAATTAGACATTGTTTTATATGTCAACTCTAATCTAGAACAGATTAGAAAAATTACAAATTAATAATAATAATAATAATGGTCACGCTGTAGTTCGGTTATTTTTAGGATACACTTTTTGCTTTTTTTTTTTTTTTTTTTTTTTTTTTTTAACTGTTAGAAGACTTTTTGTGAAAACTATATTATAATTTTGTAATGAAAGAAAAAAAAAATAATAATTTAAAACCAAAAGAAATTAACATATAGATATGTTTTAAATTAGAAAACAATTTGATTTTTCATGAATGTTTTTACTTATCTCAGATGCAGTTGAAACTGAATTATTCAAAAGAAAATAATCAAAAACATAGATTTTTGGAAGAAAATTTTATCAAAAAGATATATTGAATATACACTTTTTGAAAATAATGTATGGGAAAATATTTTGTTTTTTATTGAAGCATGTAAGGAGAAAAAGTGTCTGGTACGAAAAAGATTTTTATCTATTTTTTTTTTTTTTAACGTCTCTGGAAAAAACTATTTTTCTTCTGATGATTTTCGCTATTGAATAAGAAAAGTTTGCAAACTTTGGATGGATGTTTGATTCCTGAAGCTTTAGAATTCTTTTGATTTATGTAAAACATTTTGCCTAGACTTTAAAATAAAAACTCCAAAAGTATACTTTGATAATTTAATTCAAAAAGTTTTCCTGAAAATAGAAATTCTAAAATTGTATGGAAAACTAAGTAATTGAAAGTTATACATTAAATGTTATGTTTATAAGTTTAAGTTTCATATAGGAATTTTTAGAAACCGAATAATCAAAAAATGAAAAATATAGACTTAGTATAGCTACAAATTAATTGCAAAATGTTTCATTGTTCTGTTGTATATTGATTTTTCTGAATTATATTTTAAAATTTAATTAAAGTAATTGCATGTTGCCATAAAATTGCATGTTATACAACTTTGATAAAGTAATAATCACCACATAAAAATTAAAATACAAATTTATAGCTGAATAAGGAAAGTTTTTAGGTTTTAATGGATGTTGGTGGTGGTGTTCTTGTTAAGGCCTAGGGAACTTGAATTAAGGAGACATTCACTCTGTGGAAGGAAATTTCAGAGACGTCCAAGCCCGTATTTACGAAAGTTTCGGAGAAAAGTATCGAAAACAAGTTTTGGAAGGAACTTCATTCATAGTGCTTTAGAACTCTACTGATATACGAGGAACATTTTGTTTCTACTTTAAAATGAAAACTTCAAAAGTGACGTAGATAATTTAATTCCAAAAATATTTCTGAAGAATAAATATTCTATAAAAATTCAAATACGGATGTTATATTTTAAGTATTTTGATTATTTCATAATGTTCTTGCTATTTAAATAATATAAAGTTATATATTATTTAAATAGCAAGAACATAATGAAATAATCAAAACCTAAAAAATAAAAATTAAATATAATTGTAAAATTCTTGTAAAATAATATTTTTATTATATTTCATATTTATTCTTTATTGGACTGGCTTTTTAAAATCTTGTACAAAGTTATTTTACGTTATAATGCTACATGTTTATATTTATAATAAACTTTAATAAATAAAAAAAAAAGTACGAAAAAAGAATAATAAATTATTTCTGAATAAAATTAAAAAGGAATTTGAACTCTTTAAATGAATGGTAAATTTCTAAATCTTTGAAAGTCTATTGATTTATGTAAAACATTTTCCCTCGTCATTAAAATAGAAATTTCAAAAGGAAACACTGACAAAATAATTTTTGAAAAAATTACGAAAAGCAAACATTCTAAAATTGTACGGAAAACAAAATAATTGGATGTCACACAATAAATACACTGTTTGCAAAATCGTTTTATTCCTGTACAGGAAATTGAATCAATTAAATACACAAAATATTTAAATATCAATTTAATGACGTTACAAATTACTTCAAATATAAATTTTTATTATATTTCTTATTATAATATTTCTGGTTTTACTTTTTTTGTTCTTGAATTGGAGTATATAAGGTATCAAAACTTCAAAAACAATGCAGGTGTAAATTACCAGCAAAATGTTTTTTTAGTACGACAGGACTGTTTCTTTCAATCTGGCATTCTGCGTCGTTACCAATTCATAGTGTTCCACTTCGAAAATGCCTACCAATATCCAGTTTTACCATTTAATTTCTTACTCTATCTTAAAGTATTATGTGAAATTCGTAAAAACTTATATATATATATATATATATATATATTTCACTTCCCATTGGCGAAGATCGAACTCACAATCCTCGGGTTTGTATTTGTGCACTCTGAGCACACAGCCAACGACCCTTTTTAAACTAATACTTTAAATTTGCTGTTTGTTTTATAAATTATTATTACAAATAAAGAAAGAAAGTTTTATGTTGCTGAACAAATATTAATTTTAATACAGCATAAAAATTTATTTTTGAGTAAAGTAATTTGCAAAATTTGGATGATAGTTTGCTTCCTAAAGCTTTATTTATTTTATTTTATTTTATTTTATTTTTATAAAACATTTTGCTTTGACTTTAAAAAAAAAAAAACCCTCCAAAACTGTAATATGATAAACATTTGAAACAATTTTTTTTTTTTTTAAACAAATTCCTTGGAATTTAATATTTAATTTTATTGTAGCTTATATTTTCGAATTATTTTTACCATTTCTAATATTCATAATTTGTTATTTTATTAAAAAAATATAAGTTTTAATAAACCACTTGAATGAAAAATAGGAATATAACATTATTCGTGAATACGATGAATTCACGAACATGATGCAAACATTGGATGAATGTTTGCATCTTGAAGTATTAGAACTTTTTCATTTATGTAAAACATTTTGTTTCTACTTCAAAAGAAAATAACCAAAAGTGTAATTTGATAAGTTAATAAAAAAAAATTACAAACTACTTCGAAATTAATATTTTAGTTATATTATAGCTCATACTTTCAAAATATTTTTATCAATTCTAATACAAGTAATGTTATAAAGTTATGTTTTTTATTAGGACTGAGGACTATTAGTCTCAATCTGGGATTTTTGCGGTGTCATTTTTCAATAGCTGGACATTTATTGAAATCTAAAAGTTATCGAAAATGTAACTGAATAATTTGAAAGCGATGTTATAATTTGAAAAAAAAAACTAATAGTCCTCCGTCTTAAACTAAATTCTGCTTTTGCCAGAATTTCATCAAAATCATTTGTTTTTTTTTTTTTTTTTTTTTTTTGGAAAGAAAGAAAAGAAAATTAATAATAATCAGTATCGAAAAAAAAAATTTTGAATAAGTTTTTTTTTTTTTTTTGGTTTAATAATTTGGAATTAGGAAATGAAAAGTGCGCGTGCACAATGAAATAAAAATAAGTAAAAAAATGAATTTAATGATTTAATTTATATATAAAACATGATCACGTACTATCTTAAAAAGTAGATGTAAAATTTAAAGTTTATGTGGTGCGTGTAGCATCTACATTTTTTTTTTTTTTTTTTTTTGAAATAGAATAGAATAAAGAAAGCAACGATGTTGGTTGCATTTTGTTATATAGTTTGAATTTTATAGAAGTGATATCTACCGTAGGAATAATTTCTTATGTTAAAACTCTAGGGAATTGCTATGTGAGCACAAGCGATGCTACTTTAATATTTATTTATTTATTTTTTAGCAAATATTAGTTTTGATAAACCATTTGCATCAAAAGTAGGAATATAAATTTATTCGTGAAAATGATAAATTTATAAATTTTGGATGAATATTTGATTCCTGCTGTTTAGTTCAAAGCTGTTAGATGTGAGTGCCGTGTTCGATCCAGATCGGGCTCGTCGGCTTAGTCGTTCGGAAATTTCCGTGTTTTTCGCCGAAACTTCCGTAAATACGGTTTAGCACAACTTAAAAGAACCTCACAGAGAGTACGACCATTTAGGGCTGCGTTGCAAGCGCAGTCAGTCACCCTAAACCACAACACCAACACCAACACTAACACCTGAGGTTTAAAATTATTTCGAAGTATGTAAAACACTCTAACATTAAATTAAAAACTCCAAAGTGAAATATGATAATTAAAAAAATTGTTGTTAAAAATATATGTTCTAAAATTGTATCTAAAATCAAATAATTAAATTCCTTTTTGGACCCGTTACGTTGACGACACCTTCACGCTTATCGACATATCTCATCACAATATTGACCATGTCTTAGAAACCTTAAATTCAATTGACAGTAATATCCAGTTTACATATGAAATAGAAAATAATGGCCCCTTCCATTTCTTGATATCCTCGTTTCTCGCACTGTAAATGGATTCTCAACCACCGTCTATCGAAAAATTTTTGCTGTCTTCCTTCCTCCCCATGCGCGTTCATGTCACCCACCTAACCAAAAAATGGCTGCTTTCTATAATTTTGTAAACCGTGCCCTTAATATTTGTACAAATCCTATTTTATTAAAATCTGAAATTAAATACCTGAAAGCCATTGCAATTGACAGAGGTTATGACCCTTCCATTAGACAAAGCTATCCAAAGATTACAACTCCCTCATATATCGTCTACTAAATCAGTCTCATATAATATCAGTATTGCCTTACCCTATTTTCTCAAATCCAGTCCAACCATAGCTAAAATTCTCAAACAATATGATTTTAAAATAATATTTTCGCCTTACAATAAACTCACCTTTTCTCAGTTAAAAGATCCCATTGATATGCATAATTCTTGGGGTATTTATAGTATTTCCTGTCAGTGTGGTTTATCATATATTGGCCAAACTAAACGCAGTCTTAAATTTCGTCTAAAAGAACATATGATTTACGTCCGCAAACAAAAAACTAATAAATCGGCTTTTTCTAAACATTGCTGGGAGGAAAATAGTAATTTTAAATAATTTGCTAAAATAATTTGCAGACTTAAATCCATTCATGAACTCGATTTCTTTGAAGCTTTTCATATTTATAAAAATTTTAAAAACTTTGTAAATTGTGATTTCGCTATTCCCTATTTGTCTGACTGTTGGAAATTTTATATTCAGTCCACATTTTCTTAATTTTTCTACTGTTTACACAGCTAACTTTCCTAAATTCCTATTGGACACTCTCTTCACCTTTCCCGTAATCCTATTGGTTGAACTAAATTCGGCCCCTCTCCTACATATACGAGCACTTCTCCAGATTCAGAATCCTTTTTGCACTGAAGACGGTACGCTTAAGGCTACCGAAACAGCTGTATGCATTTCCAATATTTTTCTTTGGCGTTTCTGACGTAGTAGTTTATTCGGGTTTTAATGTAGTGAAAATAGTTTTATTTCATCCTTATAAATTCTAATTCCCCTTGCTAACGAGTTTTAAAATAACCTATTAGAATTCTAAATTGTTTTCTTATATTATCGTGATCACATTTATTTAAAAATCTCTGCAAATAAATATGAACTCAAGAGACGAGATTTAGTAACTCTTATCATGGTTTATGACTCAATTCTAGGAAATCAAGTGAGACTTTCTCGCAATACAAATGATTTTTAATCACCACAGTATTCATAATATTGTTTCATCATCTAGAAAAGCATAGACTAGTAACTTTTGATCATTTCATCTACTTAGTTTATTGACTTTCACGTTTAGATATTCAGAAAATGGCCACTTATTCGTCCAGATGTAAGTGGTATAATTTTTTTTTTTTTTCCTCAGTGTGTTGAGTATCTTTGCTGACTACTTATACTGTAATATTGAGTATAGAAGAAATATTATTTTAATGCATTTCTAACTTATGAATAGCTAACATTTTAGTTTACGGATCTGTATATATGGCATTGTCTCCTTTTAATTTTTGTTTAAGGTTAACTGTATTAGTAAAAATATGAAATAATATATCGAGTAATTTTACATTTATACATTACAACAGGCACTAAAAAATATTTTATATCTTATTTTATTTCTTCTTGTACATCTCGATACATCTCTCCATTTCTTCTTTATTTGAATAAAACAATTAATAATCAATAAAACAATTATGACAGAATATG
The DNA here is from genome assembly GCA_963930645.1 of Salticus scenicus. Classification (NCBI taxonomy): domain Eukaryota; kingdom Metazoa; phylum Arthropoda; class Arachnida; order Araneae; family Salticidae; genus Salticus; species Salticus scenicus. Next base: position 271,798,029 of record OZ005652.1, on the reverse strand, counting down.
ATAAATACTAGAAAAAGTAAATGGTAAACTAAATTTATAATTAAAAATTTAATAAATTATCTCTAAAAAAAAGAGTTAAATTGAACACGTGTCATTTGTTAATTATATAAAAAACACTTTAAACACACGAAACGAGTAATAAAAATCCCTGATGATGCTTTACTATTAAAGCGAAAAGCTTCTGATAATTTTTTTAAACACCTTTTAAATAAAATTTAATTTTATGTGTGTTTAAAGTGTTTTTAATATAATTAAAAAGTTCAAGTTGGCCATAATCCAGTTTTTCTTTGGCTCCCTTTTACATTACTTCAGATAGACTTTTCCTTGGATTACAATAATCAGAAAATCTCTATCTTACATAACATTAAAAAGAAAATTAATATTAAATATCATTAACAAAATTAACTAAAACACTATCAGATTAAAAAAAAAAAAAAAAAAAAAGAATTGTTTTAACGCAAGCTACTTGACTAGATTATCTGTGTATGTACCAAATGTTATTAATATACACATCTAAAAATAATACTAGTTATTATTGATAAAAAAAAATTTATTACATGAAGTAAAATGCTATGCATATTTTTCTTATGGAATTTAAAATTTTTTTAGCATAAAGAGGGATGTTTTATAATAAAACAAACAGCTTTTGGCCAAACTATTCTATTCTTCAAATTGAAGTTATTCGATTACTACAAGGTAAAACTTTTAAAGTCAAATCATACGTACCGTAATTTTCGGTGTATAATCCGCAAGTAGTAAATGTCCTTCCTACACTAGAAATTTTATTTAACAAACAAATCTATATTTTTTCGAAGAGGAATACGGATATAACTTTATCAGTCAATTACAATTTCTAGGGCAAAACGGACTTATCTGACCTGCGGTTTATACACCGAAAATTAAGATATTTCCTTTCTTGTACAACACAACCTTAAAAGTCTAGTGGAGTTGCCTCACTCTGACGGTAGTTGTAACGAATGTATTTGTATTTTAGGTTATGGAAAATCCCTTTTTTTAAATTATAAGGAGTTTCAAAATCAGTAGAATGTTTAAGGTTCTGGATAAGTTTGGGTCTTGGAAAGATTTTCTTTAGGAAGAACATTTAAGGGCCACAATACATATACATATATATATATATATATATATATATATATACACATATATGTATATATATATGTATATATATATATATATATATACATATATATATATATGTATACATGTATGTATATATATATATATACATATACATATATATATATATATATATATATATATTTTTTTTTTTTTTTTTTTCTCGTACTGAAAAAAAGTCTTGGAAATCTAGCCCTCAAGCTACACTTATTAAAAAGCATCTGTAACTTCGGCTTCGAATTAATTCAGATTTTTGAAATTCCTATTTTAAAATCGGTAAAGCTTTTACGGTTCTTGATAAATTTGAATCTCTTTCATTAGGTAAAAATAAAGATTAAAGTACTCAACTTTTCTTTGTCATGCTAGAAAAAATATGGATAATCTAGATGAGTTATCTTAAACCAGACCACAGTCTGAAAATAAAATTATGCAACATTTTCTAAAAAAATTGATGATTATTTTTGAAAAAGAGCAATATTTCTTTCCGTAAAAGATATTTTGAATTTTATTTATACATATTAAAAAAAAAAAAAAAAAAAAAAAAAAAAAGAAAAGTATATTGAAATATATTTAGGAGTTAGAATAAAAATAGAACATTCCGTAGAATATATCTATATTATCAGATTATTCTCATAACTGAATAAGAAAAACCTTATAAATAATTCCATGAAAGTTTGATTTTAAAAATATAAATTTATTTTCAAAAAGTACAATTCTTACTAAAATGTTTTTATTGCGCTTAAAGGGAAAACTTTCATAATTTGATTCAGGAAATAGGATGGAAAATGTGTAGGTGGTAGAGACATTTTTTAAAAAGGTTCGTTAGATCCGATTTGTGCTTTTTCTTTTTCTTTCTTTCTTTCTTTTTTTTTTTTTTTTGGTTTTTAAATGAATACTTTTTTATAAAAAGTAACTTTTCATATGTTCACAAAATTTTTTAATAATAATAATAATAATAATAATGGTGATGATGATGATGATGATGATAATGATAATGATAAAAAAAATGTAGCATGCTGTGTGGTCACCACGAAACTTTTTTCAATATTTTCTTATACAAACTCACGCAATACACATTATTTATTAAAATTATTTCCCATGATAAATTAAGACGATTTTCACCACAGAGAAGTATAATATCGACTAAATTCCAAAATAAAATTAATTTCATGCAACTCCGAAGACATCTCAGGAACGTCAATTTTTTTCTAAGCACCCCCCCCCCCCTCTATTTTTTATATTAAAAAAATCGATAATTTTGTTTCAAATTATTACAGAACTTTAGTTCAACCAATAGTTTTAAAGGTATTGACGAGTTGCTTTGATAGGTACTTACATTGAAACCTTTGGTACTCCATCCCTGAGAGGTAGCAATTCTCCTACATACACACAATAATTTTTGTAATTTTGTTTTTACCATTATCAATATTTCTTATTTTTTTCCTAATCATTCGTTAAAAATAATTCTCATAATGTACATTTATGCGAAATTTTGTCCTATACTGCCATGTTAAAAATTTTGAAAACAAAAACTGGTATGACAGCACCACTTGATGAGTGATTGCTCTCGAGATATAATCAGCACCAGATTAGGTGAAAATCTAACTGAATACCAAGTTTGAGTGGCTTTCGTTCATTGGTTCGTGGGACACAGTGTCCACAAATTTGTAATGCACACAGACATTTTCCAAAAATGGTCAAATTATGTTCAGGACATCACAAAACGTCTAAATCCGTTGAAAACCGGAAGTTGAAAATTTTCACGAATCCAATACTTTCTTCTTATATATGTTACAGAAGAAAGTAAGAAGAAAAGAAAGGAAAGAAAATCGTAATTACTCTTCTAATTTTAACAATATTGAAATAAATGAATAAATAAATAAATAAAAAATAAAAATAAAAATAAAAGTATGCCTGATTAAAATAAAAATTAAAGGAATAACAAATTTATAAAATTGATATAAAATATGTGATCAAGATTGATTTCCATTTTCATATACAACTTTTTTTTAGAACATTTTTTTATTATTATTATTATTTTTTAACTGTATTTCCTTACCAAAATATATATATATATATATATATATATATATATGTTTTATTTAATATTTTTGCAAAGGTAGCGAAAAATATTCAATTTCAGTTTGTTTATAGAAAACATAAAAATTATTTTAAATTGTCTCATGATCATTTTAAGGTGAGTAGCTGTTAAGCCACTGTGCATTACTAGGCAGTTGAATTAGATCAGTTCAGGAAAGTTATCTTGAAATCAAATTTCAAAACTAAAGAATAAATAAAAATAATTAACTTTTTTTATACCAAGATTTTAAATTTTCTGTTGAATCATATAAATGCTACCGAAGGCAGCAGGAATTCGGAACAATTGGCTAAAAGTATTAAAAAAATTATTGCTATCGTGTTTTGAGCTATTATAAAAGTTTCAAATGGCTAGCTAGCCGGGAAGTTAATTAAAAACCGATTGAAATCTTTGAATTGGTAACGCTACCGAAGGCAGCAGGGACCCGAAGCAGTTGTTTAAAAACATTTAAAAAATGCGTTTTCACTGTGTTCTGAACTATTCTGAAGGTTTCAAATGCCTAGCTAGTCGGGAAGTTAGTTAAATAAATTTTCTGTTGAATCATATAAACGCTGCCGAAGGCAGTAGGGACCTAAAACAGTTGACTGAAAGCATTAAAAATATATTGTCACCATATTCTGAGCTATCCTGAAAGTTTCAAATGTTTAGCTAGTCGAGAACTCAGTGAAAAATCGATTGCAAGCTTTGTAATGGTAACGCTGCCGAAGGCAGCAGGAACCCGAAACAGTTGTCTAAAAGTATTTAAAAAATGCATTTTCACCGTGTTCTGAACTATTCTGAAAGTTTCAAATGTCTAGCTAGTCGGAAAGTTAGTTAAATAAATTTTATGTCGAATCATATAAACGCTGCCGAAGGCAGTTGGGACCTGAAACAGTTGACTAAAAGTATTAAAAAAAATGTATTGTCACCGTGTTCTGAGCGGTTCTGAAACTTTCAAGTGTCTAGCTAGTCGGGAAGGTAGTTAAAAATCGATTGCAAAATTTGTACTGGACAAACAAACAAGAATCGAAGTTAATAAAAACATGGTAAAAATCTGGTGTAAGAGAAACAACCACAAGACTTCAATTACTCACTATTACACGTATTATATGCATTTTTTTTTTTTTTTTTTTTAATTTTTCGGTAAGAGAAGCTTGATACATGTATACAAAGATATATTAAACAGATATTACACAGCAAGTTAAACAATAAGAAAAAACAAATAGATAGAGTTATTTTTTTAAACACCAATTTCTGAGATCTAAAACTGAACTAGCTAATCAGGATGACCGTTAATATGCCTGTAATAACCATGTAATACATGAAAAAAGGGTATCTAAAATGGATAAATGAAACAATTTTCAAGAAAATCGTTAGAACCGTTTTTGAGATACCAACTTTTACCAAAACTTGATATACTCAGCTATTGACCGGAAAACAATAATTACATACAAAAGGATATTTAAAAGGGAGTTAATATGGCGAGTTTGAAAAAAATCCGTAGAGCCGTTTTTAAAGGAACGAACACACTTGCGAGACCTAAAATTTGAGCTAAGTATACAGGTTACCTATCAATTTTCCTGAACTTCGAATTATATTATTCGAAAGGGCATCAACTAAGAAAATCGTTAGAGCCGTTTCTGATAAACGGACTTACGGTCCCATTTCCGGTTTCCCATGACTCACTTCCGGTTTTTACAATTTACACTAAAATTTGGAAACTTCATATGTGCACCAGACCCGTGTCAATTCTGAAGTTTTGTAGTTCTATCTTTATTAGCTTCGGAGATATGCTAGCCAGAAGATTCCACACATACACACACACTGATCAATTGCCAAAAATTACTTTTTTGGACTCAGGAGGTCTCAAATCAGGTAAAAACTCGATATCGAATTTTTGGACCGAATACAATACTTCCATTACATACGGCAGTAGGGTAATGGAAGTAATAACAAACTTTTAAAGAGAAGGTAAATCCAAATGCTAACACTAGGAGATACTTCAAAGAATCTGCGATATTTACGGCTTAGTATTCCTTCTTCTCCACCACCACCTCTCTCTCCCTCCCTCCTTTTCTTTTCTTTCTTTCTTTCTTTCTTTCTTTTTTTTTTTTTTTTTTTTTTTTCATATTTTTGTGGAAAGTGTGGAGTAGAAATTTAATATTTCGTTTCAGAAAAGTCAATTGAAAATTGCATGATTTTATTAATACTATTAATATACTATATGCTAATTTCGATATTAAAGAAAGAAAAAATATTTAATAAAAGCACACTAAAATAGTATTAATTGTTGTATATTTCAATGTGATATCCAATATGAGAATTTCTATAATATTGTTAAGCATTGTCTTGAGTTATGCGCTATTAATATTGCTATTCAGTGAAAGCTAAAGCTGCAAATAGGGGGTAGAGTCCCGCAGGTCTTAATTTATGAAGTGAGTTGTGGGGGGGGGGGGGGAAGTCTCCATCGGGGGTTTTTGAGCAGAGCGAGTAGGGACAGAGTCCTTTAGTATATTTAAAAAATTAAAATTTGAATTTGGAGTTGAATAACAGAAAATCGTGTTGTTTAATTTTTCTTCCTTTTTTTAATGTTTGAACAGTGGTTCTATTTTCTAGCATTTTATGTGGCGGTATTCATTGGTACGTGTTGTACGAGAAATGTATGAGGCATAACTTAAATAGTAAATGTGCTAATCAAAGAAATAAAATGGTAAATTATCTTGTATATTTGCGTATAAGTATATTATTAATGCCTTTAAATAATTGCATAAGGATTAAAAAAAAAAAAGTTTGATTGTACTGAAAAAATATAAAATAAATATAAATATAATAATAATTAAATAAATAATTAAACGAATAAATATGTATCGATGAAATATTTTATTTTAAAATATTTGATCAAAACTTTCTGCTGCAATATATGAACAAATAAAAAATTCACAGAGTAAAATAAATTTTGCTTAACTACCTATAATTGAGTTTCTTTAAACAGGTGGGTTCAATTTTTGCTTAGTTTAACATTGTTAACACAAAACTGAACCATTCTCATCCCATGGTGGACATGCGAATCTCATTGCCATCAGTTTCGTTAATTTTGTTAAGGCACTGACAGGATTGGTACTTCACCAAAACAATGTAATTTATTTTGTATTCACGGTGATCAGGAGGTCCTTGATTTTATGGAGGATTCATTGTTGATCTTATTTATATGACATTTCGACATTTCGACATTTCTTCTTCTTTATTATTTATTTTTTAGGTTCTGCGGGATTCGTGGGAATTACTTAATGAAAACCCACACAATCGTCTTGGTAAGAGGCTGAAAATGAAAATCTTTATCTTGGAGAGGTTCTTCACCCTTGTAATTATCATTAAGGAAAGTCAAGCTACGGAATAGCCATTTTATATCTATGCCAACTGACCTCATATATGTATATGCCAACTAGCTCTACAGTGGTTCCTAACATAAGATGGATGATACATGCACGTAACAACAGTTAACCACTGTTTCATAAACTATCATAAGCGGCACATCAATTTGATCTACAGATTCACAAGACCAAGAAAGTATACAATGGAAAAATTTTCTCACCAGTCAGAAAAATGATAAAGCAGAACTTTTCCTTCGTGACGTTTCCAAGCAGGCTGAATTTATAGTGGATTGTGTATCTATACATGCAGTTTTTACTAGTGATATAACAGCACTGTACCTCCCATTTAGTAGGAAATAGAAGCTTAGTTCCAACTAGCACCTCATCCGAACTAATCCCTGTCTTTCCCCACAAATATTTTATATTTTACTATCTAAAGTAATGACTTTATTGTGTGCATTAACACCATAAAATTACTCAAATTTTAATATATTTAAAAAATAAATAGCGTTATGTGAGAATTTTTAGATTGAGAATTATGACAACTTTAAAATAATTTATTAACTACCTTTCAAATATCAATATCTGTATCAAAATTTCCATAATAATTGCATTACATAATAGGAATCTTGAAAATATAAAAGTTATACATTAAGGAAAATAAATCATAAAATTCCATGAATATATACTTTTCTTTTTCTTTCTTTTTTTTTTTTTTTTTTTTTTTTGGTAAATCAAAATAACTTGAATGTTATCTTTGTGGAAATAAAGTATGGGGAAATATTCGTCTTTTTTTTTTTTTTCTTTTTAACCCAGGCTTGTAAGAAAACACAGAAAGCTACTTTTCCTTTTATTCCCATCGATAGAAAGTATCTTTATTTTATAGCTTTAGTTATTGAAAAAGAAAAGTTTGAAAACTTTTCTATACTTGTTTGAAGCTTTAGCATATTTTTGATTCATGCAAAACTTTATGCCTCATATTTAAAATGCAAAAAGAAAATATTTTAAAAGGATACTTTTAAAATTTTATTCAAGAAACCTATTTAAATATACATTTTAAAAATGTAGAGGTCTGTTAGGAAATGTGCATATGCAAATATTTATTTTGAAAATTTATTTATAGAAAAAACAAATTAAAATGTAGTAAATAGTCATAATTTAATGTTTAAATATTTTTAGGTTAGTAAAATCTTACGTAATTTATTTCCAGTTATTTGGACATTGGAACTAATAATGCAAACACTATTTAATTTCAGTATGGAAAAAAAGAGCGTATAATTCTATTTATAACGAAAACCAGATTTGCCGACGTTATTCAAAATAATAATAACAATAATAACAATAATAACGATGTAATATGGAAAATAAGAAACTTAAAATTAGTATCTGGCATTTAAAATCAGTTTTTCACTTAAAATCAGTATTGGGTAGTTTTCAGATAACAAAAAAAAAAAAAAAAAAAAAAAATGCGTATATAGTTATTACTTCTGTTAAGGTATTACACTGATGGAAAAAAAAAATCCCAACACGAGGAAGGAGCTGTGCTAGATAAACGAAATTTGGTAGGCGTGTTTATACATCTGAAAGATGACGTCGATTCAAATTTCGAGCTACGCGCATAAGTGTGGCGCTTGTAGCGACACTATGAACATGCAAATGAGGTTTGCTTTAAATAAGCGCTGTAAAGTTCGTGATCGTTATTTACAGTTGAGATTTGACGTAGTGGGTTAATGTTAGTCAAGGATGCCTCTAAGAAGACGAAGAAGCCATTATCAACAGCTCACTGAGTTTGAACGAGGTCGTGTAGTAGGGCTACGAGAAGGTGGGTTTTCTTTCCGCGATATTGCAAAAAGACTTGGCAGGAATGTATCCACTGTGCATGAGTGTTGGCAGCAGTGGTCAAGGGAAGGTACTGCCTCAAGAAGACCGGGTTCCGGGCGGCCACGTGGCACTACTGAGAGGGAAGACCGCCGTGTTTGGCGTATGGCTGTGGCTAATCGTACTGCGTCTGCAGCTGAAATTCGAGCTGCAGTTGGCACCACAGTGACACAACGAACTGTTACAAATCGGTTACTTCAAGGACAGCTCCGAGCCAGACGCCCTGTAGCGTGCATTCCACTGACTCCAAACCACGGCCGTTTGCGACGTGAGTGGTGTCAAGCTAGAGCTCATTGAAGGACGGAGTGGAGATCTGTTGTGTTTTCTGATGAAAGCCGGATCTGCCTTGGTCGCAGTGATAGCCGAGTGTTGGTTAGAAGGAGGCCAGGTGAACGCCTGCTAGCGACCTGTCTGCGGCCTAGACACACAGGGCCTACTCCTGGAGTTATGGTTTAGGGAGCAATTTCGTATGACAGCAGGAGCACTCTCGTGGTTATCCCACGCACCCTGACTGCAAATTTGTACGTCAGTCTAGTGATACAACCTGTTGTGCTGCCATTCATGAACAGCATTCAAGGGGGTGTTTTCCAACAGGATAACGCTCGCCCTCATACCGCTGTTGTAACCCAACATGCTTTACAGAGTGTCGACATCTTGCCTTGGCCTGCTAGATCACCAGATCTTTCTCCAATCGTGCACGTATGGGACATCATTGGACGACAACTCCAGCGTCATCCACAACCAGCATTAACCGTCCCTGCATTGACCGCCCAAGTGCAACAGGCATTGAACTCCATCCCACAAACTGATATCCGACACCTGTACGACACAATGCATGCACGTTTGCATGCTTGCATTCAAAATTCTGGCGGTTACACCGGTTACTAATGTACCAACATTTCACATTTGAAATGGCTCTTCTCGCCAATGGCTCTACCTGTAATCTTGAAACTTTAATCAATTAAATATGTTACCTAGACAAATGTATTGCTGAAATTTCATTACTGTACAATAATTTTTTCTTGGTGTTGGGATTTTTTTTCCCATCAGTGTATTTGGAAATTTTCTTTTATTTATACAGGATGACACAAAAGATCACTCCACATTTGAAAAAAAAAAAAAAAAAAAAAAAAAAATGAGAGCGAAACGTGTTTATTTAAATATACAAAACTATCTTTAAAAAATTCGTAAAATAAATATTGTGTTATGAGTTAAATATCTCTGCGCTAATGAGGAGGCACTGACACAAATGACAGTGTGCTTATTGTCAACAGAGTTCCACACCATCCAATAAAACTACCCACGTTTTCCTCGGATGTAGTAAATGGCAATATGTGCATTTCGCGTTCAATACTCACGCAATAAAACAACATTTACCTGGACATTAAGATATATATATATATATATATACATAGACATTGCAAACAAGACTAAATAAAAATCTGATGTACACTCAATATTTAAACTTATAAACTTCTTCACACACCATAAAATTAAAGACAGAACAACCGTTTTCGAATGGACGTGGTCTTTCTTCACCAGGTGCAAAAAACACGTGCTACTGCCTTTTAAATACTGCAAAGAAGGTCTAAAAAGATAAACTTACCACTAGCCATATGGTGGCTAAACAAAATGCTATAACTTTTTGAATGAATAAAACAACTGGTCACCTTCATTAGTGTTCATCGTAGCGTTCCTATAATATTATGCGCTTTTTATTATTTTGTTATCACGTTCTTTTTTTTTTTTTAACATACTATTACAGATTTAAAGTCTTTACAAAAAAGAAACAAAAAATGAAAATAGTGGTAAAAATAATATAAAGCATTTTGAAAATATATAAATACGACCCTGTTCTGATTTACAACCTCTGATCTACAATCTCGGAAATAGTCATCGAAGTTTTCAAAGTTTATCCAGAAAGTTATAGCAAAATTTGGATACTAGAGGAACAAAAGCGAAAATTCTGTTGATTTGTGCTGAATTAATCACTTATTTCTGAAATCAGATTAGAAAAATGAGCGAATTCTGTCTATTCACGGTAGTGTCTTCATAGTATCCTAATCATATAGATGACAAGAAAGTGATAAAAAAAGAAAAAGAAAAAACAAGCAAACAAACAAACAAAAAACAAAATTAAACTTAGACATGGTTTCCGTATAGACAATTGGCTACTTGAAGATCTAAAGAATTTTCAATATAAGGTCCTTTTTGATTTCCCCTGATGCACATTGAAGCCTCATTTTCGAATGTTTACTTAATTTTTTTTTAATTAATTAAAATTTACAGATGCTGAGGTTGTCTAGTGTTGCCATCGTTTGTCATAGATTACATATTAATATCTCTGACATACAATAGACATTAATATGTTTGATGAATGTCTATCTGATAAACGTAGTTTTTGAATAAAAGCACTTATCAGGAAAAAAAAAAAAAATTCGAGATTTGATACCATTCTTGCTGATTCTTATGTAAAATGACCTCCTGAATCCGAATATGACTCCCTTATTTGCCCAGTCACCCACCGCTTTCTAGATACACCATCCTCTCCCTCAATTTTGTTCCCTGTTCGATAATTTTATGACCATGAATTTGATTTAAAGAATGAAACAGAATTAATTTAACACCCAAAAACAAAAAAAATATATAAAGTTTAAAAAATAACTTTAATAACAGATAAAAAAAATATATGATATATGATGCATAATTTTAGTAGCAGATCCCCCCCCCCCCCAAATTTTTCCTTTGTCGCAAATGTACATGTTTCAGAATTTTCCAACTTTGTAGCCCCACAAAAGATATTTAATGGTTAAAATAATCCTACCTCGTCCTAAAAATCAAATTTATAGCCATAACATCACCGAAAAATGATAAAAAACATAAGGGGCCATTCTTAAGAAACGGTGGGTGATAGGGCAAAATGGGTGTCCTGTTAGGATTCAGGAGGTCATTTTACATAAGAATGTGCTGAAATTGTGTCAGAGACAATTTTCCTGCCGGGCAGTGTAGCAGCGTACTTATTGTCCAGTTAACATCTAAATTAAAATGTCCGTTAAGGCAGTTAATTCAAGCAGTGGGGACCCGGATCCATTAATGGACAGACGGGGAAGACGCAAGCGAAGGCAGCGAGGAACCGATGCGAGGTTTTAAGCGATTTCATTGGGATTTCTTTTATAGTTTTTATTTATGATGTGCTTTAAATCATAGTGATTAATATTTTTTGAAATTTTTTTAAATATAGTGACTAGCAAAGCAGGTTCTTGGTTATATAATAATAATAATAATAAAACAAATATAGCAGTAAACAGCAATTCGTAAGTCAGATATAAATACATAATATCATCACAAAGAGAAATCGAAAGTGAAAAAAGCAAATGCGACAACAATCCTGAAACTACGAAGAAATATAAATAAATTTCAGAATGTATCACATTTGTTTCGATACTGTTGGCAGCAAAATTATTGAATCACAGATCCACAGTTTTCATTTTTTTTTTTTTTTTTTTAATTTGATCGCTAATTTTTATCTTCAACTTACTTCTTTACAAACATCATATCGACTAAGATCACGGCTCAACAAATAGTTACATAACATAACTTTATTAGTGCACATCTTTTAAATACGAATTATTGCTAGCGCTTCAACAAGTTTGCTGGTGACTGCATATGAATAATAATGTATCTAAGATTTCTAGTTTCTTGTCAATGTATCTAGTTCATATATATATTTAGTTTCTAGCCAGTCACTCCTTATATAACTATAAATAAATAAATAAAATTTATTTATTTATTTATTTATTTATTTATTTATTTGTTTATTTATATAATCTTATAGTATATTACTTTGAAATAACTTTAAGCGTCAAAAGGAGAGAAATGATACATACACATATGTGCATTAATAAATATAGAAGTGTTGTTGTGTTAGGATTAAGGCCGATTGAATGCACAAGGGTCCTAGATCTGAGAGGGACATTTTAAGGTGTCCTAGCCCGTATTTATGCTAGTTTCAAAGAAAACCACAGAAAACTCCGAAAAGCTAGGCCAACGAGAACGATCAATTTCGGGATCGAATCCGGCACCTCCCGTCTGTTAGCTTCGAGGACAAGACCTTACGGCCGCTGATAGGCTCAATAAGTATAGAATAATCTGACAAATAGGAGTAATACTTCAAGGTTCTGTGATGTTGATGTATGATTTCTCTGACTGGGGTTTCTCATCCACAACTGTCGATGTGCTTGCGAATTCCGGGGTAGAAGTGCTAATGCTCTACGCTTCTTCTTTTCCTCAGCTACGAAAAGTAATTATGTCACTGACTATTTATCTCTAAACAGAATATTTTTAATAAAATATTAAACGAAAATTTAAATTTTTGTTTAATTTTTTTTATAAAACGTGTCTGCAATTTATTGCTAAATAACAGTTTAATTTGGAAAAATTATTTTCACTATTAATAAAATAAGCTATATTTGCTTAATTTCTTATCAGAGTATAAAATGGCGTGCATAATTCAAATAGATCTGTAACTAAAACATTTATTTCCGATATTATAATTCTGTTATAATTGAGTGTACAAGTTAGACAATAGTTAAATGGGGTTGGTATGAAATGCTATATCAAGGCAGCTCAAGTCTAAACTGTAATACTGCAAAATTTTTAAAAGAAAGAAATATCTATTTATTCTAAAGTCATCCCGCTAAAATACGGTAACTAACTTGAATTTGGATACCTCTGGATGGCCCCCTACCTACATGCAGAAGCGAAGTCTACGGCTTTATTACCGTCCACACGGGCGAATAACCACGAGAATACTGCATGGTGACCACTCACTTCTACAAGCACAATATTTCGTAAACCTCGAAATTTTGTCACAAAATTTTGAAAACCTTGACTCCGTTTAGTCTTCAAAAAATGAAAACTTGCTTGAATCAGGATATTTGATGATATTGGACGCATGTATTCAATCGGCACATTAAATATGCACATTTAAAGATGTACAGAAACTGGAATGCAACCGTTATAATGCATGACAACAAATTTGTGTGTGCCTGTATGTACTAATCTTTTAAAGATATTATTGTCAGATGTAAATTAACTTTTTTTTTTTTTTTTTTTTTTTTTTTTTTTTTTACTTTATAAATATAAGAATGTTTCTTATATTTAACTCTTTTCTTATAGTATTATTTACTTCGGCTTTCTATTTCATTAAAAAAAGAAATAAAAAATCATTGTGTTTTTCCATATCTTATCGATAAAAATTTATGAAAGATTAATGCCATAATACTTTTTAAGTTTCTTTTCTTTCTTTCTTTTTTTTTTTCTTTTTTCTTTTTATATTTTAACGCTCATAAAAAATAATTTGAATTCGAATTTCATTTTTTAAAATCAAAAATATTTTGTTTTCTGAAAAAAAGAAAAAAAAAAAAAAAGAAGAAGAAGATCAAACAAATTGAAGTAAAGTGAATAAATATTTCTGTCTTTAAGGATAAATGCGAAAAATAATGAGGAAAAAAAAATAATGTATTTTAACCGATTGGAATTTTATTAAAATAACAATATCTCCATTTTAATGTTTTTTTCTCAGTTAAAATAAACATTTCTTTTTGTTTTATGCAATCAAAAAAAAAAAAAAAAAAAAAAAAAAATGTCAGCTAAAAATTTAAATTATTAATATTTTTTTTTTGTTACAAAAATATACTACTCTTTGCGAAAATCCATTTTATTTAGAATATATTAAAAGAAAAGTGTTCTAACACAGAGATTTCTTTTTCTTTTAAAATATTTATTTTGCAGTCGATAGTAAAAAAAACTTAGGAGCAAGTATTATTATTATTATTATTATTTTTTTTTTTTTGGGGGGGGGGTTCTTCATCGAAAGGTCTACAGCAAGAAGTCTTAAAAGCAAGGTTTAAATTTTTAACAAATGAATGTATTATGTTAGATTTCTAAAAAAATAGTTCGAGTAAAATTATGCTAAAAAAGTATTGTATAATAGTTTTGTCAAATCAAAATTTTTAATAGTTAAACTGATTTTTTTTTTTTCTTTTTGTCAAATATACATATATGTAATTTTGTTGAGTGATTTTTTAAATTTATTTTGTTATTTTAACAATAATTTGTTTAAATCAAACAAATCAACTAAAAGAATATGGTTGAAAGTAGAATAACATAGTTCGATAGTTCGATAGACTACGTCACACATCTTTCTGTAGATAGCCAGTGAAGCGAGCGATCTACTAAATAAACAAAACTGTTTGCTTTAATAAACAAAACAATTCGGTTTAAACAACAAAATAATTCATGTTTTGAACTTTTTTTCTTTTTAAGATTATTAAAAAAAAAAAGAAAATGCCGTTCTAATATATATATATATATATATTGCGTATTTTATTAGGAAGGTAACTTCTAGAGAAATTTTCTATTTTATTATATGGGATAAATATTGGTTGTACGTTTTAGAAAATCAGAAAAGAAATTTCAGTTTTATTTTATGCGTTTTAATAATTAAATGTAGGCTTCGGTGCAGGAAAATTAAAAAATCTAAATTTATTCAATTAATTTTTTCTGTAAGAAATTAGAAGCATTTTTCATTCGAAATTTATATCTATATTAATAAAATCAGACTTTTGTCTGTAAATTTCTCAGAATTAAAAAAAAAAAAAATTACAATATCTTCACGTTTAATACATCTTAAAAGCCAAACGTGACTTTAGAAAATTTTCTGTGTGCATGTGTGTGTCGTTGTGTCTGTATGTTTGTAACACTATTTTTGTCCAGGTATCACGTAAGA
Source organism: Salticus scenicus (assembly GCA_963930645.1). Taxonomy (NCBI): domain Eukaryota; kingdom Metazoa; phylum Arthropoda; class Arachnida; order Araneae; family Salticidae; genus Salticus; species Salticus scenicus. The sequence goes on along the minus strand of OZ005652.1, from coordinate 271,782,779 downwards.
ACAGCTGCACGAAATTCAACAACACTTGGCAGGAATTTAGTTCTGTACTCAACTTAAAATTACATGTATCAAAATTATACATATCAATCAATAAATAATGTAAATATACATAGGTGAATATACATTTCGGAAATCCCCCCAGTTTGGGCGGCAGGAGACAAAAACATAATTGTAAGCATAACTCGGCTACAAATTACTTCACGGTGAAGAAATTGCATATGGGGAGACTAAACTTGAGTACAAAAAGAAAAAAAAAAACATCTACGGTTTTGAAATTTTTTATTTTTAAAGGGGGGATCGATTTTCGGGGGAATTTTCGGATTTTTGAGTAGAACTCTACCAAAAAAAGGTACAGATATGTTGAAAACAGCCATGCGTCTTCTTTAGGATATTTATAAAAAAAAAAAAATAAAAAAAAATTGTGACTTTCGATTTTTTTTTTTTTTTTTTTTTGGGGGGGGGGGGGAACGCTGGGGTAAATTCCAGACACCCTTTTAGTTTGTCCTGGGAAATCTGTGGGAGCTGCGGTCACACATTTTGGTGCGTGGATTGTTAATGTGTATACGACAACCATTATGAGAGGATTTTACGAAATCGTCCCATTGGGGGGAGGGGGGGGGGGCAAGAGGAAAAACACGTTTCTAAGCATAACTCGACTTCAAATTACTTTATGGTGAAGAAATTGTGTATGGGGAGGCTTGACTTAAATACAAAAAAAAAAAAAAAATTTTTTTTGATTTTGGAATTTTTCAATTTTTAAGAGCGGAGTAGAAAAATCGATTTTCGGGGAGAAATTTCACAAATTCCAGAATTTTGAGAAGAAATCTACCAAAAATGGTAAAAGATGTTTCCTTAGGGTGTTTCCAAAACCCCAATTTTTTTTTTTCAATGTGAAGGGTGTGGAGACGTTTACGAGAGGGTAAATTCGAGCTAAATTCGACCTAAATTCAGGGCTAAATTTGCCCTGGGGAATATCTTGGAACTGAGGTCATAAATGTTAGTGCGTAGGTTGTTTATGTGTATCCAACACTCATTGTAACGGGATTTTACGAAATTCCCCTTTTCCCACCTTGGGTCGGCGGGCGAGGGGACAATAAAGACGTTTCCAAGCGTAATTTTGCTTCAAATTATATCTGTAAGATTAATTTTTATGTGTAGGTTGGTTATGAGTACCCAACAGCTGTATAAAGGGATTTCGGTAAATTTCTTAATTCCTGCATTTTAAAGGCGGGAGAGAAGCACGTTTTCATGAGTAACTCTGCTCCAAATTATTACAGGAAAGATGTGTCTATTGGTTATGCGTATCCAATAAACACATCACAAAGAGACTTTGCAAAATTACATTTTACTCCCCAGTGAAGGCGGTGAGAATGGGGCAAAAAACACGTTTCCCAGCTTAAATCTGCTCCAAATTATTTCAGAAAAGCTATTTTTTTATGTGTAGGTTCAATCATACTTATCCAACACGTAATATAAAGAGATTCTGAGAAATCCCCTCTCCTTCACAACATATAAAAGAGGGGGAAGAAAGATACGTTTACAAACATAACTCTGATCCAAATTATCTCTGGAAGGCGATTTTTTGATGTGTTGGTTGATTATGTGCACGCACTATGAATGATTTTGCGAAACCTCTACCTCTTGGGGAAGGCAGGGAAAAAAAAAAAAAAAACGCATAAAATCTTGAAATTACCTTGAAATGGCGAACTTTGGTGTGTGGGTGTTGATTAAGTGTGCACAATATGCACTTTGGTGGGATTTTGCTAAACTTCAAACTTACCCGCGGGGGGAGAGGAGGAGCAGGTAAGACGCTACCGAAGGTAGTGAGGACCTGGATTCCTCATGTTGTGATTGGGAAAACCACTACAAAATGCAGCAAAAACTTGGGTTTCCACTGTTTTTTTTTAAATGTTTTTAATAATGATGCGGAATTTTAAAAACTCCCTTTATGTAGTGACCAGCGAAGCAGACGAAGTCTGCTAGTATATATATATATATATACTTACATTAAATAATGATTAAAAATATTTGTATAAAATAGGCGCCAAAGGCAATACTAAAAGTTATACAAAATATATATTATTTTAAATAGACTGTAAGTAATGAATAGGCTTTATTATTTTGAATGAATTGGAATGCACATAACGTGTTGTTTACGAAGGTTTTTTCTATACTAATTCGATCTTTATCAATTTATTAACATGTTTAAATTCCTTTTTGTTCATCACACCCATCATTCAAAATAAAGCAATGGCAAACTTAGTATTAAAGTCAAAATATTTACATACCAACGATACAAAATCTCTTGAAACAGTTTTCAAATAATAATTTATTTTATTTTAGATATACAAAACAAATCAAATTCAATTTCAACATTTAAAAAATTAAAAAATAAGGCTTTAGGATGAAATGATTTAAAAAATGAAATTATCCACAAAGAACAATATCTGGAAAAACTCTATAATTATAATTGAATACACGTTTTAAATAATTGAAAATGAAATTTCAATTTTATTTTATCCATTTAAAAGATGCTTTTTTGTATGAAATTTTTATCTAAAACTGCACGTATAGTTTTATGAAAATTGTTTGATTTCAGCGTTAATTAAAGTAACAGGAAACTTTGCAAAATGTAATTAAAATTTCTTTTGAATCAAATTACAAACTAGTCGAAACAAATATTAAATAATAGTTGGATATATTTTTTATGTAGTTGAAAACGAACATCAAAGTTATTTTGTGCATTTCAAGACATATATAGTATATGTGTGTGTGTGTGTAGTTATATATTAGAACCTTGAATAAGTTTTTTCTGTGTTCTAACAGATGCATTATCAGGACTACGCGCACGTGATTTCAGATGGTAACGCATCTATAAGGAACTATTGCCGGTATTCTTGAACTTCAGTATATGTTAGTTCGCCATAGTGTAAACATTTTTTTTGTTTTGTTTTCCTCAGATCTAAAAATGGCGAGTTTTGTACAGTCGGTAACAAAAGTGTCCGAACACTAGCAAAAATTCCTATATAAAAAAAAAGTACACTTAATTCAGTTTTGTTAAATAAAACCTTGTCGAATCATGTTCTTAGTCAGTCTAAGAACATAACTGGACAAGGATTTATTGAACAAAACAGTATTAATTCTACTTTTTTTACATAGGAATGTTTGCTAGTGTTCGGACACTTTTGTTACCGACTGTACTAATAAAGAGCATTTGCGGGGAATTTTACTGCACTATTTTGTTAAAAAAAAAAAAAAAAAAGAAAAAAAAAAAAAAAAAGCTACAGCTGAAGCACACAGAATTCTTGTTGAAACTAACGGTGAGCAGGCTCTGTCGGGAACGACATATAGAGATTGGTTTCTACACTTCAAAAATAATGATTTTGATCTTAGAGATAAAGAACGCTCACGTGCACCGAAAAACTTTGCAAACAAATAGCTAGAAGAATTACTTAATGAAGGTTCATGTCAGACGCTAGCTGAACTTTCAAAATAATTACGAGTAGATGACACAACAGCTTTGAAACGTTTGAAAGCGTTAAGAATGATCCAGAAGCAAGGACACTAGTTGCCGTATAAAAAACTAAAAAAAAATGAAGAAGGAAAAAAAAAAAAAAAAAAAAAAAAAAAAAAAAAAAAACAATTCTTTGTTGATTTAGCTTCAACGTAAATTTTGCTGAATCAACCAAATTTCCTTATTAGTTTAACTTCAACAAAAATTTTCGGAAGAACTTCCATATACACCCACAAAGATATTTGGCAATTCTTTGTTGGCGATTATTGCTAAATCATAAATCTAAAAATCATAAATCATAAATGATAAAATCCTAATCTAAATCATAAAACATAAAATCCCAAATCTAAAATAAACAACATATAGGCTGCCATATTATATCGCAAACAGTCCAGAACGAAATCGTTATCGTTCAAAACGGCGCCAAAGAAAAATCGCTAAATATCGGTGTGGGTGTATATCGAAGTTGTACCAAATTTTGTTAAATGAAACAAATTTCTTTGTTAATTTTACTTCAGCAAAAATTTTGTTAAATTAAGCAAATTCTTCGATGATTTAGCTAAAACAAATTTTGTTAAATCAGCCAAATTTGTTTGTTGGTTTAGCTTCAAAAATTTTTTTAAATAAAATAAACAAATTTTTTGTTAATTTAGCTTCAACAAAAATTTTGTTAAATTAACCAAATTTTTTCGCTGATATAGCTTCAACAAACATTTTGTTAAATAAACTAAATTTCTTTGTTGGTTTAGCTTTAACAAAAATTTTGTTAAATCAAATAAATTTTTTTCTTAATTTAGCTTCAACAAAATTTTTGCTAAATTAACTAGTTTCTTGATAAAAAATCAAGAAAAATTTTGTTATACCACCCAAATTTCTTTGTTGATTTATTTTCAAAAATTTTTATTAAATCAACTGAATTGCTTCGTTGATTTAGCTCGAAGAAAAAATTTATTAAATCAAAGAAATTTCTTTATTAATTTAGCTTCAACAAAAATTTAAATTAACCAAATTTTTTCGTTGATATAACTTCAACAAACATTTTGTTAAATCAACTAAATTACTTTGTTGTTTTATCTTTTACAAAAATTTTGCTAAATCAAATAATTTTTTTTTTTTTTTTTTGTTAATTTAGCTTCAACAAAAATTTTGCTAAATTAATTGGTTTCTTTCCTTGATATAATTTCAAGAAAAATTTCGTTATACCATCCAAATTTATTCGTTAATTTATCTTCAAAAAATATTATTGAATCAACTGAATTGTTTCGTTGATTTAGCTTGAAGAAACATTTTATTAAATCAAACAAATTTCTTTGTTAATTTAGCTTCAGCAAAAATTTTGTTAAATTAACCAAACTCTTTCATTGGTATAGCTTCAACAAACATTTTCTTGAATAACCAAATTTCTTTTTTGATACTGCTTCAAAAAAAATTTTGTCATTCCAAAAAACATTCTTTTTCTCTATGAAACTAGTAAATATAATATAATTTTTAAGCAATTATAAACGAAATTTTACTTTTGTTTTGTTCATTTAAAACTTAAAAATAAATTTAAAAAATATATATAATTAAATAAATAAATTTTCGATGACGGATAAATTTCCATCTATATTTTTTATTTATTTTTTCATAGCAAATCAAATATGCTTTTTTATTTTAATTTTTTATCTAGAAGTATTTTTTTCCCCACATAAGATTTGTTTGTTACGAATGCTAAAGGAAAGCAAATTTACAAGTATGAAATAAAAATTTGTTACGAAAAAGAAAAAGGACAATATCTTTAAGAACTATCTAATAATAATTATATAAACACTTCAATAATTTGAAAAATAAATTTCCACTTTATTTTATTGATTCAAAATATTTTAAAAGTTAGAATTCAGATTAAAATGCTCAGAGTTGTCAACTTTTATAATTTATTACGGAGCACTGTTAGTCACGCTTTTAAACACACCACTTTGTTTGTAGAATAATTTTGCCCAATATTTAATTACTTTTAGATTTGGATTAAAAATTCTTTAAAACACGCGAAATTAAACTTTATTTAAAAGATTTTAAAACATTATCCGAAGCTTTTCGCTTTGAAATACCAAAGCATCATTAAAAATCCCTGATGACGCTTTGGTATTTCAAAGAGAAAAACTTCGGATATTGTTTAAAAATCTTTTAAATAAAGTTTAATTTTACGCGTTTTTAAGTTTTTTTAAATCTAAAAAGCAAATGACACCTGTTTAACTTAACTCTTTTTTTAGAGATAATTTATAATTTAATTACTATAAAATAAGAAATATCTCCCTTCTGGTAGACAGTTCAAGTCCTGATTTTCTCACCTCGTTACTTCTTCCTGTTATTATGTAAAAAAAGGTGCGTGGCATTGGTTCTTCTAAGCTAAAGTCTAGTTTATAATATATATCCTACTACATACACTGTAAAAAAAAAAAAAAAATCCCGTAAGATTACGGGAAAGGCCTGACAGCAGAGATTCCAGACAAAGCCCGTAAAAAAAAACATTGGTTTTACGGGCAAAACGTTTTTTTACAGGCATGTAACGTAATTTAAGGTTATTATATACTTAATTAACGGTCTAAGCGTTTCTTTTAATGGACTTTGTCTGGAATCTCTGCTGCCGGGCTTTCCCTGTAATTTTACGGGATTTTTTTTTTTTTTTTTTTTACAGTGTATATCTGTACTGATAAGTATACAGGATTTAAGTCCAAAAATGTCGATTTTGAGTTAAGTACATAGTCACTCAGAAAAAAATTCTTTATCGATTGCTAAAAAGGATTTAAATCCATGTCATTTAGTGTTTAATAAAATCCATTCTTAAAAAAAGATTAAAGTCAGAAATTTAGCATTAATCTTTGGTATAAAATATTTAATTCAATTTTTCCCTTTATTAAATGAAGGTGGACAATCACTGAATGGTATAAAGGGTATAAATCAACATAATCCCTTTTTCCTAATCGATTAGTTTTTAGTTAGTTTAACTTTATTTTTAGTCTCCTGAAAAATCAAGAATATGGACTTAAATCCTTTATACTTATCAGTACAGATATATATACTTAAAACAGTGCTATGAAAAAAAGGCAGTACTAAGAATGGTCCGGATAAAATTGTGGAAATTGGCATCCCTAGTTGCTTTAAAACTTACATTCACTTGTTTATTTATTTTTCAAAGAAAAATGTATAGGTAATATTTATCTATTATTATTACATCTTGTTTTATTAAGTAATTTAAGTACAATGTCAAAATTAAAACAGATGTAACATCATTGTAAATAAATATATTTTTACAAATAATTTAGTCTCTCGTAACAAGCGTATATCTTTTATATCATTTAAACAATCGGACAAGAAATTTGAGCTTTACTTTTGCATTTAAAATCTTTAAAACCTTAAGCTTTAGTTTGGGATGTAAAAATTTACATTAATTCATTACATTTATTTTCCAAAGCAAATTAGAATTGCTTTTTATATAAAATTTTTATCTTAAAATCTAAATCGTGTTTCATCAGAAGGGTTTGATTTCGGTCTTAATTAAAGTAAAAGCAAACTTAACATCAGGAAACAAAAATTTCTTCGCAAACAAAGTACAATCTCTGGAAACAACTATCAAATTAAGTAAAATGAAACGGTATAGAAATTTCTGACAATGCTCTTATCTCCAAAACTGCAGTTGTATAAAACTTCGTTATTATTCAGTTCCCACGCAGTCTATCTGATTACACTAATTAGACTTTCTTCTCTGGAATCCAGAAGATATTCTTAAGAAGAATTTTAAACTCCGATAAGAAGCATTGTTCTCAACGAAAACTCTATTTTGGAGATAATGGTCATTAATCGAATTGTTTTCACAAATTTTTCGCTATGGTTAATTTTCACCTGCAGATAATTATGCAAAGCATTTAAAAAAATATATTATTTAATTCTATTATGGAACTATCAAGATACATATAAAAGAATTTCTGAAAGGAATATTGGAAAAATAAATGTATTAAAACATAGGGACTGTCCTTCAAAACTTATTGAATACATTTTTTTTTAATTAAAAGATAAACATATATATTTTTAAATTATTCAATTTATAAAATAAAAAAAGATTTTGTATAATAATTCGCATGCATATAAATTTATAATAAGTATTATATCAGTAAATTTATATACATTTATATAACAAATAAAATCTTTTTGTAAAAGAATAAAACCGACTCCAAAAAGCAACTACTATTCAAACAACTTAAAAAAAAATGTATAAAATGAAACTGTAAATTGCGCCTAACAGTATAAAATAATTTCTTTCGGCAAACAGCCTACAATGCTACAAATAATCATAACTTTTGAAGTCGGTGCAAAATTAAATAAAATTTAATTCATCTTTAAAGATTTGTTTTTACATCGGTAGCTACAAATGCTACTGTCTCGAACGATCCATTTTCGTGTTTCCTATATTATTTTATCGTTGTATACAATTGGTGCATTAGTAACATCTTCACAGAACAGTGAACAGCCTTCGCAATTCGGTATTTATGTTTCTACGAAGTTAGAGTTTCCTTTGCAAACTTGATATAACTTTTATAACTATAATCCTTGGCGGCTTTGGAATTTGGCGATCAAAACGTAAGGCAAAAATATAGACGCAAGATGTATATTTTCATTATATATATAGTGTACGAAGTATTGTTTCATATTCTTGATTGCTCTCTTAATATACCTTATTAAAATAACAATGATTTCTCAAAGAAAGTAAATATATTTTCCAGATAATTTGGCTATTTTCCTTTCACCAAGGACGTCAGATACCAGCAGCTCCGCCAAATTTGCAGTTTACGAAATCTTATTTGTTTTCTTGAATCAAAGTAGTTTCCAGCTACGTTTTCCAGGTGACAATGGAAGATGTGTATTTTGAATAGAATTTGATTTTTATATTGAATAAAGATATCAATTTTTATTTTGCGCCGACTTCAAAAGTTATGATTAATTGTAGTGTTATAGGTTGTTTGGCGAAGGAAATTATTTTATACTTTTAGGCGCAATTTACAGTTTCATTTTATACCATTTTTTTTTAAGTTGGTTGAATAGTAGTTGCTTTTTGGAGTCGGTTCTATTTTTTTTTCCAAAAGATCTTATTTTTTTTGTTTTCAGTGAATATTTATTCATATAGCAGAACATCGAAAGACCTTCGACAGCAGTTTCACAAATCATAACTTCCAAGAATAGTGACAAAACTGAAAAAATGGCTTATGTCACTGAAAAATATATGAAATGCACCCAATGTGAACACAAATGTTACATCTCCATCAAGAAAATTATCCACCCGAGAGACAGTTGTGTCAGTTCAGTTTTGTTCTAGTCAAGTTACCTTTAATTGAATTTTTCTCAAATGCTGCATTTTTAAGTTGTGACACTTTTCTTGCCTTTATCGGATATGAGAAAAAACTATCTATTGAATCAACATACGTTAACCCGTTAGTAGTCGCTAGTTGGTCGATTTGCCGCCCATCCTTCAGTTTTTCCAGATTTTGTTATTCAATAGCCACCAAAAAATTTTAGAAGTGGCATTTCATATACATAAAACGCGAATAAAATGGATTTAACGTCGATCACATCACTTCTTAAAATTATTGGTGACAGTTAAATAAAAAGTTCGCAATCTGTAATAGGTGGCGCTGTCGATAGCGACTACTAACGGGTTAAATTAAAAAGGCATAAGAAATGTAATGAACGGATGCTCTGTATTCGTAACAAAAAATTCTGTTAGGCATATATTGAACTTTACAGAGAATACGTGTCACCCGCTACGCTGGAAAGTGTGCCGCGTAAAGTTCAAACAAAAAGCAAAATTAGCATTGCAGCTGACGGACAGAAGTTTCAACATCTAAATGAAGATTTTTGATTTGTTTACAATGTAGAAAACTGCAAACAAACAGATGAATATTTAAATATCTTGTTTTTAACATTTATGTCTACAAGGTGTGTTTCCGTACTAAATCATTGATACTGTACAACTTTCTAATTTACTTTTTCTCTCGTACCTTATACTGTTTTCCAGATATAAACGCTAACTTCGCTCTGTTCTCACCAGGTGGCGCCATAAGTGATCGCCATCTTGTAACGCATGGCCACTTTACGATACTTGCATACTAATTTACCAGTGTAGCTGCATGCGTTCAGCAGTTAGACTGAGAACGGACTTTTGTTAGTATCCTGTTATTTATTTATAATGAAATCATAATGAAACCTATTTGGGGCCAAGATCTTTAAGAAAAAAAAAATTAAATTGAAGCATCCCTTACGAAGTTATAAGCTAACAAATGTCAACAACAATAACAATAAGAAACATGGTTTGTATTGAGAACAACTTCCTTTTTGAAGTCGTTTTATAACATCTATGTGTTAATCGATGTGACCGCTTACAATAACCATACATTGAATTTTGCATAGCATAAATGTCACTTGCTACGCTACAACGTATGCAATGTCGTTTAAGTGTGCACAAAATAGGAAATTGTGAACAAACAAATGCACGTTTAAAGCGTTCTACTTTTAGCAGTAATGTCTACAAACTGTTTTTTCGTACTAAATTGATGATGCTTTGCAATTTATAATTTACTTTTTTCCACTATCTTGAACCGTTTCCGAGATGGGAACGCTAATTCCGCTGTATACCACCAGGTGGCGCTGTAGGCGGTTGAATCGCGTAGCACATCTCCACTTTATTATGCCTACATACCATTTTTATAACTATAGCTGCAGCCGTTCAGCAGTTAAAAGTACCGGGACTGACTTTTTTGCGCACCCTGTATTTTCGTTTTATCTCATAAAGATATTACAAATGACCTATTTCAGACCAAGACCTTTACAACAAAACACAAAGTATGAAAATCGGATTATCCGTTCAGAAGTTATGAGCTAACAAAAGAAAAGAAAAAAAAAAAAAAAAAAAACTCGCTTTGAATTGAGAACCTCCTCCTCTTTTGAAGTCGGTTAAAAAGAAAAATGTTACTTTTGTATTTATGTATTTATTTATTTTTAAATATAATCAATGGAATTTGGAATATATTGCATTTTGGTGTTGGATATTTCTGAACGAAAGCAATAAAATACAGGTTTAATAATAATAAAATTATCGGAAATGGAATATGCTAGACATTGGTGTTGGATATTACTAAACAATAGCATGAATAGAAATTTAATATTTTGTCTAAATCGAAGAAAATGCAAATTAAAAAGTATTTCATGTATTGTTTGTCAGAGGAATTCGATATTTTACGATTTTAAGTCCATCTTTCAACATAAAATGTGGGATTATTTCTTAGAATGTGTTAAAATATATTATTATAAAAAATAATTTAATGCTGGTGCATGTACAGACAAGATGCATGTATTACAGACAATATGCCTGTCTTACTATCCAGTTTCATAATGGCACTGCCTTTCGATATCCAGGTGAATATATTTCTTTCTCTTTTTTTTTTATTTTAAGCCCAAAATGAAGAATAGCATTATATATATTAATAATTTTTTAAAACGTATAAAAATACGAGCAACAGATTTAAAACCACATGAACTAATAAGAATAAAATATATAAGACGTTTAATGATTACTAAACATAATGCACAATTTATCGGAATGCATTTGTGTAGCCCTGCAGATTAATTAGTAATTCTATAATCACCATTTGGTACAGAAACCATAAAACCGTATTTTTATGAATCTAATGTGTAATTCTTTTTGGTAAATATTGTGTAACAATAATTAAATACGTGTAAAAGAAATACTGTGCGTGCACCAAAATTATTGACATTCTTTTGTGTTCACAATCACTATATGAAAACTAAAAACTATGCACATAATTCTGTGTAATCCCCATAAAATTGTTACCGGTTTTCCATCGCATCTAATCGGTAGATTGGATAACATATCGTAGTTCTTTGTGAAGCAGTTTAAACCAGTTTCTAATTTTATGCCCACCATTTTCAATGAAAACTATACTTTTAATCATTTTTTAGTAATAAATGTTGATTTTATTATGTTCAATGCAATGTAACCATGTTAAAATGCAGTTTAAAGCAAAACTATAGCGGTTTTATGAATGTTTTTTACCCCATCAGTAGCCAAGTAGTTCTGTGCTCAAAGTTGAGAGACGATAAAATGACAGGTTAGATTCTGCGTCGCACTCGTCTATCTAGCCGTACGGAGTTTTCCGTGATTTTCCCCGAAACTCTCTCAAACGCCAGCTAGGAACCCTTAGAAACTCCTCCCCCCCATGTAGGGCACACCAGCCAGGCCTAAGACATTCAAAAACTTGTGCAGTTAATTGGCCTTAGTTCTAACATCAACATGATTTCTTAATGTTTATTTTTAATTAATTTATATTTCATTACCGTTAGATGTAAAAAAAAAAAAAATAAATAAATAAATAAATGTTTGAAACTTTTTTCTTTTCTTTTTGAGAGCAGCTATAATTCAGGTCATTCTATCAATGATACCTTTGTGAATTTTTACGATATTTGTATAAGTAGTTAAGTTTATTTTTCTAGTAAATTACGAAAAAAAGATTGTAAATGTTTGCGCATGCAAATTAAAAGATATTTAGTTAAAGTACTCATATTTCACAGAAAAATTGGATTTTTTCATATTCTAACTGCAGAATGTTGTCTGTATTGTAGTATGCCATGTTTTCTAAAATTGACATTGCATTGATTTCGAATTATAAACAAAATCTTGCACGTTATAAACAAAATACTCAAACCGGTATTCTTCAGAATGAAAAAAGAAGCAACAGAACTGATAGAAAATAGTTAAAATTCGTATTTTAAAAAAGAAACATTTATTTCATGCCATGCATATAAAAATATGTTTCAATAACCATATCCCTTTTAAAATACTTAATTTAATAGTATTAAGTAAGAAAATAATCGAATTTTAAATTTTGCATTCTAGCTTATTGACATTACAGAAATTAAGTGCTAAAAAAAAAAAAAAATACCGTGCTATGCATTAAAATGTAAGAACAGTATTTGAAGTTTTCATTAATAAAAACCAAGACTACTACTCTCGGATTGTAGCTAAGTTAGTCAACACTTTTAGAGAAAAAAAAAAAAAAAAAAAAAAAGAAGAAGAAAATTAATTAAAATCAACTGAAAGCAAAAGAATTTTCATTTCGAAAAATAATAAAGATTTTCAAGAAAATCAAAACATTGACTTTTTTAAATTTTGTGTTTCCCATTTGGATAATACAATATTTTTTCAATGAAACATTTCTTTAAGTAATTTATTTGAAAAAAAAAATGAAAGAAAGAAAAAAAAAGAAAAAATCAAAATTGCTATTTTCTTTAAAGCATTGTCAATGGATTTTAATTATTTATCCGTTTAAGTACATTTCTACAAAAGTTCTGCGAACAGTTTTTTCTGGTGTTTTCTTTTTTTTTTTTTTTTTCTTTTTTAAATCAAAATTGAAAAGAAATTTTATAGATTCATAGCAATTGTAATTTTTAATATCTTTACAAATAACTTTTTTGTCCCGCAAATAAATTGATATTCTTTATATATATTTTTTTTATTTTTTGAATGACTGTATCTACATTTTTTTTTTTTTTTTTTTTTTTTTAAGAATCTGATGCAAATTGCAATCTATTATAAAAATGAAAGGTTTGAAAAGAATAAGCCAGATCTTTTCTTATTTTATTTTTCTCTATTTTTTTTTTCTGACACGACTTGTAATGATTTGTAATTATTTGTAATGATAAATGATAAAAGTGATAAAATCATTTAATTAAGATTAAAAACAAATGAAATGCACATACATACACACACACACACATATATATATTTGTATATAATATATAATGTATAATATATGATATATATATATATAATACTAGCAGACCCGGCCACGCGTTGCTGTGGCTAAGTTATACGTTGAATTATATTGCAGTAAACTATTCAATACAGTCAAATTATTATTTACTAATAAAGACGAAAACTTTGTAGCCGATGTAAAATCCCAGGGGATTGAGATTTGAACCTTAGGTCAAAATTTGGAAGCGATTGATAAAAATATTCGTAGAGTTGATATAAAGCACAAATTAATTTTATTGTAGGGTCTTATAAATTTTAATGGAGAAGTGAAATATATTATTTCTAATGCTAATATGGCAACAGCTGTACTTATAAAATGAAAACAATATGGATAAGCCAGAAAATAAGTAAATTCGATAAATATTTTAAAACTTTAAAATGGGATATCGTATGAAATATTGGGCATTTGAAGTAAATACAGATATCATTTTAAACAGAAAAATTTTTTGGAAAAGATTAATATATTTTAAAGAAGTGATGAGAAGATTTTGAGCATGTTAAAATTCTAAAAGTAAATTCAAGTTAATGAAGATGGGAAACATTGAGGATTAAGATAAGAATAATTATAAGATTAAAAAAATAACTTTTTATATACCATGTTTTTAAATTTTCTGTGAAGTGATGACGTCGCTGACCGTCTCTGGAACCAAGGAAAAGATTTCATATGTTAATCGCCCATTGGGTTTTTTGTAAAAAATTATTAAAAATCGAGGAAAATTATATCCCCATATTTTTTTTATAGATAAGCATTAGTTATTTATTAGTGTAGATATTTATTAGTTATCAAGTGCATGCGTTAGATTAAGTAGTTTTTGCTAGAAAACTGATAAAATTTTAATTTTAAATTTCAAAACTTTAGAACAAAAAATGGCAAACCTTCATATTCGATTGAGAACATAAAAATTTCATTTTAAAGATGATACTTACAGAATACATGTCCAACTAATATACTAATTAAAAAGCAAATGATAAATATTCTATCATAATTTGAAGTCAAATTTGTTTTCAAATGTCTAAATAAAGTATCTGATATAAGATACTTATATGTTGCAGTGGAATAGATTCCATATTTGTCATCCTTGGCGGAAAAAAAATAACCCCAATTACCTGGGAAACATATTTAATTCCTTTCAAAAATCATTGTTATTTTAACAAATTACATTAAGAGAGTAATAAATAATATGAAACAATATTTCGTACAATACATATTACGAAAATATACATCTGGCGTGTATATTTTCGTGTTACGTTTTTGATCGCTAAATACAAAAAAAAAAAAAAAAAAAAAGAAAAAGAAAAAGAAAAAGAAAAAGCAAGGACGACAGAGTTTTAAAGTTTAAAATTAAAATTTTGTAAATTTGACAGTAAAATAACTCAATCTAACGCGTGCACACGATAACTAGTACATATCTATACCCAAATATGGAAATTAAAATCGGGAAATATTTTTCCTCGATTTTTAATAATTCTTTACAAAAAAAAAAAAAAAAAAAAAAAAAAAAATACAATAGGCGATTAACATAGGAAATCTTTTTCTTGGCTCCACAGACGGTCAGTGACGTCACACTTCGCTTGCGTATAGAACTACATTAGTACTTTATCAATGTGTATAAAATTTTTAAAGTGATTATGACGTCAATTTTTGTGAGATGCATAATTTAACTTTTTATAATTTTTTAACGTTCACGTTTGATTAATTGTATTTATTTTTATGCCGAAAGAAAATGAATTCGTAATATATATATATATATATTTTTTTTTTGGCAACAATTAAACTTATGGAACTTACAGATAATTATAACCCTTTGTCATATAATAAACAAATAATTTGCAATTTAAAATTATTGTGACTATAAATTGAGAGATAAAAACTATCCTATCTCTCAAGTTGGACCAAACTGCTCACAATGTGCAAAATTTCATTAAAATCGGTTCATTAGTTTAGGAGTTCATCGTAGACAAACATCGTGACACGAAATTTATATGTATATATATATATATATATATATATATATATATATATATATATATATATATATATATATATATATATACATATATATTATGAGAATAATGAAAAGAATTAGAACGAAAAATAAACAGATTAATAATTCACCACACAAAAAAAAAAAAACACAAAAGACCAATTTTTAACTAGTTAACTCGAACAGTTTTAATAATTTAAATTTATTTGATGAATAATAATATTACTTACCTAAAGTTAATTATTCTAAGATTACAAAACACGTTGAAAACATATATAAGAAGAACCTTTCAATTTATTGTAATAGAAAAGAAGGAACTTTTAACAGGTTGTATTAAGAATGATACAAATCGAGCTTACTTGAACAAAATGAAACAAAAAGTTGAGAATTTATGGACCAGAACACAAATAACGGAATGAATAATACTGAGAAATAACTGAGAAAGCCGTGGTATTTCGTCAGGAGTCACCCCCCAAACAGCATTGAACAGATAAATGCAAGGTTTCTGTTTTTGGGAAGCGGCATTACGCAAAATACCAAAAAGTAACTCAACCCTGCATCCAAAATATTATCATGAATTAAACAAAAGAAAATAAGACAGATTACATCCTGCAATTATAACAGACAAATTTTCATAAAAAATAATTACATATATCGAAAGACGTGTCATAGACTTAATTAATTTAAAAAATCAAGCAGACACTAAGTTTAGTCGTGTATAAATTTTAATATAAATAAAACTTTTCTCATTTTTACTTTCCGAACATACAGTCGGCTGCAAAATTATTCGAGCACTAGCAATAATCCCTGTCTAAAAAAAGTACACTTAATACTGCTTTGTTCAATAAATCTTTATCGAGTCATGTTCTTAGTCAGTCTAAGAACATGATTCGACAAGGATTTATTGAACAAAACAGTTTTCAGTGTACTTTTTTAATATAGGAATTATTGGCTAGTGCTCGAATAATTTTGCAGCCGACTGTACGTATGTAAGGAAAGTATTGTAATCATGTCAAAAATCCGACCTTGAGGTTTTGGTGTTTCTGTACGTTTTGAGGTCCTCAGAGTTTGTTTTTGCTATTTTTATGGTGATGTGTGTATGGAAGTGAATGAACACGATACTAAACTAAACGTTTTGTTCGAATGAGCTGATAGTTGGTACGTATGTTAAAGGTGACCGTAGCATGAACTGTACTGATTTTGGTGAATCTAGTATTTATAGTTTTTTTACAGGGGCACAAAGAAAAATTCCTTATCATTATGGCCTATGGGCTCAAACATTTAAAGTGTTCTAGCGTCTAAACGCCTTATTGAATTGAGTTGAAAGTTCATACACATATTATAGGTTATTGATACACAAACTGCACAGATTTTGGTGAATCCAGCACTTACAGTTTTTTACAGGGACAGAACGAAAAATCCTTTATCATTAAGGCCTAAGGGCTCAATTTATTTTAAAGCGTGATAGCGTCTAAACACCTTATCCGATTGAGACGAAATGTTATATTTCCATTATAGATCACCGTCAGACAAGCTATATGAATTTTGGAGAATCTAGCAACGATAGATTTTTTTACAGAGACAAAAAGAATAATTCTTTATCATTGTGGCTCATGGGCTTAAAATATTTAAAATGTGGTATCGTCTAAATGCCTCATTCGACTGAGTTGAAAATTATACACATGTTATAGGTCATCATTGCATGAAGTGTTTAGATTTTGGTAAGTCTAACACTTATAGATTTTTACAGGGATGCAACTTTTTTTTTTTTTTTTTTTTTTTTTTTTTACTCATTATGACATATGGGCTCAAAATATTTGAAGGCCAATAGCATTAGTTTAAACAGCATACTACATAGTGAAAAGTACTCATATACCCTATTATAATTTTCTCTTTTGTTTATTTAATGCTTTTTCTTACCTTAATTTGTTTATACAACCGTTACTTACTAAATATTCGGAAAGTCGAATGGAGTCACTCCAGATTTTTCTTATATTGGTCAACAAAGTGAATGAATCTTGTTATATTTAATAAAACATCTACTTTTTACGTATTATCAGAAAACAAAAAAAAAAAAAAAAAACTTTATCAATATTTATTTTATTTATTTATTTATTTTTTTTTTTTTACTATTATTTTAAATCTATAATAAATAAATGCTGTATCCATTTTAAATAATAGTATTAAAAATATTTGGAAAATAATAATAATAATAATAATAATAATAATAATAATAATAAAAAGGTCCCTAATTTCGCAAAGCTACATAAAGACTGTAGAATAATTAAAAGATTGTGAATAGATCCTTCGCAGTTATTTTTTAAATAAATAAAATATTTCACCTTAAATTTTATTGTATTGCTGCATGAATTATATTGAAATTGGCAGCACAGAACCTGTCCACAAATTTTTTTATAAGATTTTGCTTTGTTGTAGAAAAAATCTGGACCGAATCTGCTCGAGTTTCCGAACATTAAGAAATCAATGGTTGTTAAAATAAATTAAAGTTAGAGAAGCCTGAAATCAATCAACTCAAGCGGATAAGGCGCTTAACGCTTTTGAATTTCAAACAATTTGATCCCATAGATCATAATGATAAAGAATTCTTCGCTGTGTCCTGTAAAGATTCTGTTTGTACTAGATTCATTATAATCAATATAGTTCGTGTTACGGTGACCAATAATATACGTACCAACTTTCAGCTCATTTGAATGAAGCTTTTAGACGCTAACGTGTTCCCTCATATATACATACTGTCGGCAGCAAAAGAATTCGAGCGCTAGCAATAATCCTTGTCTAAAAAAAGTACACTTAATATTGCTTTGTTAAATAAATCCTTGTCGAGTCCTGTTCTTAGTCAATCTAAGAACATGATTCGACATAGATTTATTTAACAAAATAGTATTAAGTGTACTTTTTTGATACCGGAATTGTTGGCTAGTGCTCGGATATGTTGGAGGTGTAAAACTAGACATCATGACAGTCACAAATATAAATTTGAAACATTCTACGACCATCCGTTTTTGAGCCATAGAGATACAAAATCCATTTCGCAAATCATGACTACAATACTTTCCTTACATATGTACACTGCTATGAACAATTAAAGAAAATTGAAAGTTTTATATTAAATAACGATACAAGCAAAATTTCTTTAGCAGAAAAGGGAAGAAGAGAATCGTAAATGCAAATTTTTCACATTTTCAAACTTTCGAGTAGGTAAATTTTCAGTTTAACTTCGAAAACGACGCTTTAGCGGCAGCGATTGAAATTTGGCTTTCAGCTTAAGGAAACACAGCGCGGAAAATAGTCATCGGTATTTAGCAAGTCTGTTGTTTCGATGAGTATGATGTCGAAACAAAGTCATTTAAACGATTCAGAAGTTTGGAGAGTTTTTGGTCGGTTAGAGAGGGGCTAAACACAAGCCGAAATATCAGAAGCCACTGGAGTTTCAGAAAGTGTGATTTATAGGATCTGAAACTTTTTTTTTTGGAGACTGGAAATACAGGCCTAAGACCAAAGCAAGGTCACACATGGGCAACAATGCCCAATGAAAATGGATATTTAATGCTAACGGTTCGGGGACCCCGGGATATGAATGCAATGCCACTCTTCTTCAACAACACCTTTGCTTGGCTACTGAAGCCATAGTTTCGACTGACACTACCAGAAACATGGCTCCACACTGCAGCAATAGGTCAGAGGATCTCAGCTCTGTATCCTCGATCGGTCAGAGCTCCATTTCGAATGATGGGGAGATCGGTGTGCCCATCAATGGAGATGATAGCATACACCATCCCTCCTCACCGCCAAATAGGACACTTCCGTGCACGAACGTAAGATTGTTTCTACAGTCAGCAGCAAAATTATTCGAGCGTTGGCAATAATCCCTATATAAAAAATGTACACTTAATGCTGCTTTGTTAAATAAATCCTTGTCGATCCATATTCTTAGTCAGACTAAGAACATGATTCGACAAGGATTTATTTAATAAAACAGTATTAACTATACTTTTTTATATAGGAATTATTGCTAGTGCTCGAATAATTTTGCTGCCGACTGTAGTGCCACGTTTCTCCAGATGAAAATACGCCTATTATCAGGAAGAACAGAAAAACTGGACTCGTCAGAGAAAAGAATATTGCGCCTTTCACTTCTCTTTCAGTATTTACATGCTCTGTTGCGTACTTCCTGCGGGCGCGGCGGTGTCTTGCTGTTAACCTAGCACATACCATTAGTCGGCGAGCTTACAGACTTAATGCCTGGAGCTGGTTTTGGACAGTTTTAGTCGAAACAACGGTGCTGAGCGAATGTATTGTTGAGCCAATGTATTATTGAAGAAGAGTGGCATTTATATTTCAGTGTCTCCGAGCTGTTAAGGACCTAGCAGACACTAGCAACTCCAACGTGGCAAGGGCTGGTTCTATTCTAATCCATTAGATGTGTGATTTGAGATGCCACGAGCCTGGGAGAGACATTTGCTCCTCTGACAAAGCTCCTCCTGCGATAATTAGTCTGAAGAACTTGTAAAATTCCTAAATGAACAATAAAAAGTAATGCCTTTCATTATAAACCTGCCGAGAAGTTCAAGGGTCACTTTCCGACAATAGATAATTTATGACTTTCCCGCTCTACTTCAGCCAATAGTGTCTGCGAGGTTCTTTAGAGCTAAATATCGATTTACATTGGGCGTTTTGGAATGTCTACGACCTTGCTTTTGTCTTCGACCTGTATTTCAAGTCTCCAAAAAATTGTTCCAGATCCTGGAAATTTCAACTTTAGTGGCTTCTGCTATCTAGTTAAATGATTTCATTGTGACGTTGTACTCACTTTAAAATAATTCACGTACTCAATATCAATCATTCTTTTCCGGTTTTTCTTTCATTAAGTTAAAAGCCAAATTTCATTCTCTCCCGGTAAAGCGTCGTTTTTGACGTGAAACTCAAAATTTGCATATTCCGAAAATTGAAAACGAGAAAATTTTGCCTTTATAATTCTCTTTTTCTCTTTCCTGGAAAAATTATTTCACTTATACGGTTACTTTATATAAGACATATAATATCCTTTAATTGTTTTGAGTAGTGTATATTCGGAAAGATAAAATCGTCTGCTTAGAAATTTTATTTTTACAGTCGGCAGCAAAATTATTGAAGCCCACATCCACACTTTTCATATATATATATATTTAGTTTGATCGCTAATTTTTATGATAAGTTTACTTTTTTACAAACAGTATAAGACTAAGATTATGAATCTATAAATATTTACTTGACAAAACAGTATTAGGTGCCACCTTTTAAGTAAGGAATTATTGCTAGTGCTTCAGTAATTTTGCTGCAGACTGTAACTCCAGCTATTTTTTTGAAAGTATAAATTAACGTCTGCTACTTGGCAGTTTTATATTTATGCAAAATGATGCTTTTAAAGAAGCAATATGCTGAAAACTATGTTTGTTCTCTTTGAAAAAAAACTTATCTGTATCTAGTAATTAAAAAACACTGTGAAAGCTGCTTTATTATTATTATTATTATTATTATTATTATTATTATTATTATTATCTAAAGCATAAGTAATATTGTCAACAAGAAAAAAAATAAGATTTTGAATTTTGCTTTGAATGGAATATAATTTAAACTCATTCCTGCAAGGATAATTCCATTTTGTGAACTTCAATGATATGATTTTAAAACAAAAGTTGTAAAAGTTAAATATATATATATATACATATCAAACAAATTATTATAACATAATCTATCACTAAAAAAAAATGTTGTTAAATAAAAAATAATGGCATATTGTCCCTTTCATAAGGTTACACATGTTTATAATACTTTAAAAAGCCACTTGAAATGATTGGATTACACTTTTTTTCTGTAATCTTTTTTTTTTTCTTCGTGTGTGTGGGCATAGGTTGCACTTAAATGACGATGAAATTTTTTATATTGAATGAAACTAATGTATGTCGTTGATGTTCTCTACAGGACGGTCTCTGCAAAAAAACTGTATTTTATTATTGTTATTATTTATTGGAACTACAGATATTGTTTAGTTGCTTTGCGGCTTTACTGTTATTTTCCTGCTAGGGCAAGTGAGATCCTAGGATGTTGTACAAAGTGCCCAACACACACGCGAAAAAAAAAAAAAAAAAAAAATATATATATATATAATAGCGTTAAAAATAAAAAATGTAAGATTGAAAAAAGTGGGTTAATTTCAGGAAAACTAACCTGAAACCAGTTGGTGCTAAGTTTCACCATTTTAATAGTGACTAAAATGGGATTACTGACAGGGTGAAACACAGCGCACCGAAAATTTCAAAATATTGGCTAAAGCTAAATTGGATTTTTTTTTTTTTTTTTTTTTTTTTTTGTGAAATGTAGGATTTTATTTTTAACAGTGCATACATAGTTATTTCACTTAATAAAAAAAAGTTTTACAAAAGTAACTTCAATAATATTTATCTCCTTAACTTTTAAAGAATTATTTGTATAAACTTAGTGTGGCCTCATAGAATAGAGATTTTACAGTGTTAAAATTTATAGTTTAATGTTTCAGAAGAAACATTAGCCCATTAAATACATTTATCTACAAGCAGTTTGAGTCTAAATTTTCGCAGTGTTAAAAATAAAATGGTACGTTTACCAGAAAAATGGTTATAAGCAGCAATCAATATTTAAGTTCTGAGTTTTACGACGTAAATAATGCTTACTACTAAAATGACTTTACTAAAATGGTGAAAATTAGTACCAAAATATTGGTTGTAGCTAAACTGGAACCATTTTTTTGGTAAACGTACTATTTTATTATTAAAGTTCCTGACTATTAAAATGGCGAATCAAAGTCATAAATGTTTGGATCAGCTAAACTGATATATTTTTACTTTCCGAACATACATATACAAAGAAAGTATTGTAATCATGTCAAAAATCCAACTTTGAGATTTTTGTACACGTTTTAAGGTCCTCTGAGTTCATTATTGCTATTTTTACGGTGATGTATGAATTTGTGTGTGTATATGTATATATATACAAGGGTTGAACAAAAATATGGAAACACCTTAAAAAAAACATGTTTCCTTGCCTAATATGGTGTAGGAAACCCGTTGGCATTCAAAACTGCTTGCAGTCTTCTCGGAATGGATAAATACAGTTCCTGTATGTTTGCCAAGGGAATATTGTACCATTCTTCCTGCAAAACGGTGGCAAGTTCAGATAACGATGTTGGCGGTGGATAGCGAGAACGCACTTTCCGCTCCAATGTAGACCACAAAGGTTCGATAATATTCAGGTCTGGTGACTGTGGTGGCCAGGGGAGATGCGAAAAATCATTCTCGTGCTCAGAAAACCAGTCCTGGACAATGTGAGCTGTGTGAACAGGGAAGTTGTCGTCTTGGAAGACACCATCACCATTGGGGAACAAAGTTTGTACCATGGGATGGACTTGATCGGCCAAAATGTTCACATAAGTCTTGGCAGTAATGCGCCTTGACAGAGTTATCATGGGGCCAGCAGAGGACCACGATATGGCTGCCCAAACCATCCCAGAACCCCCGACATGTTTCACTCTTGGCAGCAAGCAGTCTGTATTATAGGCTTGAGATGGCGTTCTCCAGACGTAAACTCGGCCAGAAGTGGTAAACAATGTGAAAGAAGACTCATCGGACCATATGACTCTCTTCCACTGCTCTATAGTCCAGGCTTTATGACTTAAACACCACTTTTTCCTCTTACGGGCATTAACATCACTGATGAATGGCTTTTCAATTGCAGCACGGCCAGCAATTCTCTGTTTATGAAGCTCCCTTCGAATTGTTTTGGTACTCACAGGCTTTGGTAACATGACATTCATTTCATCAGTAACTTTTGCAGCTGTGGTCTTCTTCTTTTTCATGATAATCCTCCCTAATGATTGTCTGTCACGATCACTCAGCACACACTTTCGTCCGCGCTGTGATTTAGCGGATGATGTTTTTCCGCATTTTAAATATGCGGAATAAATCTTCGATACAGTACCTCTTGAAATACTAAACACCTCGGCTACCTTGCTTACGGAAGCACCAACCATACGCGCTCCAACAATTTGCCTACGTTTGAAGTCTGTTAACTCTGACATAATGCAATGACAACCTCACATAACAGTGCTCCGACAACGACTGAACTGTGCAGCGCATTTACGATGCTGTATAGGTGGCGTCAGTAGGCTAAAACGCCAGCACCAACTACATATTTCATTAAAATCAATCTTTCTTTTCAAACATGCATTTCACAAGGTGTTTCCATATTTTTGCCCAACCCCTGTATATGTGTGTATGTGAGTGAAAACGATTGCGTCTAAACTCTTTATTCGAATGAACTGAAAGTTGCTCCATATGTTATAGGTCACAGTAGCACAAATCTATTGATTTTGGTGAATATAGCACTTATAATTTTTTAAAAGGACACAAAGAAAAATTCTTTATCATTATGGCTTATGGATCTAAGTTTTTAAAATGTGACAGCGTCTAAGTGCCTCATTCCATAGAGCTGATAATTTATACGCATATCATATAGGTCACAGTTGTAGAAACTGTACAGACTTTGGTGAATATATCACTCATAGTTATTTTACAGAAATACAACAGAAAATTATTTATCATTATGGCTTATGGGCTCAAATTATTTAGAGTGCGATAGCGTCTAAATGCCTCATCCGATGATGCTGAATATTTATATACATGTTATAGGTCACCGTCACACGAACTGTATAGAATGTGGTGAGTAGATTGTAGATTTTTACAGAGGCATAACGAAGATTTCTTTATCAGTATCATCTATGGACTCAAATTATTTGAAGGGCAATAGCGTTAAAATAAACTTATAGGGAAAAATACCCAAACACCCTATTATTATTTAATCTTTTGATTTTTTAAAGCTTTTTCTTAGTTTAATTTATTTATTCAACTGTAAATTATTTAATGTTCGATAAGTCGAGGGGGCTCACTCCATATTTTCTTTTTTTATTTTTATTTTTCTGTTCATGCGAAGGATTATATTTAACAGTGCAAAATTTTTTTTGTATCTGTAAATATTCACCCGAAATTCGCTACATGACAATTACATAAAAAATCAAAATTGACTAAAAAAAATAAACAACACTTATTAAATAAATAAAATAACGCGACTAATAAATAAAACCCTCAATTTTACAATACACCAGACTTCGAAGGCAATTATCAAAATGTGAAATCCAAATGCTAATAACAAAATTAGCTAATTTACAAGGAAATTAAAGAAAAATAAATAAAAATCCTGAAACATGGTAACCTTACAAAAGTTTTTAAATTATTTGAATGATTTTTTCGTCTTTAAAATATTTATTCTATTTCTTATTTATTAAAGATAGCGTTAAAGGTTTTACTATAAATATATACGTGCATTATTAGTAAAATCCCCTTATAAAACTTTCTGGAAAGATTTTTTTTTTTTTCGTATTAACATTTTATCAGAGAAAAAAATTTACAATCAAGCAAAAAATGTTAAAATATCAATCTTAGATAAAACATACAATTAAAAAAATATATTAATAATTTTACATTCAATTTATAACAATAATATTAAATAATTTATTTCGGTATATACATAACTATTGAGAAATACTATATTTTCTAAATTAAAACTACTTTCTAAAGCTAGTAGAATTGTTTTGTAGGAGATTTCTAAATCGTATTTCACATTCCCACCTGCCAGAACTTTCACTTTTTACTTTCCGTTCCATTTGTTTTTTGAATACATTTCACATATTTTGAATTCCTCCAGTTATTTATCTAAAGTCTGCCTATAGCAAATGTCTTTTTATCTTTTTTGATTTTTAAACAAAAAATTTCAGAAATTTTGAAACAAAGGAAGCCTTTTCTGATTTACTTTCGATAAGGCTCGGGATATTAGAGTGGAGAAAGTAGAACGAGGACATGTTTTTTGACATTAAAACAAAGTGAAAAAGCCAAAGGCTTTTGCAGTAAAAAGTGAATTTTTTTTTTCTCTTTGAAAGAACTGTTTTCTTTTGAATGGAAAGTTATTTTTCAACTCTGATAAAGGAGAAAATGAATATTAGTTTAAATGCTTTAAACCTTTAACGCTCGATATATTTTTTCTTTTATAATTGCTAAGATAATTTAAAAACTAGTGGATCTGCAGATCAGGAGCCTCAACGTCCTATTTGCATCAGACATTATTCAATAGGTCATATTTATTTATTCCTTATTATATAATAGTATAAATTGATTCGATCGACTTATTACCATAATCAGATACATTCCTGAGGGGGCTGCCGCCCCCCTCAAAACCCTGCTGTATCTCTCTTTCTATACCTATTTGTATATCATATAAAGTGTTACGAAATTGTAAATAATTGCATTTATTTTTGTATAAATTCTTTCAAAAAGGCTTAGAAAGTCGATAAAATGCTAATTTTGTGCATTTCTAGTCGTTTTAGCGTTAAAATAGCCTAATTTTAAATTTAAAATCGCATTAAAAAACTCCCATATGGGAAGAAATGGATTTGGCGCCAAATTTGGCAACTGTTCCCTCCTTGGCGATTTTTTTTGGCGACCTTGGCGAGAAAATCCTTATTAGGGATATACCAAAAATGGAAGCTCTAATCTCATTGGCTAATGAGATACGAGAATTTTCCAGAACAGGCTGTGTTCGATAGAATAGTATAAAAGGAGCATTTTTTTAGCCAAGGCGGCCAGTCTCAGATCTGTGTCAGTTTCGTCAAATGCTTGCTTTGCTTTGGACCTCTTTGAATGAGACTTGCTTTATGCGTTATTGATAAACAGTTTGTAATGTTGTTTTGCTGTTAAAGGCTGTTGTTTAAGCTATGTTTACTGGTTGAATTGAAGCTAATACTTGGTTTATAGACCTGTATTTTTCTAGAACTTTCTGTGAATAAATCACTGAATTTTTGCAAGTTTCGCCTTTCATTCTCGGACAACTTACGAACTCTCAAGTACAACAATATGTATTCTTAATAAACGACGGTCTTGTACTATTTCCCTAAAATTCATAAATACCAAATTTCATAACTATCAAATTTCATAAAAAAAAAAAAAATTACATAGCATATCGGAAATATTTTGCGTAACCTTTAAACTAATTATTAATTCTCTGCCCACAATTTTCAACAGGAAAACATGCTTTTAAAATTCTAATAAAATTTCATTATATTTGATGGGGATGTAACCATGTTAAAATACACTTTTAAGAAATACCGACTATAGACCGTAATTGTGCGAAATTCCTTTATGTATTCCGGAAAAGTAGCCACAGTCATTATAATCGCCAATAATAAGAATAAACCTAATTAATTATAACTCTTTAATTTTTCAAATTAATTTGACATCATTTGGATGATTGCAGTACATACTCGGAATTATTCTGTGTGGTTCCATAAATTATTTAGTCTATACATAACCTTTTTTAAGAGTAAACATGACTTTAAGCATCTTTATAATGTATGTTAACTTTATTAAGTTCAATTCAGCATAAGCGCATTAAAGTGCGCGCTTAAATTAAAAATTTGTCCATAGGCTCTAATGTTACGAAATTCTTTCGTGTGTCTTTGCAAACGAACCATAAAAATTGTATACACCAGTAAAAACTATTCAGCTTATTTTGCGTTTAAAATTAATAATTGTTCCAAATGTAACATCGTTCGGATGACTATGTGACATTGTCAGAACTCTTAAGATCCTGTACATTAATTAGAAAGCTTAAGAGCACATAATTTCTTCAAACAACATAAGTTTAAGCATCTTACTCACGTACGCTAGTTTCATTTTCTTCATTGCAAAGTAATGATATTAAAATGCGTTTAAACGAAATTCACCACATACGCCGTAATGCTAAGAATTTTGGCGTGTCTCTGTACACAGTTTATAAAAAATATAGCAATAAAAATTTTACAGCTCCTTATATGCAAAGCTGGAACGTGTGCGTCAATTTGCAAGTCAATCGAAGGATTTTTGCTATTACCGCTATTGCGGTACATACAAATTTTCCCATAGGCCGTAAAGATAAGAAAAACTTTGGCGTGTCCCTGTACACGAACAACAAATGGAATACACACCTAACACTATACAGCTAATTCCGTTGGGCTCATGAATATGTGTACCAAATTGCAAGTCAATAGCGTTACTTTGGGGTCCGCTATCGCGCGACAGACAGACGGACAGACGGAACCGAAAATCCTTTTGAGTCTCAACAGAGGGCCACCATTCACATTTCGGCAAAAATTGGAAGTCAATAACTTGATTTTTGCGGTGGCTATCGCGGTACATACAAATTTTCCCATAGGCCGTAAAGATAAGAAAAACTTTGGCGTGTCCCTGTACACGAACTACAAATGGAATACACACCTAAAACTATACAGCTGATTCTGTTGGGCTCATAAACATGTGTACCAAATTGCAAGTCAATAGCGTGATTTTTGTGGCCGCTACCGCGATACATACAAATTTCTTCCATAGGCCGTAATGATAAGAAAAAATTTGGCGTGTCCCTGTATACGAACTACAAATGGAATACATACCAAAAACTATACAGCTGATTTCGTGTTGCCCATGAACATGTGTACGAAATTTCAAGTCAATAGCGCTATTTTTGCTGACGCTATCGCGCGACAGACAGACAGACAAAGCCCAAAACCGTTTTGAGTTTCAACAAAGGGCCTCCACTGATGTTTTATGGTCACACGACCACGAAAATCCACGTTGCTTATTCGGCATGCGCAGAAGTCCGAATAGACACAGATATTCTCCTTGGATAGTACAATGAAATTATTATTTTTCATTTTTTTTAATTGGTTATAAATATGTATATGTTAACCTGATTAAATTGAAATAATAATGAATTCAATAAATAGATAACTTTATAAGGAAACACAATAAATTGTATAAATTCACAACAGTTGTTTTTAGTCAAAATAATAGCAGGATCCTTCATCAAGTAAACAATCTAAGCGTGTTGCATCATTTAAGCAGTCAATGGCGTAGCTTAGGCCACAAATTTTTGGGCTGTTAAATTTCCAGTCACCTTTTTGCACAACTGTTTTGTATTTACGATATAAAACTAATTTTAAAGGGCGGAATACTAATATATGGAGATATTTTGGATTGGTTTGTTTAGTTAAGGACAATCCTAAAAACTTAAACATTGGTGATTAGACTAAATGAAAGAAAAATTAATATTGTGTTAGAGATGTTTTTACTATACAAATTTAATCAACATTTTAGCAAATGATATAATTATATAAATATGGGATTAATATAAATATACATGACTATTATTTAAAATTTATGAGCATGAACTGAAAAGTTAAACACAGATATCATATAATATAGTATAGTGAATTAATTGTTATGGATATAATAGACACTTGTTTATGTTATCCGGCCTAACGTTCTGAAACAATGGAATTGTTTGCAAAATAGCTGAATAAGTACGAGTTCTACATAAGTACTTATTATGGAATCTCTAAAATTCTGGAAGGATTTTGCCATAGATTTATGCCTCAGATTACCATGATACGGCGATGCGAGAAACTAGGTCTTCATCTGATTCAATTAGGCTTTTATCCTAACTTTATTTTACCCCAGCAGCAGAAGTTCAAGCCTTATTAGTTCAGTGATTTAGCAAACCAATGAATCGGACCACCATTACTGTTCCCTTCATGTCCAAATATAACGTTTAGGTTTATGCGTGAAATTTTTTTAAGCTAACACCAGGAATTGCAGCAAACGCTTAACAATTGTTTCGAATTGCAAAAATTAATTACGACTGTTCATTAGTAAAGAAGTACGCATGAGACTAGCATGAAAGCAATAACACACCCGGTACGTTGTACTCTGGTGTAGGTATATAGATTATAAATTCATTGTCATCCATTCATCCATTAATTATGTATTTCATTTTATTTCTTTAAGTTAATTCAATTGATTTTATATACATTCCAATTCCAAGATTGAGAAAGACAACTCTCTTGTTTCCTGATACCTTATTTAGTTTAAGGTGTGTTGTTATTTTTATACAGCATTCGTGTCAACATTTTTTCGCATAATGAATTATCGTGTTTAATTATCTCAATCTCGAAAATTGTGACATCTTTTAGAAATTTATGTTGTTAACTTAAATAATTTCATTCATCTTCATTCATCATTTAGGTGCTTTTTTCAACAAATAACATCTAGATGTGGCCGGACTTCATCAATTCAATGAGAGGGGATGAATGTTACATCAAACTAGAATTTTATTATTGAACAACAATTTCTTCTTCGAAATGTTCCGAAAGGTTTGTTTCATGACGATCAATTATTTTTTCACGGCCCACACCCGGATGAAAAGAAAAAAAGGCTTTAAATCTGTAGTGTGTTTCAGTAAATTAAAATTACAGATCAATAATAAAAAATGTGCGTAACAAATATTGATATATACATAGAGTGTTGGATTAATTTAATTTAAAATTATAGAAACTCTTTACATAATTGCACCCTATAAAATTATTTAAGATAAGTAAACATTTGTCCATATAATACAGAGGGAATTAAAAAAAATATATCATTAAAACATTATTGTCCTTTATTTATTTATTTATTTATTTATTTATTTTAGAATTAAGTGTCAAAAAGCTAACCAAAGAGCGAATGTTGTTTGCCAACACCTCAATTTTCTCTACATGATCGACCTCAAAAGAAAGCCCATAGACTTTCTTATTTTCTTGAGCCATACAAATTCAATTCCTAGAACAGTTTCAATGATGGCAATCACTTTAATATTTCCTGACAAGAATATATTCTCTAGTAATTGTTTCATGGATTAAATTAAGGAACTTTATGATAAATATTTAATTGGTGATTATTTTCGGTTTAGATTGTGGGAACTGAAAAAATGCTTATTAAATTGAATTAGATAATAAATAATTCAATATTTTATAAATAATTTGTTTACATTTAAGAGAACTTTATTTGGTCCCCACCAGGATCCTAGCTTAAAATAATGATGATGATAATAATAATAACAATAAAATACTTAAATATTAAAAAAAAAAAAAATTCCTGTAAATTTACATTAAAATAATATTTCTCTAGCAAAAGAGTAAGTTAAAATATTTATTATTGTAAGAGAAGAATGTGTGAAGATGTCTTATCCTATTACTGTTATATTTACACCGTGTCCCAAAAGTTTAGACAATCAATGAAATTTGCATTAACATAAAAAGTGTTGTTGCTGTTGTTGTTGCTTATCCTCTTTGTCTGACGGAGTCAGACAAGATCCACGAGTTCGTTGACAGTTAGAAAGTCAAAGACCAGAAGAGGATTGATGAAAAGATCCTCCTTAGAGAGTCCCATGCATTATAAAAGGTGCTCAGGAGAAGCCTGATGATTTTGGCACTTGGTGCAGGTGGCGAAGGTTTTCCTGCCCTCGATGAAAGTGAGGCACTTGATGTGACCGCTAGCGAGTCTTGACAGTACAGTTCGGGTACGTCTGTCACACGGGAGGTCAAGGGACAAACCCGGTTTTGAGCCCTTGTACCAATTATGGGTGGGGGGAGTTTTCCACTCCTCCGAGATTTTTAAATTTTCCCGGGAGTATAACTCCTGAAAAGTAAGTGCGGAGGAGGGAGTTGCAGAAATCCTGCAACCCTCCTTAGCAAGATTATCAGCCATTTCATTCCCGTGGAGATTCACTTGTGAAGGTATCCATTGCAAATGAACGTCATGGTTTTGTGAAATGAGCTTTAATTTAAGCAGTATAGAGGTGCTGACCTTGTCGCCCACAAGAATCCAATTACTAAGATGGTGAAGAGAACTACGGCTATCAGTCAAGATCCATAGGTCACCATAATCCTCTTCAGAGAGAATAGCTTCTAGTCCCAGGTCTATTGCAATCAATTCACTTCTGAAGACAGAGCAGTAATTTGGATTACGATGAGAAAGAGTCAAGTTGGTGTGAGGGGTTTCAATATATATGCCACTACCTGCTAGGTTATCAATTTTACTACCGTCGGTGAAGATTTTAATGGCCTTATTAGGAATGTGGCTTAGGTTTTCCAAGGTCAATTGTCTAAGATGTTCTGGGATGTAGTCTTTCTTGTTAACATGAGAGCTTAAGTTAAAGTGAAAGTGAACCCTGGGGAGTCCTTCTGCAGGATTCAAGCAGCAGTGTAGTGAGTTGGGTTCAACATTACAATTAGGTAGTTGAAGAGAGGCGGCGTGACTGAAAGGGCTGTTCCTCTTTAATCTTTGATGATTACTCCAGCTGTTAAGGTACGTGGAGGTCTTGTTGCAGAAGCCGTAACTAGAGAGTTTATTATAGTACTTAACAAGGCCAGCTTGTCTTCTAGTATGGAGCGCCTGTAAGTCAGCCTCAAAAAGAACAATTTCAGAAGGACAGCTATGTCTCAAACCAGTGATAATCCGGGCAGCACTTAATTGAACTTGTTCTAACTTGTTAAGGTTAGTTTTGGATGCACAACAATAAACCGGGAAACCATACTCAAGTATAGGCCTAATGAAAGTCATATATGTTGTTCTAAGGGTTGTTGCGTCGGCTCCCCAATCTCTACCCGCAATATATTTAAGAATATTAAGACGTTTTCTACTTTTCAATACAATGTGTTCGATATGCCTGTTACTAGTGCACTCTTGGTCCAGAATAAACCCCAGATATTTGGTATGCTTCTCATAAGTGAGACTCTGTCCCTCCAACTTGAGTTGTGGTTGATAATTATATAAATGCTTGTTGGTTGTGAAGAAGGTGGCTATTGATTTGCGAGGATTAAAACTGATTTTATGTTCCTTGGCAAAGTTGGATACAGCTACAAGAGAATTATTAAATCTCGATTCAATATCATTAATATTGTTTCCAAGCACCACAGTACAATGTCGTCTGCAAACAGTCCCATCCTATCTCTGGTAGAAGTCAGTTTTTCAATACCAGATATAAACATGGTGAAAAGAGTAGGGCTAAGCACTGAACCCTGAGGAACAGCTTGGCTGAGCTTAAATGGACCTGAAAGAGACTTGTTAACCTTCACCTTGATAGATCTGTGTTGTAGAAAGTCTGAGATCCACGTTAAAGCATTGCCACTGATTTTGAAATAATCGTGAAGTTTGATAATCAGTTTATCCTTCCAAACTCTATCGAAGGCCTTCGTGAGGTCCAGTAAAGCGGCCACAGTGTGGTGAGTGGGTTTGAGATTCTGGGTATCCCTAATGGATTGACAGAAATATAAAATTTGGTCTGTAGTACTGTGTCCCTTTCTAAAGCCGTATTGCTCACTGGGCAATAGATTGTTTTTATCCAGGTAATATTGTACTCTTATTAAAATCATTTTCTCCATGATTTTGCAAGGCATGTTAGTCAGAGCAATAGGACGAAAATCCTCAGGAGAACATGTCTTCTTGCCAGGTTTTTTGATTGGGATGATGGTGGCTCTTTTCCATTCAGTGGGCAGTCGACCCTTAATCCAAGATTGATTGAAAATGTCAAGAATTCTGTTTTTCCCTTTCTGACCAAGATTTTCAAGCATTTGTCCATGAAGGCCATCAGGGCCAGGAGTTTTACTCAGATCTAGGAATGCCATTGCACAGAGTAATTCCTGTTGGGAGAAGGGTTTGGTCAAAATCGAGTCACCACTATCAGAAGTGCGACAGCCATGAATGATATTTCTAGCTTTAATTAAAGTTGGTCGATTATCACTTGTGAAATCAAGCCTACTAATCATTTGGTAATAGACAGCTAAACCATTAGCTGCTGATTTGTCATCAGGGAAGGCCTGTCCAAATGTGTCTTTCACGGAGTTACATTCTTCATATTGCTCTTGCTCTTTGTTAATGCCTTTAATAATTCTCCAAAGTTTTGAATTTGTAGTCCTTGCATCTAATGTGTTGCACATTTCCATCCACCTTGATCTTTTCTGGTGGGCATATTTCGACTTTATTTCGGCATTAATTTGATTTATCTCTGTTCTTGCACTGTTCCCTCTTTCACTTAGAGTATCTAACAAGAGTTTTCTCTTTTCGAGGAGGGGTTTAATCTCAGAAGAGTTATGTGTGTAAAAAGGTATGTAACGTTTTACATTGCCTCTAGGAATATTTAGCTTAGCGTTGTTGAGGACGTAAAAAGTAATAAGGTAAAATTAAAATTCGTCAGATAGGTAATAAATAAAAACAGTTTTGCTGATATAAACACATAAATTATGATTAAAGGTTTGAAATTATAAAATGTACATTAAATTAAATAAAAATGTGCTGTCCCAAAAGTATAGACACCCGTAAGTGTTTTTGGTTTTACATTTATAAAGGTAACTTAACACTTACTTTTAATATTGAATTGTATTGCCGCGACACTTTTTAACATCAAATAAACGTTGTTCCATAGAATTAATTAAGCATTGCTTTACAGAAGGAGACATTTCATACCACGCTTTGTCAGTTGCAGTTTTTAAGTCATTTACACATGTATATTGCTTTCCATTTTCATATATTTAACAAGATAAGATCCCCCATAGGTTTTCTATAGGATTCAAATCCGGACTAAATGCTGGCCAGTCTAAAAGTGTGATATTATTTTGCATAAAACACGTTTTTGTTGATCTAGAGGTATGGATGGATGTCCCACCTTGTTGGAAAACACAGTTCGGTCTTGCTAGCAAATCCATAATTAGCAGTAAATTGGTACGTAAAATATCCTGATAATCCTCTGATTTTATTTTTCTGTCCGTAAATCCTAGAAAGGTTTGCCCGTTGAAACAAAACCCTCTCCAGGTCATTACGGATCCTTCGCCTTGTTACCTGCTGAAACAGTTCTTCGGTTCTTTAATTAGGTCATACCAGTACAATTTATAATCGTCAGGGCTGTCCAAATTACATTTCTTTTCGTCACTGAAGATGACAGAGAGCCCCTTTTTACCGTATAACATACTATTCTAGCCCACTTTAGACGTGCATCTTTATGTCTCTGTTTTAAGCAAGGTTTTGCTTTCATTCTCTTGTAAACAATGTGTTTTGAAGCTTTAATTCTTCTGTGTATAGTACCTATTGAAATTCTGGAAGTTGATGCAATTGCACGCACAGATAAATTATCAACTGAAGCCTTCCTTAATAACATTCTAACATCACGTAACGTTGTTTTCTTTGGTCTTCCAACTCGCTTTCGGGTATTCCATGTTCTACCTGATCTCAAAACTCTATAAATACTGCTGAAGGATCTCTTTATTCTTCTCGATATTTGTACAGGATTTTGTCCTTGTGCTTTTAACTGTACAATCTTAATAATTTCATTTTCAGAAATTTCTTTAGAACGTGGCATTTTTATCAGAATACGCAGGAAACGTCTTTTCCGAATCACAAACAAAACAATACATTGAACTCATTAAATTATTATGCTAAAAATATAGCAGACGGTATTTCAATTAAAGGGGAAAATTGTTCTGCATTTATAGAAGCATACGACAATAAAAATATTTTATTCTGTGAACAAAAATGTAAAAGAAAACATATAATGCTGTATTGTGTCTATACTTTTGGGACAACACATTTTTATATAATTTAATGTACATTGTATAATTTCAAACCTTTGATCATAATTTATGTGTGTATATCAGCAAAAATGTTTTTATTTATTACCTATCTCACGAATTTTAATTGTAGCTTATTACTTTTTATATTAATCCAAAATTTATTGATTGTCTAAACTTTTGGGACACGGTGTATTATTATTATATTTGTGTTTATTTTATTTATTTAAATCCAAGTTTATAGGAAAACACTGAATGTTACTTTACCTTTATTTACTACGGATAGATAGAAAGCTCTATTTTACGATTTTAGTTAATAAATAAGAAAAGTTTGAAAACTTTTCAGTGTTTTTCAGAAACGTAAAAATATATGATATTCCTGCGAAAATAATAGAAGAAGAAACTTTCTCAATTTTATTGTAATTGTAATCAACTAAAAAATATTGCTATTTCATTTAATCTAGAACCTTTCTTTACAAATATATTTTTAAAATTTTTAAATGTGACTGTTGTGGATGCGTATGTAACTTAAGTAATTTAATTTTTTTTATTGTATTATAATTGAAGATACGCAATTAACTTTTTTTTTTTTTTTTTTTTTTTTTTTTTTTTTTTTTTTTAATAATATACGTAACAAAATAGAATACGAATAAAAAAATATATGACTACATACTATAAAAATAAATAAATAAATAAATGTGTTAAATTTATCGAAAAAATTATCATCTAGGACTTCTGCAAGCACATCCACTCACGGCCTGAAACTTGCCTTCCTCTACGATGAATCCCAAAAAGACGATGTTCATTTTTACTTCCATTACCCTACTACCGTAGGTAATGGAAGTATTGTATTCGGTCTGAAAATTCGATATCGGGTTTTCACCTGATTTACACGTTTTAAGGTCCCCTGAGTCCAAAAAAGTGGTTTTTGGCAATTGGTCAGTGTGTATGTATGTGTGTGTATGTATGTATGTATGTGGAGAATCTTCTGGCTATTATAGCTCAGAAACTAACAAAGATAGAGCTACGAAACTTTAGAATTGAAATACGTCTGGTGTACAGATGAAATTTCCAAATTTTGGTGAAAATTGAAAAACCGGAAGTGGGACATCGGAAACCGGAAGTGACCATAAATCCGTATCTCTAGAAACGGCTCTAGCAATTTTCTTCAAACTTGCTATATAAACACTCTATTAGATGTCCTTTCGAATGATATAGTTGGTTAGTTCAGGAAAATTGATAGGCGTCCTGTATAGTTCAATTTCAGGCCTCGCAAAGGCGTTCCTTTAAAAACGGTTGTACGGATTTTTTTCAAACTCGCCATTTTAACTCACTTTTAAATATGCTTTTGTATGTAATTATTGTTTTCCTGTCAATAATTGAGTTTAACTGGAAGTGGGATATCGGAAACTGGAAGTGGGACCGTAAGTCCGTATCTCAAAAACGGCTCTAACGATTATTTTCAAATTTGCTATATAAACACTCTATTAGATGTCCTTTCGAATGATATAGTTGGTTAGTTCAGGAAAATTGATAGGCGTCCTGTATAAATAGCTCAATTTCAGGTCCGCCCATTATTATTTTTCTAATTAATATTTTAAATAACTTATTTGACAGATAGAGCAATTTTGTTACTTATTTAAATCAAAAATGCATATAAAATGTTTATAATGTGTGTAGTACTGGGTAATGGAAGTCGTGTGGCTGTTACACACCAGATTTTTTAGATACTGAAGATGGAAAGCCTAAAATACAATAAAAATGACCAACAATCAATTTAGCCATTTTGTTCTAAATTATTTTAATTTTCATCTAAAAATGCAATACTTACGTTCTCGCATACTGAAACTCAAAGAATCTTTGACGTATATATACATTTTAGACTTTATCGTGTTAATTTATATATTTATGCTATCTTAAAAATTTAAAATTATCTTAAAAAAAGATTTCGTTCAGTTTTACTATGTAATTTTGTAATATATTTATATGAAATTGAACTATTAGTCTAATGATTTCTTTCAGTCTTCAACAGATAAATATGTATAATTACATTATTTTAAATGTATAATGCCTATTTAATTAGAAAGTAATTGAACTTTTCAAAACATTTTGAATTTTGTATGCAAAGTTATTTGTACTTAAACTGAAAAATTCAAATAATTTTTTAAATGCCAGGTAAGTAACCACGTTTACAGGACATTTAGAGATCATGCATAATTGAATACCACTTTTTTAAAATAGATTATTCAGTGTTCGTTTACTGTAACTTTCTCACTGGAAATAAGTGCAAACGATTACTGATTTTTCTATTTAATACATATATGCACACGGTATTCAATTAAGAAGAGGTCGATAAGATAAGAGGCCTCTAAATGTCTTATATTTAATTATTAAAACATTAATATGCCTAAAGTTTTTTCCTCTCTGAAGTTAAATAAGAGTCTTTCCATAGCCACGTTTACAGGGCATTTTGCGCATTTTTCAGTAATCGTTAGCTGCAATTTTCTTACGCACACATTAAACTTGTATTGTTTTGTTTGTGTATCATAATGCAGGCAAACGATTTCTGCAGTTTACATATTTGAGATGCTCCTGATATTGTAAAAGTACAGGTGTTGGACAAAATAACGGATTTTTTTTTTTTTTTTTTTTTAATATTTCAAAAACTATTCAATGTGTTATTCTTCAATTTTGGAAATAAGGAAAACATGTCTTTCCCCATATTGTCTTGCAAAGATTTTGTCACAGACGCTTTCAGGGGGCGAACAAAAAATCCAATAATATAAAATATATTTGTGATTACCCTGTATCTGGAAATGTGTTCATTCATCTGCAAATTTTATATGTGTATTTTATTCGTGTGTAGAGTTTTGTGAGGCTAGCTTAAATATTTAAAGAGTTATAAATATTTTATTAAAAAAATCCAAAATTTTTTCGCAAGTTTTTACTTTATAAATAACTTCAAAGGTTTTTCCAGAAATTTTATGAAACTTTCAGAAAACATGACAACATATGCCTAAATAATTATACTTTAGTTCAAAACAAATATTTTAATTAACATGTAAATAGACATACAGAAACATAGACAACACACCCACTGACAATTTTAATAATATATATAAGTATATATTCCGTACAGTATTAAAATTAACTTTTAATTAAAAGCATTTGTTGTTGTTATTTTTTTCTTATCTAAAACGCTTATAATTTAGTTTTTTAAATGTTTAATATTGTGTGTAATTCATTTACATTTTCCCATTAAAAACCAGATGTGACATTTTAGCCAAAATCTCATTTCAAGATACGTATCTTAATTTAGTCGAATGTTTTAATTTTAATGAAAGTGAAATCATATTTAACACCATAAAACTAAAAACTCTTTATAAATAGTCTGTTAAACTAACCATCACATTATGTAAACTGAGATGTTTTAGATATTTCTGACGATGCTTTATCTTGAACGTTCTTGTTAAATATAAATTTGTTACTATAAAGTTCTCATGGAGAATATCTGATTATACTAATTAGACTTTTGTGAAATGGAAAAGACATTCATGAAAAAAAATTTAAGCTTTAAAAAGAGGCATTGTTCATGAAGAAGATTCTATTTTACAGATAAGGGGGCATTAATTGAATTGTTTTCAAAAAATTTTCTCTATTTTATTAGCGTATTGTAATAAATACGAGAAGCAATTGAAAATTTTATTCAGGGATTTTATGCTGAATCGAATAAGATAAAAAATAAAAATTTTAATCATCTTTATCAATGTATTTATTAACGAGATATTTTGGATTGTTGTAAGTAATAAGTTAATAGGAAAATGTAAGTAATGTTGTATAAATTATGAGTATATTTAAATGGGAATATTTATAAAATATTTACTCTATTTTTACATGTTTTAAAAAATAACTTGCTGCTTAAACTATTTATCTATCTACCTATAATTTATTTAATTATTTATGCATAAAAAAGAATCCACACTTTTATTAAATTATCTCCGTTTTTATGTATTTTATGTAATTTACGTTATCCAGAAAAAAAAATCATTTTTATTAATAGTCGTTTCTGTAAAACATAAATATGTTTAATAATAGTAATAATAATAAACACTTTATTTTCCTATGTGCATGTGGAATTTGAATTGTGTATACTAGGGTTTTCCCAAGCAGCCCGGGGTGCCTGTTTTTGCGGACCTCGAATATTTTTGCGAAATAATTTTAACCTTCAAACTTAGTACCTTCAGGTAAGTGCGCCAATGATTGACACTTCTAGAGCAATCTCTGATGTTTTTAATGTTCTTGTCATCAGAAAATATTTTTAGAAATCTTAAGTACATATGGTATGAAAGACATTCAGAACCACACATATGTTGAAATATATACATTTGATAACAATTATTTTATTTTTATGAATTTTTATTTGACACCCACTCAATGTTCCAGTAATTGACACTGCCAGTTTTTCATTTTATGAGTAATTGGCCCCTATTTTCCAGTGTTTGACACTGCTGGTTATTCATTTTACCAATTATTAGCACCCTATGCTCCAGTGTTTGACATAAAATGTTAAAATTATTATATGTAAAATATACGACTTTTTTTTTTTTTATTTATTAACTATTTCCGGATGGATGTCAATTACTGGGGCATGACAATCACTGGAGCACCTATCCTATTAAAAAAAAAAAAAAGTGAAAATTTATATCGGTTTTAGTTGCTATTCTTCCATAAGTAAATTCGATTTTGCTCGGTTTCTAGGAAAAATAGTACGCTCACTTGAGTTTTATTTCTTCCTGCCTCATTGTTTTCTGGGTTTTGTAAACTTATTTTTTATTCATTTAACGTGTTTTCTTCGACCTCCCTGCTGACCGAAGTGGCTGGCAACTGACATATCTCTTCATTCAGCATAATATATCAAGGCATAAGCCAGAAACTGTTTTTCTTTTGTGAATAGGAATTTACAAACGCTACATTTAGTAAAAGATAGTCTTTTCTTAAAATGTGTTACCGTGTAATTTTTATTCGTCCTTTTATACTAATTATTATGTTGAGTGAAATTTTAGATAAACTTGGGATGTAAAATGAAGACAGTGCTTACAATAAATTTTGAGACATCTTCGATGATGTTCCAAAAGAAGTTAAAAAAATCGGCGGTCTTAATAAACGTTCCATAATTATGACGGACAGTGCATCAGTAATGCTAGGTGAAAAATGTGGACTGACTGGATTACTTAGAGAAAAATGAATTAACTTCTCCGACATTTCATTGTGTTATTTATCAGACAGCTTTATATTGAAAATCATAAAACAGAATCAACCTTTCAAACTTGTTATAAAAGTTTTTCGTGTGATAAAGAAAAGGTTTAGAAACGATACACTTTTGCACATGCAGCTAAAGTAGT
The DNA here is from genome assembly GCA_963930645.1 of Salticus scenicus. Lineage (NCBI taxonomy): Eukaryota > Metazoa > Arthropoda > Arachnida > Araneae > Salticidae > Salticus > Salticus scenicus. The sequence continues at coordinate 271,742,464 of OZ005652.1, read as the reverse complement.
TTTTGCAAGAAAAAGAAACATATAGGGACACACTTCTGACGACCGTGTAAGATACTTAGTACTGGAAAGTGTCTCGAGAGATTTTTTGGAATAAGAACAAAAATTCTTACATTGCTGAAGAATTTCGTTTCAACGGGTACTACGCAACAAAAAAGAAAAGCTCGAAAATATAAATTTCTTCAAACAATTGGCTTTCCTCATCGAAATCGTTACTCATCATAATGAACCGAATGTAAATCTTTAAGGAAAAAATCAGCTGATGCCAGATTTAATTATATAATTTCAGAACAGTTAATGTTGATTATTTTTTACCGTTTAATTTTTGTTAGAAAAACATATCTCAATAAAAAATTAGTGTACGTTCTAAACTTTTCTGCATTCAACGAGATAAATAAAGTAGAGTGATACACCCTGACATGGTCCAACATGTGTCAAGTGAGATGAACCATCTATGTATTGGTTTCCTTGGTTACAGCTTATTTTAAATAAATTTCTATGGCAACTACTTGGAGATTGTACTTGGCGAAAGTTATAACCGCCAATGCTTTTGTTTACTTACGTAATTTAATATATTATTTTCATCTTTTTAGTTCCCCATCATACTATAGGTATGAGGAACTTAGGTAACCGTGAAAATTTTCGACCACGGTTTTTTGACTTTTCTACACGTTTTCAGGTATGAGGAATGCGAAAATGACAAAATTTCTATGGTGTCTGTTAGTCTGTTAGTCCGTTAGTTTGTTAGTCTGTGTACACGATATCTCAAGAACAAATTGTCGCAGAGAGGTCAGATCAGTTTTAAAATATTACTTTTGACACTGGCAAGAACCCTATTCATTTGCAACATTCAAATTTAAAAACTTCGTAAGTTATTACAAATTTACGATTTTCTTAACATGGGAGAATAGGATAAAAATTCACTTAAACGTGCATTAAATGGAAACTTTTTACTGTAAAAATGTCAGAGAAGTTTTACAATATCAGTTTTGATGCCGGAATGAACATCAGTGACTATAAATATGCTACTTTAAAAATTTCGCAAGTTATTGGAAATTTACGAATTTCTTAACATGGCAGTATAGGACAAAATTTCACATAAACGTCAATTTTGTGCGATATTTACATCGTAAAGGTGTCAGACTACTTTCGAAATATTATTTAGGACACTGACATAAATATTAATGACTAGGAATTTTCCAATATAAAAACTTCGTAAGTTATTGGAAATTTGCGAATTTCTTAACATGGCGGAATAGAGCAAAATTTCACATAGAGGTCAATCTTGAGGGATATATTTATCGTAAAGATGTCAAACAACTTTCGAAATATTATTTAGGATACTGGCATGAATATCATAGACTATGATTTTTCCAATTTAAAAAATTCGTAAGTTATTTGGAATTTACGATTTACTTAACATGTCAGAATAAGGCAAAATTGAGCATAAACTTCCATTTTGAGGATCATAAATACATTAGACAACTTCAAAATTACATTTATGATATTTGTTTGAACATGATTGAATACAAATATTCTAATAGGAAAATTTCGTAAATTATTCGTAATTTACGATTTTATCAACATAGCGAAATTGTAAATTTTTCTTATAAATATGAATTTTGAGGATTATTGCATTGGAAATAGTTCCATGAAAACTGAACAACGGAATTTACCCTGATAAAATAAATTAATAGATTAGAATAAGATAAATATATCGAAGTGAACGGTGGAAAGCCTATTAGGCGGGATTTCATTTTATCACTGTATCAAGCTTTTGTCAAATTCATTTCTTTTAACATGATTATAATATGTCTCGCACTCGAAATTTATGAGAACATAAATATGATAGGGAACTGAGCAGAGTCCACCTATGCCAACTAGTTTTTTTTTTTTTTTTTTTAACTTCTTTTTTATTTTGTGTAGTTAACCGACAAAATATTTAAAAATAGTTGAGGAATTATTATTTGTTTTTAAATTTAGTTCTTTTAAAAGTTTAACTTTTCTTTATAAACATTGTTAAATTCTGTCTGGAAATAATGAAAAAAAAAAAAAAAAAAAAAAACCTTTTATTATTTATTGTAATGTGAAATATCAGAAAATTTATTTTAAAATCAATTTATTTCTGTCATGGGATTCTCGTGTTATCTAATAATAATGATATTTGCCGAACAGAAATTTTAAATGCCAAAATAGCGATAAAAGACCAAACACAGAAATCTATTGTTTCATATCACGTGGTTCCTGTTGAACCACAGAAAGCTAATCCTTTATCCATTGAATCAGCACTCTGCTTTAATTATCTCGTTGCCTACATTATCCATGTCAGTTATTTGAAACATTGTATTTACACAGGGTTACCACCTGTCAATGAAATTTGAGGACAGTTTCAATTTTGAAATTATTTTCTAAATTTAGAAAAATTGTAACAGGAAAATTACTTATCATAATCATTATCTTTTGTGATATCTATTTACTTAAAAAAAAAAAAAAAAAAAACAGAAAAAAAAAAAAAAAAATCCGTAATTGGGTCATTTTACAGTCGTTAACAAAAGTCTCCGAACACTAGCAAAAATTCCTGTATAAAAAAAATACACTTAATACAGATTTGTTAAATAAATCCTAATCGAATCCTGTTTTTAGTCTGCTAAAAACAGGATTCGACAAGGATTTATTTAACAAAACTGTATTAAGTGTACCTTTTTTACATAGGAATTTTTGCTAGTGTTCGGAGATTTTGTTACTGACTGTACTACTTTTAACGCTACTTTATTATAAAGGTACTCTAATATGGTCACCCTACTTACCAAATATGGCTTTCGTTATATTTTTCTCCCCTTTTTGTAAGGGGAGAATAAGTTGTTCATAAGTATAACAAATAAGTTTTTATTTATTTATTTATTTTATTTATTATTATTAGTATTATTTTAACAAACATGAAATTAGTTTAAAAATAAATGTGTAAATGTTAAATATTTATGAAACTTGTTTTTTTTTCCCAATAAAACATAATACAGTATTATTTTAGGACTGAAATCATGTGAGTCAATACTTGTACAGAACAAATTGTATAAATTGATTCACAGAAAAGAAAATTTATCTGGAAAAAGATAAAAGAAACCTTCTAGAAAATAAAACACAATTTTTTTTTAAATTTATATTTTTTGATTTGGTTAAAACAATATTATTTTAAGCTTTGAGAAAGTTATTTGTAAGATAAAAAAAGAAAATAGTAATAGAAAACTGTTTTGTTTTTTCCCTTTAAGCAACGCCAATGGATTTTAATTTTTTATTCATATAAGTATATTGCTAGAGAAAGCCAGAGAGTAAATTTTCTTTAGTATTCTTTTCATTCTTCTCAAATTTGAAGAGAATTTTTGTAGAACCAAAGTAAATGTAATTTTCAAAATCCTTAAAATAACTTTTTGTTTTGCAATTCTATTGATATTCTTAGAAAAAAAAGTTTTATGTTTAATCAATTTTCGAGGTTATATTTTTTTTTTTTTTTTAGATGAGAATTACAACTTTAGCATATATAATTAAAAAATGTAAAAAGAAAAGAAAAGAAAAAAAAAATACTTGGAATAAAAGTTAAATTATAGTATATTTTTATCATAAATTAGCCAAAAAATACTAAAAAATAATTGAAAATATATTAACATATTCAATTAAAAACTTATGTTTAACCATTTTATTAAAAAAAGAAAAAAAAAAAAAATCAGTTTTTTAATTTATTTTATTAAGTTTGCTTAAATGTAAAAGTAAAACATATTCATTATCTTGCTTCTTTTTTTATATATATTCTATCCAATTAATAGTGTAATTAATTATTCAAATGGGCAAAATATTATAAAATATGTATTAAAAACTTAAATATTAGTTATTTATGCAATAAAAATTACAGTAATTTCCAGGATTAGATTAATATATCTCTTTACTGTTGAAATCAGCTGCAGTTTCTTAGAAAAAATAATCTGGTATGTCACTCACACGACTTTCTCTTACCCTGAAATTTAATACAATAAATACAGGTTGTAGATTAATAGGTAAGATAACGAGTACTGTTATGTAAACCTATGTTAAACAATTCATATTAGGCTTCTGAAGAGTTTTATATGATAATTAGTTCTGAGTGAGGGGGGCTACCGCCCCCTCAACCCCCCGTTTCATTAACGCACCTATATTTATATAGAATTTAATTCGATTATTAAAAAATAAATCTGTTTTTAAAAAATAATTTATTAAAATTATTATTTAAAAAAAAATCTTTAAAAAAATTATCTTTTACGATAATGCAGACGATTTCCATATTAGAGAAGTAGTATAACACCAAATATCCAAAAAAAAGTCCATTTTATTCTTTAAAAAAAAAAAAAAAAAAAAAGTACGATTTTTCCTTTTTTTTTTTTTTTTTTTGTTAAAAGTAAAAAAAAATCGATAACTTTGTTTTAAATTATCGCAGATCGATGGTTCAACCATTCGTTTTAAAGGTATTGGCGAGCTCTTTTGAAAGATACCCATCATGAAAATTTACTCCCCTCGAGGGGGGACTTCCCCCCAGGGGGGGAGGCGAGGCTCCTACATACACAAAAAAATTTTCCCAGTTAACTATCTCTATTACAAAATATATATATTCGTTTCATTTGGTTTAGTGCAGTCTATAGACGTTAAACTCTACTTTCCTGCAATTTCCCCCATAGACGTAACGTATTAGAATTCTCTTGATTGTCCCTGTACACAAACCATTAGCTTGATCTTAACGAAAAGCTTACTGTAGCATCCCTATATGATACACATTTAGAATACCAAGTTTGAACTTTCTGCCATAATTTGTTTTTGAGATATGCTGATAACAGACAGACACACAGACAGACACACAGACAGACACACAGACACACAGACATACACACAGACCATTTGCTAAAAACATGATTTTCGTATTCAGCGCACATCAAAACGTGTAAATATAACAAAATCTCGCGTTCGAAAATTTGACCCAAAAACAATACTTTCTCTACCTTATGGGTAAGAGAAAGTAAAAAGTGACAAATCTTCCTGTCAACATAACATACTCGAAACACGCTTACTAGACAATTACTACTTACATTATGTACTAGCTTTAACACATTAAGTATGTACTAGATTTGACTCATTAACAGGATATATGCGTCCCACTGAGATTTCAAAAAATTCTAGTTAGATGTCATCTGCAATTTACGACAAAAATTACTCGTTAGATATATTCTGAAATATAAAAACTACTTTACAAATGTTTGAAATAGAAATTATACCTTTTGAGAGCCTTTTCATTCCATCAAAAATTTAGGCAGGGCCATTTTATTTTTCTTTAAAGTCGTAGTCTGAGGGTTAATAGTATCACTGCATTAAAATAAAATATCACAAATCTTACTTCATTGCCTTCAGAAAATACGGGATTTTTGGATGGTTTACCACTGATTGTGTAATTTAAGAGTCTAGCCCTTAGGTGGGAATCCTGCAGCCCTCATGAGTTTCTTGTTTGGCCTCCAATAACAACAAAAAGGTAATAACAATTCTTTGATAATAAAAGCAAAATTTTACATTTAAAAATCAACAAATAAATAAATTATATTAATCTATAAATATAAAAGAGTACTTCCACTCACTCACTCACTGACTCATCAACGCACAGCAAAATCTACTGGAGGCACTGACTCGTCAGATTATAGAACATATAGTGTAAGCACCCCCTAAGAAGCGATTTTGCGAAATTCGCCCCTCAAGGGGGAGTAGGGGGCAAAATGTGATTTCACAAAAAACCTTCATATCTCAAAGAAAAAAAACACATATCCGTAATTTTTTTCTATAAAATATAGCTAACATAAATAGAAAAAAAACAATTTCTCTAATTTTAGAAATTCGGTCCCCAAGGACGGAAAGGGGGCAAAACGTGATTTCACATATGCAAAACGTGGTTTCACATACTCCTATATATCTCAAACAAAAAATCAGATATACGGGAAATTTTTGCTCTAATATATAGCTAATACAAATACCTAAAAACCAATTTCTGGAATTTTAGAAATTCAGCCCCCAAGAGGGGGGAGAGGGGGCAAAATGATTTGAAATAATCCTTTATATCGCAAACATAAAAAAAGATATATGTGATATTTTTGCTCTAAAATATAGATTCCACAAATACACAGAATCTAATTTCTTTAGTTTTAGAAATACGTCCTGGGTGGGGCGGGAAAGGGGGGCTATGGGGCAAAAAAAAAAAAAATAGAAATACAGTTAGACCGTTAAAAATTGGTACAGATAGGTTTTAGAGGCCTGCAAGTCGAAGGAGGATGTTTTTGAAAGTGTAAAGTTATTAGAAGGGTCAGAAAGGGGGGGGGGGCTAGGGTAAAAAAAATAAAAATAGAGTTAGACCGTTCAAAATTGGTAGATAGAGGTTTTTGATACCGACAAATAGATTGCGGATATTTTCGAATTTGTAAAGTTATTAAGAGGAGTGGGAAAGGGGGCGGAGGGGCAAAAAAATAAAAATTGAGTTATGTCGCTCAAAATTGGTACATGGAGGTTTTTCATACCTACAAATCGATTGCGAATATTTTCGAATTTGTAAAGTTATTAGGATAGACGGGAAGGGGGCATAAAGGGGCAAAATTATATAAAAAAGAGTTAGAACAAAGAAAATTAGTGTTGTTAGGTTTTGAGGCCCGATAAATCGATTACAGATATTTTTGAAAGTACAGAATTATTATGAGGGGCGAGCGCAGGGGTAAAAATAAAGAAATTCAGATAGAATGTTGGAATTATATATTATTATAGAATAATTATTATTATAGAATGTTGTATTATTAGGTTTAAAAGCATGAGCAAACGGTTGCGAGTATTTTTTAAAATCTAAAATAATTAGGAGGGGCGGGAACGGTAGGTGAAGGAACATGCGTGCCTGTATACTCTGCCGCAGGCAGTGGGGGCCTTATCGATTATTCCACCGATGGGAGAAGATTTTTTTTCTTGTGTTTTATATTTATGTTTTTCCCTGAAGATAATATAGTGATTCATTAAGAGTGTCGGACATAAATAAGTGCGCTGCCGAAGGCAGTGGGAACCCAGTGCGACATTTTTTCCAATGATATTTTTTTTTCTCTTGTTTTTCGCATGATAAAAAATAATGCAATTAATGCAATTTTGAGAATTCATTAACTATAATGATTCATTTAAAAATAGTGACCAGCGAAGCGGGCGTAGCCTGCTAGTTAATTATAAAACAATAGCGGAACCAATCCCAATACAAAGTAAATATAAATTCATCTCTATGTCTCCTATTAAACATTTGATTTAATCAAAGTAGACATAGCACATGCTCAAGAACGTGGAAGGTTTTTAACGGAAACAGGCAGTACCTACCCCCCACCCCCTTCTCTACCTCGCTCAAAATGTAATAAATTTAAAAATATTTATATTAATAACATTTCTACTTAATATTATTGTTTTTCTGTTGTGATAGTTTATCATGTAATGAATTTATGTAAAAATACTTCTATTTAATTATTTTTATTTGAAATGGTATAGAAATATCTAGTTGTTAATTAAAAAATAATGATATACAGGGTGTTTATAAAGTCCCGGACCCATTTTGATGTTTAATAACTCATAAAATAATAAAGATAGATTAAAATTAATAACATAAATGGTTAGATAGACTCAAAAAGTTTCATGACCCTTGTCAATGAACTTCCACGTGTGCCCCTTCGTCGCACGGAGAATATCAAGTCGATAGTCAATTTCACGCCAGGTAGCGGCAAGCATGTCGGCATCCACAGAGGCTATTGAGGTTGTAATTCTGACTTTTAGGTCATCAATGTTCGACACTCTGCTCCTGTAAACATTGTCCTTTACAAATCCCCAAAGGAAAAAGTCCAGCGGCGTTATATCAGGTGATCTGGGTGGCCAAGGAATTGGACCTCTTCGCCCAATCCATCTTCCTGGAAAATGGTCATTCAAAGAACTACGAACGATGGTACCCCAATGAGGTGGTGCACCATCTTGTTGCAAAAAGACATGTGGCCGAAGCTCTTCTAGTTGTGGAAATACGAAGTTTTCCAACATGTCTAAGTATACGACTGATGAGACCGTCTTTTCTGTAAAAAAGAAAGGCCCAATGACTCCTTAATATCCGCTCGAATAAAACATCACATACAAAAGTACTACATAGAACAAACACATCAAAAGTAAACACAACATTGCAATAGTTGTCAAAAACAAAAGAGAGAAAAATGCAATTAATAAGCAGACGATATTTAGAAAAGTACAGATATTTAGGCTGGAAAATGAAATTATCTGAAATTAACCACACGCGCAGACGATATTTCCAAAAGTAAAGATATTCAAACCAGAAAAGAAAATATATGAGTTATTCCATCAATAAATGCCATAAGTTTGTTTATATCTTCATTATTTTATGAGTTATTAAACATCAAAATGGGTCCGGGACTTTATAAACACCCTGTATATTAAAGTTATAACTAGTTATTACCCTTATAATAATACATGTATAATTTATATTGTAAATTTTTATGTTAAATAGTTAAATGTTAAAAATTTGATTTTATTTTTCTACATAATGCACAATGTTGAGAAAACTAAAGAAGATATAATTTCACAAAAGTCACATGTATATCAACTTATGTGGTCTCCTTTATTACCGCCTTATCTAAATGTGGCCTCTAATGATAAAAAGGTTCACCACTTCTGGTATAGCCTAATCTTAAGGGTTTACATGGATTTCAAAGGTGAAAAAAAGCATATTTACTCAATTTTGTTAAAAATATAATGGATAAAAATTTGTCTTTAAACTCTTGAGCATATAACAGAGCAACTTATAAACAATATATTTTACATAATTTTCATTACAATTTTTGGCAAATTCGGCTGATGGAGCATGGTTTCCGAAGATACTTTAGAAAATGTGTCTTCATGGTGGTCAGGATAAATCATAATAGCTTTATTTAAAAAAAAAAAAAAAAATCTCCATTAGTAGATAAGTACACCTCGTGTGAAGGAAGGATTAGAAAAATTGTATTCTGAATTTTTATCAGATTCGTATGCAAAATCAGTAGATTTTTCAGTACATTTTAGCCCACGTATATCCTTGTAAAATAAGTTTTAATTGAAAAAAAAAAAAAAAAAAACAAGTCTTTCCGTCTTATTCGGAAGGGTAGGTTGATTTCTTTTTCCTTATCAAGTAGCCGTCATTTTGTTTCAAAATGGCGGCTACAAATTATTAACAAATTAGTAGAAATATTGATGTAGGCTATCTACATATGGAGTTTTAAGCAAATCGGTTCATAAATACATTTTTATCTGAATTTAAAATTTTCAAGTGGCCGGCGCTTGGAAACAAGATGGGGGATCAAGTTGACAAATATAATAATGCATTTGAATGCATTTGTGAGATAAGACTACTGTACAAATATAGTTGGAATAAATTCAGAATCTCAAAAGTCATCGTGTTGAAAAATTAAGTGGCTGCCACTTGAATCAGAATCGCAGAGTAAGTTGCTCAGTGAACTTAATTCATCTAAGATATTGTTGCAAATTTGAAAATAGTTCGTTTTTTTTTTTTTTTTTTTTTTTTTTTTTTGTAGAAATTCTTTCAAAGAGGCTTAGTAAGTTAATTAAATGTCAATTTTCTGCATTTCTAGTTTGTTTTAACGTTAAAATTGCCTAATATTCTCTTAAAAACGCATTAAATAGCTCCAATATGGCAGGTAATGGATCTGGCGCCCAAATTTGGCGACTTTTCCACTGGGCGACTTTTGGCGAGAAAATTCATAGTTCATTAATGAACTTCATTGAGACACTTATATAGTCTATGTATACATCAAAATTCAAAAAAATTCGGAATACGCTTTTTACAATTTGAATTTGAAAATATCAAGTGGTCTCCACTTGAAAAAAAAAATGGTGCAGCAACTTGGTTGAGAAACTCATCCAAGATATTCATAACACAAGTTAATACGCTGTCCAAATTCGGTTTGATTTGGAGTATTATTTCGGAAGTTATCGTGATTTTAAATTTTCAAGTGGAAACCTGATTTCAAGTGGCCCCACTTAAGATATCCGCCACTTTATTAAAAATGGCAGATAAATTTCATTAATAAAGTTCATTGAGACCCTTATGTAGTCTAGATTTACATAAAAATTCAAGCAAATCTTGCTTTAAATACGCTTTTTACAATGTGGGTTAGAAATATTCAGGTGGCTGCTACTTGAAAGCAAAATGTCGGAGCAACTTGGTTAACGAACTCATCAAAAATATTCATAACGCAAGTTAAGACACTGTCCAAATTTGGTTCGATTTGGAGTATTATTTCGGGAGTTATCGGGATTTTAAATTTTCAAGTGGTAGCCTGATTTCAAGTGGCCCCGCTTAACTTAAGATATCCGCCACTTTATTAAAAATGGCGGATACATTCATTAATAAACTTCATTCAGACACTTATATAGTCTATGTATACATCAAAATTCAAACAAATTCGGAATACGCTTTTTACAATTTGATTTGGAAAATATTAAGTGGTCTCCACTTGAAAACAAAATGGTGGTGCAACTTGGTTAAGAAACTCATCCAAGATATTCATAACACAAGTTAAGACGCTGTCCAAATTTGGTTTGATTTGGAGTATTATTTCGGAAGTTATCGTGATTTTAAATTTTCAAGTGGAAGCCTGATTTCAAGTGGCCCCACATAAGATATCAGCCACTTTATTAAAAATGGCAGCTAAATTTCATTAACAAAGTTCATTTAGACCCTTTAGTAGTCTAGATTTGCATAAAAATTCAAGAAAATCTTGCTTTAAATACGCTTTTTATAATGTGGGTTAGAAATATTCAAGTGGCTGCCACTTGAAAACAAAAAGTCGGAGCAACTTGGTTAACGAACTCATCCAAGATATTTATAAGATCAGTTTGCTGTCCAAATTTGGTTCGATTTGGAGTATTATTTCGGGAGTTATCGTGATGACAAAATTTTCATTATAGATAGATAGATAGATAGATACTCGTAGATAGATAGATAAACGAAGTGATTGCAATAGGTCGATTTCTAAAGAAATCAACCTAAAGCCTTCATTCAAGCCCTAATAAATTCTGTTTTGAAGAAGTGTGTAAAATTTCAATAAGATCGGTGCATTAGTTTTGGAGAAATCGTGTCCACAACATTATAAAATAGGGTTTTTAGTGAAAAGCGATTAAAGTTTTAGGTAAAAATAAAACAAGCTTAAATTATAAAATGTCCAAAGGCTCTCACTTCTAGACTTTTACTCCGATTGAGACGCCACTTTGGATAAATATTGAAAATATATATAAAAAAAGAATAATATAAAGAATTTGGATATTCTATAAGACAAAAAAAAAAAAAAAAAAAAAAAAAAAAAGAAAAAAGAATTTTATTTGAAAATTTTAAATTGATGCAACATTTTTTTTTTAGGAATGACTCTAACTTAATGTGGGAAATTTCCAAAGGCTCTTACTCCTAGACTTTTACTCATACTGACTTGAAACTTTGGAAAAATACTCTAGAAATGTTATACTATTATATATATATATATATATATATATATATATATATATATATATATGTGTGTACAGTCGGTAACAAAAGTGTCCGAACACTAGCAAAAATTCCTATGCAAAAAAGGTACACTTCATACGGTTTTGTTAAATAAATCCTTGTCGAATGCAGTTCTTAGTCAGTCTAAGAATATGATCCGATAAGGATTTATTTAACAAAACCGTATGAAGTGTATTTTTTTTACATAGGAATTTTTGCTAGTGTTCGGACACTTTTGTTACCGACTGTATGTATATTGAAATTTAAAAACTCCTATAACCCTTTAAATACACCTGAGACTTAATGAAATTACGAGCTGGAATACTGATTTAAAGCCATCAATGAACGATGATTCATCTTATTAACGTCAGTTAAATAACATGAACGAGCGCATGTAAGATAGTAAGCCTAGCTTAAAAGAGTGTCTTACGTAAAGGTCTTAAAATTTATTTTTTAAATTCACTAAATAAAAAAAATCTGGAGTGATTCCACTCGACATTTCCAACATTAAGTAATTAACTTTTGTATAAATGTATTAATGTAAGAGAAAATTAATAAATAATTATAAGTTAAAGAACTTTTTACATACCATGTTTTTAAATTTTCTGTTGAATCATAGCTTAAGAACTACATTAGCACTTTATCAATGCGTATAAAATTTTTAAAGTGATAATGACGTAAATTTTTGTGAGATGCATAATTTAAATTTTTACAATTTTTTAATGTTCACGTTTAATTATATGTATTTATTTTTATGTCGAAAAAAATGAACTCGTAATTTTTTTTTTTTTTTTTTTTTTTTTTGCAACAATTAAATTCTAGTTAATATTTTAATGGCTATTTTTAAAGCTATAAGGAGTTTATTATTTTCAAATTTTAATTAATTAAAAGAAAACTAATTAAAAATTTCGAAGTATTCTGTTGTCATCGGGCTCTGAGCTATTCTGAAAGTTTCAAATATCTAGCTAGTTGGGAAGTTAGTTAACAATCAATTGCAAGATTTGTACCGGGCAAACAGACAAGCAAACAAATGAACAAACAAGAATCGAAGTTAATAAAAACATGGTAAAATAGGGTATATGAGTACTTTTCTTCATATAGTATGTTGTTTCATTTAAAGCTACTCTTGCCTTTCAAATAATTTCAACCCATAGATCAAAATGATAAATTTTCTTTGTGTCCCTGTAAAAATCTATTAGTACTATACTCACCAAAATCTACAAAGTTCGTGCGATGGTTATCTGTGACATGCATATAAATTTCCAGATCAATCGGATGAGGCATTTAGACGCTATCGCATTTTAAATAACTTTAACCTATAAACCACAATGAACCACAAAGTATTTTTATTTATGTCCCTGTGTAAAAATGTATAAGTGTTAGATTCACCAAAACCTCTAAGGTATTTGCGACCATGACCTGTAACATGAGTATGAATTTTCAGCTCTTTCAAATAAGGAGCTCATATGCAATCGTACTTTAAACTAGTTGGCATAGGTGGACTCTGCTCAGTTGCCCATCATATGTATGTTCTCATAAATTTCTAGCACAGAACATATTATATTCATGTTAAGAGAAATTAATTTGACCAAACGTTTGTCACAGTAACAGAACGAAATCCCCGCTTAAGAGGCTATCCACCGTTCACTTCGATATATTTATCTTATTAATCTAATAATTTTTTTTATCAGTGTCAATTCCGTTGTTTAGTTTTCATGCTACTATTTTCAATGCAACAATCCCCGAAGTGTATATTTATATGGAATATCGCACAATTTTGCTATATTGATAAAATCTTAAATTTCGAATAACTTACGAAATTTTCCTATTAGAATATTTGTAGTCAATCATGTTCAAACAAGTATCATAAATGTTATTTTGAAGTTGTCTGATATAGTTAAGGTCCTCAAAATAGACGTTTATGCTCAATTTTGCCCTATTCTGCTATGTTAAGTAAATCGCAAATTCCAAATAACTTACGAAATTTTTAAATTAAAAAGTTCATAGTCGGGGATGTTCATGCCAGTAGCTTAAATGATATTTTAAAAGTGTTTTGACATCTTTATGATGAAAATATCTCTCAAAGTGGACGTTTATGCGAAATATTGCCCTATACCACCATGTTATGTAAATCGTAAATTTCCAATGACTTACGAAATTTTTAAATTAGAAAATTCATAGTCAAGGATGTTTATACTAGCATCTTATTCAATATTTTAAAAGTAGTCTGACATCTTTACGATGAAAATATCCCTCAAACTACTCAAAATCCACCAGACTAATTTTATTTTCCCTTGAATGGATTATACGATGCATCAGACCTACACTGTATGCATTCGGTGATAGTCTGAAAGTCTCAACCATCGAGAAGATATGCTAGTTCAGTACGTATTCCTTATACTGGCTATGGAGTAAAAATTCCGGAATATCACTGAAGATTTTGCGCCTTCTTTTGGCGATAATCGCTTTCTTGACCACTGGTTCTTGGAATTTTGTATGTTTTAGGTGATTTTTTCCTCTTTCACATTAATTTGAAAAGATATTTTGAGATCTATTAATTTGATGATTATGTACTGGACCACTGAGTATAAATCCTAAAGTACTAGGAATGGCGCATGGTTCAATTTTTTTTTTTCCAAGGATAAGTTGGACTGTTATTTGTTGGTCAAATATGTCGGCTCAAAGAAGGATATCGACCTCGGTAGAGGCCGCAAAAGTGAAGTCAGTCAGTTGGAGCAGCTTGGTGTATGGCTATGATGATGTTTTCAGATGAAAATTAGGGAGAGGGACATAAACCCTACTTACGATTAAGGGTTTTAAAGACTTAAATTGGTTAGAAAACCAAGATGCGAACTCAATTCTGGTAAAATTTATGAAAGTTTCTGTCGACATGCCGTTAATTCCGATCAATCTATATGAGGTGAGAAATAAAGGCAAATTTAATTCATTTACAGCCCTAGGAGTAAGAGGAGAATTTTGAGACGCGCTGTCAATGATGGCCTTACACCGCATCAGTTGACCGGTGGTAGATCGAAGTTTTATTATAGCGGTGGATAACAAAATGCGGCTGTGTTCACCACCCGATTTGGATTGAAAATTATTGAAAACGGTGCCAGTGGAAATGTTGATCCACTGTTCTGCAAAATTTGAGGTATAAATGTAAAGTGATGTATGGTGCGGTAAAGAATACACTTTACATTTGATATTAATGCGATATTGATTAACCGGATTATTACTACGTAAACCATTCTCACACAGCGATTTTGATCTAACGAATTTCCTTTTTTTCTGCACATTCATACAATTAAATTTGAAGCATTTGAAAAGCTGGTGTACTTGAAGGCATGCAATGCATTTATTGTTTTTTACCAGACTCGAGTTACACTGGTTAACACTGGTTTTTGGTTTTGGAGTAATTGCGTCTACAGGTTTTTCTAAATGTTACCGATTTTGTCTCGATTTTAGCCTGACTAACAGCCTGCTTTTCTAAGAATGTTCGAAATAAATTGAGGTCTGGGACAATTTGAAGATTTTGCAAACTCAATTCCCATCGATGTCGTACCGCATTGTCGAGTTTGGATAACATAAAATTTACAAGAATTAAATCGCTTAACGAATTTGACTCTATCCCGAGAGTAGATAGATTACGAATTGCTTCATTACACGTATTTATAAGGTTTAAGAATGATTTCGGATCATCGGCTTTGTTTATTTTGATGGCAAAGATGTTATTGTTTTGGGCCAAGCCAATGCCAACTGACGTTTATTCTCCAATCGATTACACAATATCTCCCAACAATCCTTGAGATTAGCCGGTTGCAAGGAAAACCCTCGAATTAATTTTGCAGCGTTTCCCCTAACGCATACTCTGAGGTATTGCAATTTTTCCAGATCTGAAATTCTGTCATTATTTAAGATTGACGATTGGAAAAGTTCCTTGAATGAGATCTATTGTTCAGAATTTCCATAAAAAGACGGGAGATCTAAACGCGGTAAATTAATGTGAGAATTGTTGGAAGTTTCCCCCTTTTCAAAGTGTTCTGTAATATAAGTTTTTGTTTTACTTAAAGACGATTTATTTTCTAATGTTACCAAAGCCTCTAATAAAATGTCTTTATATTTTAATAATGCTTCGAATTTATCTTCCTGTTCCTCTTCGTAAACCGAAATTCGTAACCGATTCATCCAGTTTCGTTTCTAATAAATTTACCTTTTCCTTAAGTAACCTAATCCTATTTGAATCCTTATCATCGCAATTTTTTATATTTTCAACTACGAAATTGATTTCTTTACACGTTTGTTCGAATAAGCGACTTTGATTTTGAAAAAAGTATACTATTTTCTGAATCATTAGTTTTTGATTTAGATTTATTCCTACCCATGTATAATAAAATGATTCACTCTTTACATTTATAAGAAAAGTAACATTTCAAAAAGAAAACAAAAGTTTACTTATTTCCAATTACGATTTAAGAATAAAACCAAAGTAACATTTCGGAACAACTATAGTATTTCCCCTCAGCTAGATTTAGCGATTTTTCGTTGGTAAATTCTACTTTTGAAGTGGTTGCCATGGATTTCTAACGTAAACAAAACCGAAATATGTTTTTCAGAATGGGATCATTAAAATAATTCATTGAACTTATTTCTAATAATAACAAAACAAATATGTATTTAAAATTGACTTACTTTCTTCATGTTTATGAATTTCGTTATGCTTTTACATTCCATACAGTTATTCAGTTTAAATGCTATTTTATATTTACCGGTAAAATATGATTATATAAATTAGAATTTCGTTTAACATTTTTAACAAAAGATAAAAAATTTTTTTAATGTACATGTATGTACATTTATTTATATTAAAAAAAAAAAAAAAAAAAAAAAAAAAAGGAACAGCGTTACTATACGGCACCCATTGCTTATTGCCGTTGCCGATGTTTTGATCACGTGGTATGATGGTGTTTTGATTCAGTTTGTGAGTCGGTACTGCGAATCGTTTCACAACGTCGTGAATCGAATCAAAATGTTATGAAACAATACTTTTCATCACTATGAAACATTTTTTTTTATGTTTCACTATGTTTTCTGCTGTTTGCTCGCTTCGCGAGCATTAAAACCGAAAAAAACATCACTGGATGCCCCTAATTCGTGGAGCATGAATCAGTAAAAGCATGAAAATTCATGAAGCAGCGGTCACTATGTTTTCTGCTGTTTGCTCGCTTCGCGAGCATTAAAACCAAAAGAAACATCACTGGACGCCCCTAATTCGTGGAGCATGAATCAGTAAAAGCATGAAAATTCATGGAGCAGCGGTCACTATGTTTTCTGCTGTTTGCTCGCTTCGCGAGCATTAAAACCAAAAAAAACATCACTGGACGCCCCTAATTCGTGGAGTATGAATCATTAAAAGCATGAAAATTCATGGAGCAGCATCCACTATGTTTTCTGCTGTTTGCTCGCTTCGCGAGCATTAAAACCAAAAAAAACATCACTGGACGCCCCTAATTCGTGGAGCATGAATCAGTAAAAGCATGAAAATTCATGGAGCAGCGGTCACTATGTTTTCTGCTTTTTGCTCGCTTCGCGAGCATTAAAACCAAAAAAAACATCACTGGACGCGCCTAATTCGTGGAGCATGAATCAGTAAATGCATGAAGATTCATAGAACCTCGGTCACTATGTTTTCTGCTGTTTGATCGCTTCGCGAGCATTAAAACAAACAAACAAAAAAAAAAACATCACTGTATACCCCTAATTAGCGATGCATGAATCAGTAAACGTTACGTTTCGATACAACAGAAAAAAGTATCGATACTCTGATTCGGGTCTCGAATCACCGTCATATCACGCGATCAAAACATCGGCAACGGTAATAAGCAATGGCTGCCGTATAGTAAAGCTTAGCCAAAAAAAAAACAATAGAAACAAGTTCCGTACTTATAAGTAAACAATATTAATCACTAATTTTAATTTTCCTGTCCTCCCATGGTAATTAAAAAACATAACGCTAGTTGCTATGGCATAAAAAATAAATAGTATGCAGCCTGCAGACGATGTTGAAATGATGTTATAATATTTCACCTAAATTACTACAAAAATCATTATATAAAACGGTCGTATTTTATTTTTTACTATTGATTAATTTTGTTTATAATTTATTATTAATTTGCATGGTAATAAAAAAATGACCAAACGCTGGTTGCTAAGGCTTAAAAAGTAAACTGCATGCAGGTTGCCATATTGTATTGCAAACAATCCAGAACGACATCGTTATCGCTCAAACCGGCGCCAACGAAAAATCGCCAAATCTAGCTGAGGGGAAATACTATAGTTGTACCAACATTTCAAAGTGAAAACAAAATTACGTTTTAAGAACAAATGTTACGATTAAATCAAAAGGTACATTTCATGAATAAAATAAATTATGAGGTATGATTAATTTTTGTCTGTAGAACAGGTGCAACAATACCGAAACAAAAATATAATATACATAATATAATAAAAACAGAAATACAAAAATACAATAAACATACACAGAACACAACAGTATTTTTTATATTTATTTATTTTTTTTTAAAGATAATATCTACTTTATAATGCATAAAAACATTTTAACCCAAGTGCTTTAATAATTTAAATTCAACATATCCAACAAATAAATTGCTTTTGATTTAAAAATAAAAGTTTTGGTTAAAAAAAAAAAAAAAAAAAAAAAAAAAACATAAGTGTACTACAGTTCAATTCAGCTTAAACGAAAATAGATTTTCTATTCATTTTTTTAGAATTAATTTAAGTATCTTTCATTATATTAAAATATTCTAACAACAAAACAATTAATTATATAAGAGGGAAAATGAAACCGAAATTGAGAAATTCAGCAATTAAAACTTCCGTAATTAATAATTTAGCAATTAATTAATTTTTCAATTAAAAATTAATTATATCTACGGCTGTGTACGGACCAGAAATGTATGGCTCATAGTCAAAAGATTTAAATTACAGAATTAAGAATCGTAGCTAGAAGCCAACCCAATTCAGGCTGGTAACGAATAGTTTTAAGTATGTAAAGAATATGAATGAACAAAGCATTAATTTTAATAAGCATAGTTAAATAACTAATTAATGTGTACTCGCCCATTCTCCAGAACTCCATCCTGGGAACATCAATCCAGCAGAAAGAATGTGGAATTTCACATCAAGAAGAACACTACGAGTTTGAATTTCTCTTATTTAATGATTACATACTGCACAAGATTTTCAATTATATAGACGCTCATGTTCAGCGCTGAATAACATATTATGATTTAAAGCACAAATTAGACTATACGAATGTTGAATAGGTTCATTTTGAGGTTTCTGCAAAACGGAGCACGGTGAATCGACAATAAGCAACTAAACACATGTGCTTCGTTCAGAACACGGAAATCCGTGGTTCAGAAAAAACGAGAGAGTTTATAACAAAGTCTGATACTGCCATCTGGTGGCGATTGAATACAAAACGGGTGATCACTCACTTATCTGATTCTCCAAATTATATTAATTTTAATTTATAGGCCGTGGGCCATAGGTTGATATCGTTCAAGTCCGTTTCAATCATCGAGGGGCAATTTCAAATTAATGTTAAAATTAAAAGAATATTCTATTATCTACGAATTCGCAATGTTCTGGTCTGAAGATGTGCACATTATTTTATAATTAATTAAATTAATTCTACAAATTTGACATTTCTGCGGTCCTGCTATTCTACTTACACTTAGAGATAGTCAAATTCTCTACTTATTCAGTTGCTTATTCTCCAATCAAAACAGTAATTTCATTTTCGCTTTTATTTTTAGACCAATGGCAGCTGCTGTTGCGGCGCGCGCTAGCATTTGATATGTTTTGTTTACGTTTATTTATGTTTGCATTATCTTGAGTATTGTTGACATTTTCATCCAATTACCAATTCTATTATTGCTTTCTTTTCGTGTATTTTTAAGTCATCGTTACATTTCATATAATGTAAGGAAAAAATGACATATTGTTTATATATCGGGAATGAGGTAAATTCAAAAATGTAGTATTTTTCTCAAATAAGATGTAAAGTTTTTCTCGCCATCATTATCTTGCGTATTATAAACATTTTGATCAAATTATTTTATTACTCTTTTTTTTTTCCTTTACTTTTTAAGTAGAATTATTACAGGTAATATAATATCAGAAGAAATTACTAATTGTTTGTACATCGGAGATGAGATACATTCAAAGGTGACGTGTTTTTCTCAAATAAGCTGGGCTGAAGTGAGATTATTTGCTGATCAGTGGAAAGTTTTAAATATTCGTGAAAGAAAAATGTCTACCGATTTGCTTCTTCTTCAAATTAATAAACTGTCCAAACTGTCTTTAGACAACAACATTAGGTTACCACAGAAAGCGTTATCACAGTAAGTTTTACTCTGACATGTAGCTAAATTATTACCGAAGCGTCAGTGGAGGCCTCATCCATATCCCTTTCCGATCGAAAGCGTACATTTGTACGGGTTAGACATCTACAACATCCACTCACATTTTTGCATCTGGAACAGTCGTATGTAATAAAATCAGGAAGAAAAAACGATCGAGCTAATTAGCAGAAAGTGTAAAGTACAATTTTCAATCAACAAATGTTGGTTATAGTCCATATTATTCTTTCATTTTGCAAAAAAAAAGAAGAATGTAATGATTTAAAGTAAATATGTTTCCGGTCTTAAAGGTATATGGAGACTCAAAAAAATTTTGGTTTCTGTTTGTGTGTCTGTTTCTTGCGTGTGTACAGGGAAAAACCAAAGTTTTTTTTTTTTTTTTTTTTTTTTTTTTCTTTTTCATTACGGCCTATGGACAGAATTTGTACCGCGATAGCGGCCGCAAAAATCCCCGATTGATTTGCAAATTTGTATAAATGTTCAGACTCTGTATAAAAATAGTTGTGTAATTTTTTTTTATGTTTAGATTATTCATGGATCGTGTAGAGGGATACACCAAAGATTTTCTTATCATTATGGCCTATGGGGTGAATTTCGTTTAAGCGAATTTTATCTTCGTTAATCTGTATTCAACGATGTTATAACTGAGCCATTTTCAATTTCAGTGTATAAATTTGTTTATTATTTATCCTCTATTTTTTGTAAGTTCACGTGCTGAACAATATGTCAAAGAAAAAAAAAGAGTTAAATGAATTTAATGCTTTTAATTTTTATGTAAAATATGAGCGCGTGCTATCTTCAAAATTTGTTAAAATGTAAAGATTATGTGATGCGTGTGGCATCGACAGTTTTGTTTTTAATTCAAGAAATAGAATAGAATAAAGTTAGCAACGATGTTGGTTGCATTTTTTTTTATATAGTATGAATTTTTAATTTTAGTGAACTACTTTTTACCGTAGGAATAATTTTCTTATGTTTAATGTTATAGGGAATTATTATATGAGCATAAAAGATGCTACTTTAATAATTTTAAAGTGTAAATAAGTAGTCTTGGCGTCCGCCTTTATACAGTTTAATTTAGTAAGAGAAAAGCTAGGAATTTGCGGTGCTTATTCCGTTGCTTTACATAAAAATATTGGAGTCCATAGCGACAGGACCGTTCAAGTGAAGTAAAATTATTTTGATTATATTAAGATTAAAAAGATGTTTAAAACCGTTAAAGGGTTTAAAAAAGAAGATTTGAAGTGGGTAGCCGAAGAGATTGGAGAGACTTTGCCTTCGACGTTCACAATAGCAAGCTTAAAGGAGCTGATTTTAAATAGTAAAGAGTATGAAAAGGATCCTGACTTTGTTCAGGATATCTTAGAAAATGCTATAGCGGAAAGAAAATTGAAAGAAGAAAAACAAGCTTTGAAAGAAGAAAAACAAGAACAAGCTTTGAAAGAAGAAAAACAAGCTCTGAAAGAAGAAAAACAAGCTGAAAAAGAAAAAGAACTTGAGAAGTTAAAGCTAGAAAAAGAAGCTGAGGCATTAAAGCTGGAAAAAGAAGCAGAACTGGAGAAAGAGAAATTAAGATTGAATCATGATTTAGAATTGGCGAGAATACAATCATCTGGGCAAATTCAAACTGATGCTATTTTAAGTAATTATGAAAATAGTACTATGAGACGAAAATTTACTTTACCTAAGCTGGAATTCAGGAAATTTGGCGGAGAAATTAAGGATTGGTTGCCTTTTTGGAGCCAATTTGAACAAATCGATAAAGATGATGAAATTGCCCCAGAGGACAAGTTCCAGTATTTAGTACAAGCAACAATCGCTGGTTCACGCGCAAGAGAAGTTGTTGAAAGTTTCCCGCCAACTGGCGCCAATTATTCAAAGGCAGTGGAAAGTTTAAAGGCTCGTTTTGGCAGGGAAGATATTCTAGTAGAAGTGTATGTACGAGAGTTATTGAAATTGATAATATCTGTGCAAACAAAAGGTAGATTTGCACTAACTTCATTATATGATAAGCTTGAGTCATATTTACGGGCGCTAGAAACATTAGGTGTTACCACTGATAAATATGCCTCCATTCTATACCCTATGGTTGAGTCTTGTTTCCCAGCAGACTTTTTGAAGGCCTGGAATCGCTCGAATCTCTCTTCTTCTAATACGGATGCTAAAGGAAGGTTGAATAATCTGATGCATTTTTTGAAAACGGAAGTAGAAGGTGAAGAGAGAATATCTTTAGCTGTAGCGGGCTTCGGTTTGACAAAGCGTGAAGATAATAAATATTCTAAAAGGAAAAACGGTGCAAGTGCAGACTATATGCGAAATAAGATATCGACAGCTGCAGGTTTATTAACAACGTCTTCTGCTTTAGATTTCAAAAGAGTATGCATTTTTTGCCAAGGCAAACATTTGAGCTCTGAATGCTTTTCAGCTCGAAAATTGACTTTAACTGAGATACAAAATATTGTAAAGGATAAAAATTGCTGCTTCGCTTGTTTGTTACCTAATCATACAGTGAAAAAATGTCGAGCAGTTTTAAGATGCATTATCTGTTCTAAGAAGCATGTGCCTTTGATGTGCGATTTGCGTGATTCTCAAGGTAAAACTGCACAAGAAAAGGTTGAAGAAAATTCAGTCAGCAGTGAAGTAAACATGGCAAATTTTAATAAGCAAAGTGCTAAAGTATTCCTTCAAACCTTAAAAGTGAAACTCATCTCCGAAAACAAGCAAAAAACAGTTCGTTTATTGTTAGATTCAGCATCCCAAAAATCTTATATTTTGAAAAGTATAGCAGAAGAGATGAATTATACTCCCATTCGTCAAGAAAAAATGATGCATTCATTGTTTGGCGGAGTTACAACAAAGGAATGCCAACATAATTGTTATAGAATAAAGGTTAAGGATATGAAGGAGAAGTTCACCTGTAATTTTGAAGTGATGGATCAAATTACTATATGTGAAAACATTCAACCGGTCACTAATGGTCCGTGGATTAAAGAGTTGAAAGAATATGGAATCGAATTATCTGATGTAAGTCATTGCCGTGAAGTTATCGAAATATTGATTGGGGCTGATATTATGGGAAAGATGTTAACTGGCAAAAGAAAAGTATTGACATCTGGTCTTGTTGCCATAGAAACATACCTTGGTTGGACATTGATGGGCAAAGCGCCTCACACCGAGGTCTCAACAGATAATTTAGCAATGATGGTGACGTCTTTGTTCGTAAATGAAGCTGATATCTCAAACTTATGGAGATTGGACTTGATCGGAATAACAGATACTATAGAAAAGAAATCTAAAAATGAGATTGACCGTCAAACAAAGGAACATTTCTTAGAGACAGTAAAAATTAACAAGGATGGTCGTTACGAAATTTGTCTTCCTTGGGCTGACGACACATCTGCATTACCAGATAACTTGAGTTTGGCTGTAAGACGTTTGGAAAGTACAACTTCTAAGTTATTATCTAAGAACATGTACGGAAAATATGAAAATATATTTATGGACTGGTTGAATGAGGGGATCATAGAAGAAGTTCCTGCTACCAAAGTGAACTCTTATGGTAATTATTTACCTCATCACCCAGTTATTAAAGAGACCAGTACTACAACACCTATCCGTCCGGTTTTCGACGCTTCAGCAAAGTTGACTAACCATCCATCTTTAAATCAGTGTCTGCAGTGTGGCCCAAATTTGATTGAGCTTATCCCAGATATTCTTCTACGTTTCAGAGAAAGAAAATTTGGTGTAACCGCTGATATTAGAAAAGCGTTTCTTCAAATTAGCATTTGTGAAAAGGATAGAGATTTCCTACGATTTCTATGGTGGAAAGATCTAAAAGAGAAGAAACTTAAAGTATTTAGGCATGCACGAGTCGTTTTCGGTGTAAAGTGTAGCCCTTTTCTTTTATCATCAGTAATTGAATATCACATCAAAAATAGTGCAAGTTTTGAGGAAAATTTCAAGCAAAGGCTTTTGCATAGTTTCTATGTAGACAATGTCGCCACTAGTGTGCACAGTGAAGAAGATCTAAAGAAATTTATCTCGGACTCAAAGAAAATAATGGCAAATGGTGGTTTTGATTTAAGACAGTGGGAATACACTGGTGATCACGAGGAAACGTCGAACCAGAAGGAAACTCAAGTATTGGGTCTGATTTGGGATAAGGTTTCCGATACATTAAAAGTCAACATGAAATGGCTAAACGATTTCAACACAGAAAGGATTACCAAGCGAAGTATGTTATCGGCAGTTCATAAAATTTTTGATCCTTTTGGTTTTACTGCTCCGGTGATGCTTTATCCTAAATTGATGTTACAGAAAGCTTGGAAATTAGGAATTAATTGGGATGACGAAATAACTGGTGAATTACAAAAAGAATTCCTATTATGGTTCCAAGAACTTAAATATTTAAACGATGTTAAGATACCAAGACATATCCAGATCACCCCAGAAAACTTACATGCATGCACAATTCATACTTTCGTTGATGGAAGTAAAGATGCTTACGCAGCAGTAGTATTCTTGAGGATAGAAAAGGAAGATCAAGGGGAAATAATTCTGCTTGCTGCCAAGTCCCGAGTTGCGCCTTTAAAGAATACGACTGTACCAAGGATGGAGCTATTAGCAGCTACTATTGGCGCTCGTTTGGCGAAAACTGTTGTGGATGCTTTGGGTTGGCAGGAAATGAAGAGATATTACTGGAGCGATTCCTCAACAGTGCTTGCTTGGATATCAAGAAATGAGAGCTGGTCTGTGTTTGTCCGAAATCGGGTTCAAGAGATTCAGAAATTAAGCAGTCCTTCATCATGGAAACATATACCAAGTGAGAAGAATCCAGCAGACTTGCCGTCTAGAGGCTGTAAGGCTAAGCAATTAGCTTTAATCAGATGGTGGGAGGGCCCACATTGGATGAAAGATTCAGCAGAATTTAGAAACCACATGAACACTTCCGATGAAGATTGGAATGAGGAAGAAATTCAGAAAGAAAGGTCAAAGTCTACTTGTATGTTGACGAAACCTGAATTTCCATCCAACAATAACTGGTATTACAGCTACTTTTCAAGTTATGAAAAAATCATACGTTTAGTTGCTTGGATTCTTCGCTTTAAGCATAATTGTTTAAATCCTGATAAGAAGAGTAAAGGCGAATTGACGGCTACTGAATTTCGGGA
Source organism: Salticus scenicus (assembly GCA_963930645.1). Classification (NCBI taxonomy): domain Eukaryota; kingdom Metazoa; phylum Arthropoda; class Arachnida; order Araneae; family Salticidae; genus Salticus; species Salticus scenicus. Next base: position 271,717,247 of record OZ005652.1, on the reverse strand, counting down.
AGCTGAGATAAAAACTCTACGTATGGTTCAAAAAGAATCTTTCTCTTCGGAAAGTGATGAAAGATTGAAGACATTACAAACCTGTAAGGATGAGCAAGATGTCATTCGTTTGAAAACTAAAATAACTTACAGGAAAGATAGTGAAGATTTTCTCCATCCCATAATTCTCCCTTCAAGGCATGAAGTTGTTAAGCGACTTATTTTTTATATTCATGTAAAGAACTGTCATGCGGGGTTACAAATCCTCTTAAATTTGCTTAGAGAAAGGTATTTGATCCTCAACGTAAGAAAGAGTGTAAAGCTTGTGTTAGCCAGCTGTGTGATTTGTAAAAGGTTTAATTCAAGGGCTTTATGGACATCTAGTGCTCCTCTACCTGAAAACAGAGTAAAAGATTCTGCCGTATTTCAAATTACAGGCATAGATATGGCTGGTCCTTTGTATCTTAAGAACGATAAGAAGAGTTGGATTTTGATTTTCACATGTGATATATATAGAGCTGTTCATCTAGAGCTAGTGACCTCTGCTTCCACAGATGCATTTTTGATGGGTTTGAGAAGATTTGTGGCTCGCAGAGGAAGATGCTCTGTTATCTACTGTGATAACGGAACAAATTTTGTTGGCGCAGCTAATTTATTGAGAAGCTTAGATTGGCAATGTATACAAAAATATGGGTCTGTCAACTCCATAGACTGGAAGTTTAACCCGCCAACGGCGGCGTGGTGGGGTGGCTTCTGGGAGAGGCTGATTAGGGTAATAAAAGATCTTCTTAAAAGAGTCTTAGGACGCGCCTGTCTTACGTACGAAGAAATGACAACTCTTTTAGCTGATGTTGAAAGTGTAGTGAATTCAAGGCCTCTAACATACCTTTCTGATGATGCGACTGTAAAGCCTATCTCCCCATCTATGTTTCTTCAAGATGTTCACGAAATTCAGCTTCCAGATGTTGATGCAGTTGAACAAAATTCTTTATCAAAGAGATACAGGCAGTCCCTACTCAGAGCTTTGAGAGATCGATTCAGATCCGAATATTTGGGTGCTCTCATACAGCGAGCAAATAGAAAACAGCCAGAAAAGGGTATCGCTGTCGGAGATATTGTATTAATTGGATCTGACAACAAGAAACGAATCCACTGGCCACTAGGCCGTATCACAGAACTTATGCCTGGCAAAGATAAGAAAGTTCGACTTGTAAAGGTTCAAACTTCGCAACATGAACTTTTACGACCTATTCAAAGATTATATCCTTTAGAAGTAACATCATCAAATAATAGTTCAAAACTGAAAGAAGCATACCATTCAAAGGAAACCTCTGCTCAAACTGTTAAACCCGTTGTAACTTCAGAAGAGGAACCAGTCAGATATAGCAAAGCGGGAAGGAGAATTAAAGTCCCTGAAAGACTAATGTATTGAGAACTACACCTGCAACATTTGGTTTTGATTATAACCTATAATCAAAAGGTGGGAGGATGTTATAACTGAGCCATTTTCAATTTCAGTGTATAAATTTGTTTATTATTTATCCTCTATTTTTTGTAAGTTCACGTGCTGAACAATATGTCAAAGAAAAAAAAAGAGTTAAATGAATTTAATGCTTTTAATTTTTATGTAAAATATGAGCGCGTGCTATCTTCAAAATTTGTTAAAATGTAAAGATTATGTGATGCGTGTGGCATCGACAGTTTTGTTTTTAATTCAAGAAATAGAATAGAATAAAGTTAGCAACGATGTTGGTTGCATTTTTTTTTATATAGTATGAATTTTTAATTTTAGTGAACTACTTTTTACCGTAGGAATAATTTTCTTATGTTTAATGTTATAGGGAATTATTATATGAGCATAAAAGATGCTACTTTAATAATTTTAAAGTGTAAATAAGTAGTCTTGGCGTCCGCCTTTATACAGTTTAATTTAGTAAGAGAAAAGCTAGGAATTTGCGGTGCTTATTCCGTTGCTTTACAAACGAAATTAAATTAGTGTACATTATTGAGATGCTTAAATTTATGATTTCTGTAGAAAATATGTGTACTTAGGCTTCATAATTAATGTACAGGACCTTACAAAAGTATTCCGACAATGTCATGTAATCATCCAAATTTTGTTAAATTTCGAGCAATTATTTTTGAAAAACATAGAATAAGTTTAAATGTTTTTACTGCTGTTCTTTTACAGAAAAACGCAAAATAATTTCATAACATTAGGATCTATAAGCAAATTTTTACCTAAGCGCATTTTAACGTGTTTAAACTGCATTTAGTGGAATTAACGTATATTATAAACATATTTAAAAGCATGTTTTCTCGCTCAAAAAAAAAAAAAAAAAAAAAAAAAAAAGTTATGTATAAGCTAAATTTATTTACAGGACCACACAAAAGAATTCCGATGATATTCTGTAATCATTCAAATGATGTCAAATTAGGTTGAAATATTAGTGAGTTATAATTAATTAGGGGTATCATTTTTAGTGCTGTATATAATAACGGTAACTCGTTTTGAGGAACACGCAAAAGAATATTGTACCATTATTGTCTATAGATGGTATGTATTAATAATATATTTTAACATGGTTACACTAAATATAATGAAATGTTATTAGAATGTTTCAAAGCCTGTTTTTTCTATGAAAAATTTTTGCGATAGAATTGATAATTAGTTTAGAGAGTTATACAAAATAATTCCGATATGTTATGTAGTCTTTTTACAGGAAATTTGGTACGTTTTTATTATTTACAAGGCATTAATAGAAAGCTTTTTCTAGGAAAATATATAAATATACATATGTATACAGCGGAATAGAGATATACAGCGGAAAGTTGAAGGGGAGTGGTAACCCCAGCCAGAAATGTATGTGTTTATGTAGCGAGTCGTCATATATATATGCATACATTACATATGTATAATAAAGAGAGAGAGAGATGCATGTTAGGATTCACTCGAAGAGACAGAAAACGAAACATTTGTATTAGATTAGGGAGCAAACCAATTTTACTGACGTTATTTCTAGAATTAAGTTAAAATGGAGCTGGACTGGGTACTTCCAGAAGAAATGATGATAGATTGACCACCACTCCTATTTGGAATACCGAGATAAAACAAAAGACCGAGAAAGAGACCAGTGTGTTGTTGAAGAGATAAAATTGTGAAGTTTGGAAGAGAGAATGGAGAAGAATTGCAGAAAACATGGCAGATTGGAATCACCTAGAAGGGGCCTTTATCCTGCAGTGGACTGATAAAGGTTGAAATTGATGATGATAATGATAGATATAAATATGAAATTAATAAAGACTATCAGTGATCTAATGAGTAATGAGTGATGAAAATAGGACGTTGAGGCTCCTGATCTGCAGATCCACTAAATATTAATATTTTCCCCTCTTTTAGTACTTTTTCTCAGGAGTATGATTTTAGCACTTGTGTGCTAAATTTTAAAATTTATTCAACGAATCACAGTCTTATCAGAAATATATTACACACTGCTTTAAAGCAGCATCCTAAATGTAAACTCAATTCCTTCAAATTGAAATCAATTTTCCAAATTTATGTGCAAAGTTTACTTCCAGAACATTTGATATTTTCATTACCTATGTTAAAAAGAATATATTAGCAACATTTTCAGGTTGCCCCCGAAAAGTTGAAACGAACTTGTTTTTAAATGACATTTTTAGCTTATGGCCCACGGTCTATTATCCATGAAGTATTGAATTTAATTTCTTAATTAATTATTTTTTTTTATTTTCATATTACTACTTTTATTCAGGACTTTAATCTTGCATTATATTCCAACTTAAATCCTAATATACATTTTAGTAAATACTTGTAGGTATCACGTGTCTGTGCTTGGTATTTTTATCATGTTATTTAAATTTACGTAAAATTGTATGTTTAGTAATTGCTTTTTTTTTTTTTTTTTTTTTTTTTTTATCGACAAGTACATCCTTATTGTTTATATTTGATAACACTATTGAATACTGATGGTGTCTTTTTTTTTTTTTTTTTTTTTTTTTTTTTAAGCCACTGTAGTAATTTTAAGTACTCCTTAAAAGCATTATAGCTGGCTTTATATATATATATATATATATATATATTATGAAATTATATTCTTTTGCATTTTTAAATATATATTATTCAATTTTAGGATTGTATTTTAAATTCTTAATTTTTTTCTTTTTTTTTTTCTTTTAATCTTGATTAGTTTCTTTGCATTGTCATGATGAAATGATTTATATAATACACATGTAATTCAAAATTTAAATTACATTTTCTCTCAACAAAAAATAAAATAATATTTTTCATAAAAATTTATAACATCAATTATCTAAAATATTTAAATTAAATCTCTTTCTAAATTTTGTCTTCTGCATTTAAAGTTCATCATTATAGCTGGTTTAAAAAAAAAAAAAAATGAGAAAATTCCTTTGATCCTTTTTTCTGTATCTGTTAAAGGATGATTAATATGCGGCATGAATAAATCAGTTCCACGTCAGTACTTGAATTAAATTTTTTTATGGATTTCCTTTCTAACAAAAGATAGTAATTCTTTTTTCATATTTTTTTTTAATTTTTTTATTCGAATTCCTTTTTATGATTTTTTTCTATGAGGTATAATGAAGTTTCCTTTATCTTAGATAATGAAAATGAAAATATTCCAATTCTTATTCTAATAAAATATTTCTATTACTTCATTGTACTAGAGTCTAGCAAGATAAATGATATTTTTTCTTTTAATATAGTAATTTTAAATACTTCTTAGTATTAAAAAATATTAAAGCATTACAAAATTCTCAAAGAAAAAAATTCTATTTATACGATATGTTTAAACTCTTCTCTCAAAAAGCTTTTTTTTTTTTTTTTTTTCATTTTTTAGGATGATTTCTTTAGAAATCGACCTACTGCAATCACTTCATTTATCTCTCTCTCTATATATATATAAATAATAAAAATTTTGTCAGCACGATAACTCCCGAAATAATACTGCAAATCGAACCAAATTTGGACAGTGAACTAATCATATAAATATCTTGGATGAGTTTGATAACCAAGTTGCTCCGACTTTCTGTTCTCAAATGGCAGCCACTTGAAAATTTCAAACCGACATTGTAAAAAGCATATTTAAAGCATTTGATGTAAATACAGGCCACATAAGAGTCTCAATGAAGTTTATTAATGAAGTTTATCCGCCATTTTTAATAAAGTGGCACATATTTTAAGTTAAGCGGGACCACTTGAAAACAGGCTACCACTTGAAAATTTAAAATCACTATAACTTCCGAAATAATACTCTAAATCGAACCAAATTTAGACAGTGTGTTAGAATTATCATTCTAACATTTCATGTTAGAATGATAATTCTAACACTTTTAAATTTTATTATTTTTATTAAATCCTCCGGAAAATACTTTAGTTATTATTTATTTCATTTATTTTCTCTATTTAGAGGTTTAAAAGTCCGTTCTTTCAAAATTCATTTCAGTCCGATTCTGTATTTTTTAAATATTTTCCAAATTTCCGATTTTACATTTTAAAATAATTTTATAAAATTAATTTCCTTGTAACTCTAATTTAAAGAGATTTCTTATTTAATTCCCTTTAATTTGAGCCATCACTCATAATTATAGCCCAAAATTTAAGCATTTTCTCTTCAAAAAATCATATATCCAAATTTACTACTTTTATTAGATATTTTTGTAAAATCGGGAGTCAGCCATTATTGCTAAAAAAAGTTTCGTACTTTCCCGCGCTTCGAAATGTTCTAGAACACACGAGATCTTTTTCGGGCGTCTCTTTCGCGGGAGCTGATTGGCTGACTCGGAGGGCGCGAGAAATTGGATGAAGAATTTCACGACTCTCTCTTGAATGTAAGCGTCCGGGGAAGCAAGAAGTTCGATCGCCGGCCGCGGCACCCCTTATAGCCGTTACGAGCGATTGGTATCGCGGCTAGGCTAATTTGTAATAATATTCGTCTCTAAGAAAGGAATCTCCATGCATTTTCATGATAATAGTCCTATGATATGACTTTGTGGATAAATCATGTGTGAAAATGGAACTCTGCGCTAGAAATAGCTGATATCACATCACACGCTGGGACTCCCGATCTACAATTAGGCCTAATAGCGGAGATGATCGGCAAAGCTAAAATCCTAAGAGAGTCTTTCTATAAAATCCGCAGCGATGATTGATCACTGCATTTATAATCTTACGAGTAGCCTGGATTCCGTAAAATGTGTCTTATCCTGCATTTTCCTAATCTTTGTGGTGTCATCAGTTTCTGAGATAGATTAAACTTAGTATCTATGGAAGCATCCTCACATCCCAAGGGTCAAAAGAGCAGGCCTAATAAACGAAGCCAAATCTCGACTGATTGCTCTATAGGTATGAGTGGATCTAAAACATGAAATTACTCACCTGTACAGACCGTGTGTTGTGCAATTTCAAAATTAGAAATGTGTTTCAGGTACTGTGAACAATATAATGACTAAATAACTATGATCAATATATGTGAATAGTGACTTCAAATTATCACTCAGAATATGATCATATCATTGTGACCGTTCTCATCAGATTAGGTGATAAAGAGTAGTAAATAAATATCTACTCAAGATATTAAGATCTAACAATCGGCCTTCGATTCATAGAAATGTTGTAAAATGATAACGGCAAAACAGTATCCTGAGAGATGCTGAATGATTGAATAAAAACACCAGATTTCTGGTAATTATAAAATAGTGTAGCCGGTACCGGAAGAGCTCAAGTGTTATGGAAATTAAATAAAGAGTATGTGCTTGAAAGGAAAATTCCGTTTTATTTTGTGCATTCATTTGGATTACTAACCATTTGCTTTTCAGATTTTGTTTTCTACATTGGGGTAAGTTAATACAATTTATAATTTTTCTATCATTATTTTATTTATTTAATTTAAATCATTATTATTGATTTCAATTTAAAAGATTTGATTTCAGGGAGATTGATGAGCCGCGGCACAATAATTTAATCGTACTACCACTATACTTATCTTAACACGTTCGGCCATTTCTCATTATTTTAATTACTTTATAATTTTCAAAATTCAAAAATCCATACCATTAATTTTTCTTGTGTAACACAGTGCCTTAACTTATCTTATAAATATCTTAGATGAGTTTATTAACCAAGTTCCTCCGCCATTTTGTTTTCAAGTTGAGATCACTTGAAAATTTCAAATTCAAATTGTAAAAAGCGTAGTCCGAATTTGTTTGTAATTTGATGTAAATAGACCACGTAAGGGTCTCAATGAAGTTTATTAATGAGATTTATCCGTCATTTTTAATAAAATGGTAGATATCTTAAGTTAAGTGGGGCCACTTGAAATCACGCTACCACTTGAAAATTTAAAATCACAATAACTTCTGAAATAATACTCCAAATCGAACCAAATTTGGACAGTGCATTAACTTATCTTTTAAATAACTTAGATGAATTTGTTAACCAAGTTGCTCCGACATTTTGTTTTCAAGTGGAGACCACTTGAAAATTTCAAATTCAAATTGTAAAAAACATATTCCGATTTTTTTTTTTTTTATTTTGATGTATACATAGGTTATACAAGTGACTCAAATAACTTTATTAATGAACTTTATCCGCCATTTTAAATAAAGTGGCGGATATCTTAAGTTAAGCGGGACCACTTGAAATCAGGCCACCACTTGAAAATTTAAAACCATGGTAACTTCCGAAATAATTCTCCAAATGGAACCAAATTTGAACAGTGTCTTAACTTATCTTATAAAAATCTTAGATAAGTTTGTTAACCAAGTTGCTCCACCATTTTGTTTTCAAGTGGAGACCACTTGAAAATTTCAAATTTAAATTATAAAAAGCGTATTCTGAAATTGTTTGAATTTTGATGTAAACACAGACCACGTAAGCATTTTAATGAAGTTTATTAATAAACTATATCCGCCATTTTTAAAGAGTGGCAGATATCTTAAGTTAAGCGGGGCCATTTGAAATCAGGCTCCCACTTGAAAATTTAAAATCACGATAATTTCTGAAATAGTACACCAAATCGAACCAAATTTGGACAGTGATATTATCTTATAATTATCTTGAATGTTTTCGCTGGGCAACTTGTCCCGACATCTTGTTTCTAAGTTCCAGCCACTTAAAATCACACTGGCACATGAAAATATGCCATCACGATAACTTTTAAAATACTAAACGGATTCAAATAAAAGTTGAATAGTGAACTTATGGTTCAAATATCTAGGATAAGTTCACTTAGTGATTTCATCCGCAATTTTATTTCCAAGTGGCGGCCACTTGAAAATTTGTCATTATGGTAACTTTAGTAATACAGAATCAATTCGCGTCAAATTTCGGTAGTGGATTAATCATTCAAATATCTCAGATAAGTTCGCTGGGCATCTCACTCCACTTTTTTTTTATAAGTGGTGCCACCTGAAAATTTCTTATGACGATAATTTTTGAAATACTGATTTAATTTAAATTAGAACTGGACAATGAACTTATCATACAAATATACTGGATGATTTCGATGGGCAAGTTGTTTTGCCATTTTGTTTCCAAGTCACAGCCATTTAGACTACCACTTGAAAATTTGCCATAATAATAACTTTTGAAACACAGCACTGATTTAAACCACAGTTGGACAGTGAAACTATGCTTTAAATATCTTGGATGTGTTTGCTGGGCAACTTGTTCCACTGTATTGTTCCCAAGTGGCGGCCACTTGAAAATTTGTTATTACGGTAACTTTAGAAATACTTAATCAATTCAAATCAAAGTTGAAAATTGGATTCATCATTCAAACAACAAAAATCTAGAAAAATTCACGTAACTCGTGAACCAATCACGTTATTGCGTCCATCTTTGGTATATCGATAATAAGTATTTTCTCGCCGAAAGTCGCCAAAAAAGTCGCCATAGGGGAAAACTCGCCAAATTTGGCGCCAAATCCATTACCTGCGTTACTGGATCTTTTAATGTGTTTTTAAGGTAAGTTAGGCTATTTTAATGCTAAAACAAACTAGAAATGCAGAAAACTAACATTTTATCAACTTACTAAGCCTCTTTGAAATGATAAAAAAAAAAAAAAAATTCAAATTTGCAACGATATCTTAGATGAGCATCTTTCTCTGCAATTTTGATCAAAGTGTTTGAAACTTAATTTTTTAACACGATGACTTTTGAGATTTTGAATTAATTCGAACTATATGCACACATTTGACTTATCTCACAAATACATTTCATATATTTGTCAACTTAACCCGCCATTTTGTTTCTAAGCGCCGGCCACTTGAAAATTTTAAATTCACATAAAAATGTATTTATGAACTGATTTGCTTAAAACTCCATATGTGCATAGCCTACATCAATATTTCTACCAAGTGCATTAATAATTTGTAGCCGCCATTTTGAAACAGAATGACGGCTACTTGATAAGGAAAAAGAAATCAACCTACCCTTCCGAATAAGTCGGAAGGACTTGTTTTTTCTTTTTTGCTATGTTTACTTAAAATCATTCATTGATTTCTTAAACATGTAAAATTATTTTGAATACATTAGTTTATCAGATTTTGTGTTTAAATTATTTTGCCTTAGCTAAATTATTGAGGTCTTAAAATGTGTTAACTGTTAATGCTCAATATTCCATGTTAGTTCAAGTGAGGGTTTTAAGAAGATTTTTTTTTTTTTTTTATGTACTAGCACGCTACGTCCGCTTCGCTGATCACTATATTTAAATGGTTTTTCAAAAGAATTTCATCACTGTTTATTTTTTATATCACATAAATAAAAACTAAAAATAATAATAATAATAATAATAATAAAACTAAATAAAAAGTAAAAAACCTTCATTGAAATTGCCTTAAACCTTGTTTCGGGTACCTTCTGCCTACGGCAGGTCTTTTTCCGCCCGTACTGCATCGGGTCCAGGTTATCACTGCCCGTAGAAAGGTCTATTCTGGGTACTTCAATTTGGGTATTTATCGGCGAAACGTAGATTTGTTATTATTTAGGAACTACGATTTCAAAGATAACTGTATCTCAACATCTATTAAATATTTTAGTTTCTTATTCAGTAGCAAAATTTCCTTATTCGCGTGCAAATATATTTCTTTCCTTTTTTTTTTTTTTTTTGTCGAAAACAATGAACTGGGAAAACTTTTTTGGCGACAATTAAATTTAAAACTAATATTTAAATGGCTAATTTTCAAGCTATTATAAGAAAAATATTTTCATATTTTTATTAATTAAGAATAAAATAAAATAAAAAATATAACAAATATAAAAAGAATCTCGAATGTTGTGAAATCTTTAAATTACGTTTTCTCAGTTTTGTATTTTTTGTATTTTTTTTTTTTTTTTTTTGAATTCGTGATTTTTAAAATGCTAAAATTTCTACAGATATTTAAAAAAAGAGTTAATATTTTTTTGGATGTTTAATAGAACCTACTTAAAAGAATTAATGATGGATTTTGGATATTTATTAATTAGTTTTCGAGAAAAAAAAATTAAAAAGTGCATGTCCATGTAAAAATTGGCAAAAAAAAAAAAAAAAAAAAAGACTTTTGGAATGTTTTTATTTTAAATATATTTCAAAATTCACCCCTAATTCTTAAAAAAAATTCTTAAATATCTCAAGCAGCTTTAACATTTTAAAGATCACGAATTTATGAAGTAAAAAAAAAAAAAAAAAAAAAAAAAAAAACTTACATAACGTAATTTAAAGATTTAAAAATTGTAAAAATATGTCACAAATCATAAGAATTGTTGGCTGAATACACCTTTTATTGAACAAACTTAATATAGTTCCATTTATAAACATTAAATGGTTTTATAAAAAGCTTTATATAAATAGCTTTATGTAAATAGCTTTATATAAATAGCTTTTATATGAAACCTAATTCTGTGGTGTCAAGTGGATGGAACCAAGTTCCCTTAAAAAAAAAAAAAAATGAATAATTCCTTCAAGCCGCCATACTTTTTATTTTTATTTTTATTACTTAAATAGAACTAATGTTAATATATATATCAGTACAAAAAACCCTTAACGGGTTAAAAGTTTGTGACGCAGCATTGTACTTCATGGCTATAAAAATTAGAAATACGGGTCTTAAAAATAATGATATCAAATTTTCAGTGACGCTTTGATATTAATTAAATTATACATAGATTTTCTTATTTGAATTTGCTTTTTCCTTTTATTTATATTTACAGTGTAAACGTTATTTTCAACATAAAATAATACATATATAGCATTTACTCGTTGATATCTTTCCATTCACATCTCTTATACTATGAAAGCATGTGTTTTAAAAGAAATTATATGAAATTCCAGTAACGCAGTGGTGTTACATTAAGTGATTTGTTTTTAAATTTCTCTGCAATTATTTTTTTTTGCATATTAAAGTACATGTGCACATTGAAATATTGCTTTTAATTTTCAAATACGCTGTCAAATATATCACTTTCATTAAGCTTATATTATGTACTGAAATATATTTATTTCAATGAATTATTCTATCTTTTGCGTCACGCCATCCAAAACTGAAAAAAATTTCACAGTTTTTTTCTTTGCATCACGATATCTATTTGCATGCATTTTCAATTTATTTGGATGAAATGACACAAAGTAAACATTTCCATATATTTTACTTACAGTTTTGGATGGCGTGACGCAAAAGATAGAATAATTCATTGAAATAAATATATTTCAGTACATAATATAAGCTTAATGAAAGTGATATATTTGACAGCGTATTTGAAAATTAAAAGCAATATTTCAATGTGCACATGTACTTTAATATGCAAAACAAAATAATTGCAGAGAAATTTAAAAACAAATCACTTAATGTAACACCACTGCGTTACTGGAATTTCATATAATTTCTTTTAAAACACATGCTTTCATAGTATAAGAGATGTGAATGGAAAGGTATCAATGAGTAAATGCTATATATTATTTTATGTTGAAAATAACGTTTACACTGTAAATATAAATAAAAGGAAAAAGCAAATTCAAATAAGAAAATCTATGTATAATTTAATTAATATCAAAGCGTCACTGAAAATTTGATATCATTATTTTTAAGACCCGTATTTCTAATTTTTATAGCCATGAAGTACAATGCTGCGTCACAAACTTTTAACCCGTTAAGGGTTTTTTGTATTGATATCATTACTTTTTAGGGGTTAATGATCAAAACGCAAAATTAAAGGAGCATGGTAATAACACTGTATTAAAAGTGTTGTTTTATAGGTCACACTCGAACAAAATAACAAACTAAATAAAATTTCAAAATTTTATAAAAAGTGATAAAAAAGATGGACACATGCAACATTACAAAGGCATAATATAGTACATTTTAAAAATGACAAAAATTTCTTATTTATATTTATTTCTTATTATAATGTTTTAGGTATAGATTTGATTTAAAAGAGAAAAATAAATAATAATAGAAAAATCTTTAAAAAGTGAAAATTTTATACTGGTAAATATTTAAGTAGTATAGTTTGTTATGAATTTAATTTAAAAAAAAATCTTAATCTATTCAAAATTTTATTATAGCTTAACATTTTGTAATTTATATATTATATATATACTAGAAACTTAATGAGCAAATTAATTATTTTCAAATTCTGTTTTAAGAATTTTTTTCAATCCGTAGTTTAAGTGATTTATCACCTAATTTTGAAAAAATTACAAATATTTGCATATGATTATCGTATTATTTGTCATTTTTATGAAAATAAAGGAAAAATTTTTTGTTGTTGCAATCACCTTTTAAAATAGAACCAATTTTGAAAGTTAACAACGTATCAGCATGAAAACAATGTAAATACAAAGAATATTTTTGATAAACAAATGTCATATAAAATACAAGTACCTAAATAAATAACTCATTTAATATATATATTAAAAAAAGAAAAATATTTTTTATTTTATTTTTTGTGTTTATTTTTGACGCTCCCCGATAGATGGAGCCAAAACGATTATTTGATATTCAGTATTTCAGATGGAAGAGAACAAATTCGTCCGCGAAACTGCCGCATCACGGTATTTTCGGAGTAAAAAATAGTTCGATTTTTAAACTGAGTTATAAAAAAAACAAGAGTTTTCCTAGGGAAAAGGGAGATGTCAGGCACATCAGATAAAAGCGATTAATATCATATATCAATTAAACTAAATTCGCTCGAGCCATATTCGAGAAAAATTTGTTCCTTACATACGCCGTCCATTTACAACTTAAATGAGCCAATTCATATCTCGAAATATATTGCACGCAGAAATGTAGAGATTTCAGGGTAGGATCAGACAGAAGGTGAAAGTCTATTTTGAAAATATCAGAACATAACCTCCCATATTTCCTGAGATATTAAGTGTCGGCTTTCAGCGGTTACTTTGATCTTAAAATTCCTGTATATATAAGTGTCGCAGTTTTCGTTCGTTTTCCGTTTCCGCTGAGTGTCGTGGCGTTCGTTTGTTTTTGCGCTTGCGTCACTAGAAAAACTGCCGTTTTTCATGATATATATTTATAGATTAAGTTTATAGCCCTTTTAATTTCTGAGGAATTGAGAGAGATTCAAATTTAAGAGTGCTTATGTAAACCCTTTGAATATTTTAATTACATATTCTCAAAAATTCACACAAATGATTTTAAAAATAAAAAGTTAAAGAAAAAATAAAAGTTTAATATATAGAAATATTTTATTTTATTATGTTTCAACAATATTATTTAATACTAACAGGCTTTGCCCGCTTCGCCGATCACTATATTTAAATAAACGATATTTTTTATACCTTTCTACAAATTAAAACTAAAAAGAAAATACATTGAAATTGCTTAAAACTTCGCTTCGAGTCCTTGCTGCCTTCGGCAGGGACTTCCTCATCGCAACATCTTGGTACTGGATAATTTAATTTGATTTAATTTATATAGATGTCAGTAATATAGCAAACACTGCATTGGTCATTTTCTTTTTGATAATAAACATAACGGAAAATGCATAATATTTAACATAGGGGCATTTTGTATAGTTAGACCAATTAAAAGAAAAAGAAAATGCTTTTCTTTTTTTTCCCTCTCGCATTACAAAAATATTTAAAATAACTTTGAGAAATATTGTGCAGAAACAATGAAACAGCTTAGACCTCTTGGCGGAATTTTGCGATATCCGTATCAACTCATCGCCTAAATGACAACAAAAATATAAATAATTATAAGGTAAGCGCACCAGTAGTGGACACTTTTAATTTTAAACTCGGAAAATAAGCTACCTAAAAATTCTGAAGATTCGAGCAATGTTCAGGAAGGTAGTTATAGTCCTCTACTGTTAAACCCTCTAACTAAAAATAATTCCGGCCATTAGTTTAAAAATAATATTAGTTTAATTAAAAAAAATTGTACTTTTTGTGAATCTTTAAAGTGATAATGACGTCAATTATTGTGAGATGCATATATATATATATATTTTAATAATTTTTTAATGTTCAAGTTTAATTAAATCTATTTTTTATGTCAAAATAAAATGAACTCGTATTATTATTATTATTATTATTATTTTTGTAGCAATTAAATTATAGCTAATATTTATTTTCATATTTTAATTAATTAAAAGAAAACTTTATAATATAAGATAATTAAATCTAATAACTTGGTGTATATAGTGTCCGCACAAAAAATGAACAGTTTTTAGAGCTCTTTTAAAAAAGTATAACATCTATGCAGTACCTTTAAAAAAATTCATCAGTTTTTATTAAAAAAAAATGGTCAAATTTCATCATCAAAGTAATTAAATCTAGACCAATCAAAAATAGGAGTGGTCCACCCGGATGTGTTCCGTCGATAAACTTTTTGCTTTATTTATATAGATTAAAAATTAGTACATGGTAAAAAATAACGGTAGTTTTTACAGCAGAATGTGCTGGCAAAAAGGGATGACAGTACATTGTACTGTTAAATAAGTAATTTACAGCGCAGACATCTGTAAAAAGAGGCTTTTTTACAGATGTTTCTGTTGTGCATTATTTCTTTTTAACAGCAGAATGTGCTGGTACTCCTGTTTGTCAGCACATTCTGCTATAAGAATTACCGTTATTTTTTACAGTGTAGTATATTCATCTTCAAATTTATAGTTTTCGAATCACATTAAATTAAAAATAATAACATTAAAGAACATTATCAAAAACATAGATTATAGTTTTCTTAAAAATTTTCAAATTATGTAGAATATATATATATTTTAGTAGTTAAATTATCGAGCATTTTTACCACTTGAATTAAAATAAGACTAATTTATACGTAATATTTATATAAATTAGAAAAAAAAAAAGTTCAATTAAAGAAATCTTTTTTTTTTATTACTTATTTATATACTGTTGACGCATGCGCGCCACCCCGTCGCGGATCACCGGCAGAAGGCTATGAGAAGCCAAGTACAATGGACGTGGGCAAAGAACTTTAAATTTATTGACGCCCACAATTATTATTTTATGTGCTACCTATTATTTCTTCGTTGTATATAGTGTAAATACTTGATGTATGTGATCGTACAAATTAAAAATATTAAAACAACGAAGATGGTCCGTCGAAAATTAATTATTTGTAGTTAAGTTCCTAAAAAAAGTGGCTCCGTCGAGAAAGGAGCTTGTAATCAGCGACTTATGGATAAAAATAATAAATTGAAATCTTCCTTGAAAGGGAAGATAACTAGAATTGAAAACTATGTAGAAGGCACGAATGCCGAAAATTACGATATAGATATAGTGGAATTAAAAGTGAAATTAAAGAACATAGAACTGCTACAAACAAAAATCGATGAATTACGACAAAAATACTACGAAATTCAAGACTTGAAAGATGCTGAACAAGCAACCATAGATGACGACCTTGACTCATGTGAAGAACGTCTGGAAAAATTAGAGGTAAGAATTAATACTCTTATTAATTCTTATAAGAAATTTGATTCTCATAAAAAAATAAATGCGACTGAAAATGCATCTCAAGATGCTTTTGAAATTAAAACTCAAATTCCTCCTTTAGTATTACCTGAATTTTCAGGAAAATATGAGGAATTCAGTTCTTTCAAAGAACAATTTGATGATTTAATAACCAATAATGTTCATATTAATCAGTCGCAGAAATTATATTATCTTAGATCTTGTCTCAAATATGACGCTAAAAATCTAGTTAGTAATTTTGATACATTTGAATCATTATATAATGCATTAGAAAATCGCTATGATAACGAGCGATTAATTGTTGATATTCATGTACAAAATATTCTGAATTTTGAGAAAATTCAAACTGAAAATTCCAAAGAGATAAGAAACATGATTGATTGTATACAGAAAAATCTGCGTGCCTTGAAAGTTCTGAAATATGTACAGAATAAATTATCAGATGTTTTCATTATAAATATTCTCGTAGCAAAGTTAGACAGAGAATCTAGAAAGAATTTTGAGTTGTCCCATAAATCCAAAAATGTTCCCACCTTTGAAGAATTTATCAAATTTTTGGAACAACGAGAATCAGTTTTATTATCTATTAATAGAACGAATATGACTAGCGGAAATAAAAATACTAACAAAAACTTTCCGGCTATTAACAAATCTAAAACTCTTTTAATGCATGAAAATAAAAACAAAAATTGTGTCGTTTGTAAAAATACTTATCACCCTATTTATAAATGTGATGCATTTTTGAAATTAAACATTAACGAAAGATTAAGTATAATACGCCTTCACAAGCTTTGTGAGGTTTGTTTTAGGCAAAACCATAAGAAAAATGATTGCTTATCAAAATTCAAATGCACCTGCGGAATGAAGCACAACAGATTATTATGTTTTTCTTCTGGCGCCAAAACCCCGGTTCCAGACTCAGATGAAATAAATTCATCCAAATTACCAGATATAGACAAAAGGGTTGCGCAATTAAATGCTTCCGTTTTGAGTAATAATAGCAGATATTTAAAAGAAAATAGAAAAAGTATTCTGTTTTCCACAGCTTATATTTATGTTCAATGCGAAAACAAAAAAAGAATAAATATAAGATGCGTTCTGGATTCCGCTTCAAATGTGTGCGTATTAACTGAAAAGATGAGTGAATGTTTAGGAATTAAAAGAGAAAAAATAAAAACTCCAGTTTCAGGTTTGAATGGATTGACCCAAAATATTAAGTGGAAATTAGATACCTTTATTTCAAATGAAGATTGTTCTTTTAGTGAACCAGTAGAATTTTTGATTGTAGATAAAATAACTGGGCTTACACCATGCAATAAATTAAACATTTCAGACATAAAAATTCCAGAATTTTTGAAATTGAGTGACGAGACATTTTTTGAACCGAATGAAATAGAAGCGTTAATCAGTGCAGATATATTATTCAAAGTTTTAAAGGATAATACTTATAAAATAAATGACGATTTGTTTTTTAAGGAAACCGAATTTGGATGGCTAGCGCGTGGAAAGGTTGAAGAAACAGAACTGAATAATTCGAAACAGTGTTTCGTTTTGTCAGACGATTCCCTTAGTAGCACTCTTAAACTCTTTTTCGATCTAGAAAGCATTGGAATAAGAGACGATCCAATTCAAAAAGAAAGTGATAAAGCTATAGAAATTTTTAATGAAACGATTCAGTTTAAAAACAAACGCTACGTTGTACACTTGCCTTTTAGAAGACCCTATAATGAACTTTCCGATAATTACACGTTAGCGAAACAACGATTTTTAAGTTTATGGAGACGTTTTAAATATGATAGAGAATTATATGAACAGTATAGAGAGATTATTCGTGATTACGTAAATCAAAAAATAATAGAAATAGTTGAACCCAGTACAGCAGAAAATAATTTAAACAAACCTATTTATTATTTGCCTCATCAGGCAGTAAGAAAGGAAGGTCGCTTAACATCCAAAACAAGAATCGTATTTGATGCAGGGAGTCATCAAAATAATCAGCTGTCACTGAATGATTGCCTATGGCAGAGGATAAATTTAAATCCGAATCTTTTGGATGTTTTAATTAATTTTAGATTAAACAAAATAGCATTTTGTTCTGATATTAAACAAGCCTTTCTACAAATCTGTCTCGCTGATGAACATAAAGACGCTGTTCGTTTTTTCTGGAGTGATGAAGAACCGCATGCACACAAAAAACCCAAATTACAGATTTATCGTTTCAATCGAGTTAATTTTGGGGTGTGTTCAAGTCCATTCTTACTCGCTGCTACTATTAGACATCACATTGAGAAGTATAGAGAAGAATTTCCCGCTACTGTTCGACTTTTAGATAAATGTTTTTACGTAGACGACTTAATTTCTGGAGGTAATGATTTTAACGAAGCACTTGAATTATCACGAAGTGCAAAATATATTATGGAAGCCGCAGGAATGTCCCTTAGAAAATGGATAAGTAACGATACCGAATTAACAGAGCAGTGGAAAAGCGAAAAATTTGATACATACCCTGTAGAATCTACCATCAGCTTAGGTATAAATCAGACAAAGATCTTGGGACTATCTTGGGATACTAATAAAGATAATTTGATTGTAGATATCAAGAGTTTGTTGAACTTTATATCCATAAATAAAATTACAAAACGTACCATTCTTCAAGCCGTAGGGAGAATTTTCGACCCCTTAGGGTTAATTTCTCCATTCACTGTCAGGGCAAAAATTATCATTCAAGATATCTGGACAACTAAAACCAAATGGGATGAATCATTATCACCAAATATCGAAAAAGAGTGGATGAAATGGTGTTCGGAATTACCCTTGTTAAAAGAGCTTGAAGTCCCTAGATTCGTCCTTGATGCCACTTCCCCAGAAGATGTAGTTGAATTACATAGTTTTTGTGATGCTAGCAAAAAGGCATATGGCGCTGCCATTTATGTACGAACAAAATCAGAAAATGGTATTTCAGTAAAACTTTTGACTTCCAAGAGCCGTGTAGCTCCCCTCAGCGGTGTTACACTACCTCGCCTTGAATTATTGGGTGCCCTGGTCGCAGCTCGTCTGATCACCAAAGTGAAAAATACTGTAAACCTTAAAAGACCTTCTGTTGAATATCACTGGACTGATTCGCAGATAGTGCTTTTCTGGATAAAGGGTACTAAAACCCGATGGAAGCAGTTTGTCGCCAACCGTGTTCAAGAAATTGCCAGCCTGACAAACCCTAACTCTTGGTTCCATTGTGCAAGTAAAGAAAATCCTGCTGACCTGTTGTCTCGAGGGATGACTGCTGAAAGCCTAACAACCAGCGCCACATGGTGGACAGGTGCTGAATTTCTGAAAGATCCTGAATTTCCGAAAAACAATCTTTTATTGACTTTTCAGAACTAAATGAGGAAGACTACACTCCTGAATTAAAATCTGAAAATGCAGTGACTCTAAATTTGAAAAAAGACTTTACTATTTTGAACTATCTGATAAATCGTAGTAATAGATTTTTAAAAATATTACGTATATGTAGTTTTCTTTTCAGGTTTCTTCACAATCTAAGAAATCCTTTAGAAAAGAAGAAAGGACCGCTGATGCCTGAAGAGCTGACAAAGGCAGAAGACTTCCTACTGAAACAGCTGCAGGAGGAAGAATTTCCTAGTGAAATAGCTGCCTTGAAAAGTGGCGGTAATGTATCGCATAAGAGTAAAATTTTTAATTTATCCCCATTTTTGGATGACAATGGTTTAATAAGGGTAGGGGGGAGACTGCAAAATTCGCAGTTATCTTATTCAATTAAGCATCCTTATGTACTTCCTTCAAAAAATAAATTAACGGAATTAATTGTAAAATATTATCATGAAAAATATTTTCATATTGGTCCCCAACATCTTCTGTTTCAGGTTAGGCAAAAATATTGGCCCATTCATGGGAGAAATCTTGTAAAAAAATTGTGCACAGATGTTTAGTCTGTTTTAAAGCAAATCCGAAAGTATGTGTACAAAAAATGGGAAACTTGCCAAAACAAAGAATAACGCCAGATAAAACATTTAATTCAACTGGGGTAGATTTGTCTGGACCCTTTTTAATCAAAAATAAATATGGAAGGAAAGGTCCAGAAATCAAAATTTATGTTTGTATTTTCATTTGTCTAGTAACAAAGGCTATACATCTTGAACTTATTAGTGATTTAACTTCACAAGCTCTGATAGCTGCGTTAAAAAGATTTATTTCGAGAAGGGGCAAGTGTCATAAAATATTTTCGGATAATGGGACCAATATGGTAGGCGCCAACAGGGAACTAAATGCCTTGTATAAACTGGTAAGAGATAAGGAAGAATCTTTATTCAATTTTTTTGCAGAGGAAAAAATAGAATGGGTTTTTATTCCTCCAAGGAGTCCAAATTGGGGTGGTCTATGGGAAGCAAATATCAAAGCGTTTAAATACCATTTTAAACGCATAGCGGGTAATTCAAAATTTACATTTGAAGAAATGCTTACACTTGTTACTCAAGTGGAAGCGATCTTGAACTCGAGACCACTGACTCCGCTAACTTCAAGTATTGAAGATTTAGAGGTTTTAACTCCAGCCCATTTTCTTATTGGAGGGCCAATAACGGCTGTTGTTGAACCTTCTTTAAATGTTGAGAAAAATCGCCTAAGTGCTTGGCAAAATATTACGAAGTCAGTTCAGGCAATCTGGAAAAGATGGAGTCTTTCTTACTTGAATAACTTACAACAGCGCAGAAAATGGATAATTGATAAAGAAAATTTAAAAATCGGAGACATGGTTTTAGTCAGGGAAGAAAATCTTCCACCATGCAAGTGGTTTTTAGGGCGTGTAATAAAGCTATATCCTGGTCAGGATAATAAAGTTAGATTGGTAGATATAAAAACTACCAAAGGGATTTACAAAAGATCCATCTCCAGATTGTGTGTGCTGCCTATCGAGGAGTAAAAATGAATATGAACATTTATTATATTAATTTACTGTATTATATATATTACTCTAAATTTGTTAGTTAATTATGAAAATTTCTGTTTATTATAATCAGTTAATCTTTTTTCTAATTCTATGTGTTGTGCGAAATATTGATATTATGTTACATTCATTTATTTGTTATTATTTTATCTATTTATGTTATGTGAAATTGTAAATTTAAGGTTTTGCAAAAAAAAAAAAAAATATTGTAAGTTCTTGCATGACTACATAGCAAGGCCGGGCGGGATGTTGACGCATGCGCGCCACCCCGTCGCGGATCACCGGCAGAAGGCTATGAGAAGCCAAGTACAATGGACGTGGGCAAAGAACTTTAAATTTATTGACGCCCACAATTATTATTTTATGTGCTACCTATTATTTCTTCGTTGTATATAGTGTAAATACTTGATGTATGTGATCGTACAAATTAAAAATATTAAAACAACGAAGATGGTCCGTCGAAAATTAATTATTTGTAGTTAAGTTCCTACATATACGTTAAAAAAATGTTATTTTCGAAATTGAGATTTTTTGATAATTGAAAGTTTTGAAGTGTCATGAATCTGAATATCGGTGTTTTAGCAGTCGATCTTATGTTAATTAGGTTTAGTAGTTTCTCTTTTATAAGGATAACTCTCAAACAAATATTAGCTGGAAATCCAAATTAAATATTCTAAATCTGCATCATATCAGGACATTATTTGTAACATTTTATTGACATTGAAAAATGATTTGTAAATAGAGACTTAGAAACAAATTGAAATACAGTATACGACTATAAGAGAAGTATATAGCGGATTCATTTTAACATCTCTACTCTGTTCTAAACACAATAAAATTAAAATGTAAATTTTATGTGAGTAAACGCATGTATCCTGTATGAATATCATACGAAAATTACCTATTTATAAGGACACACAGATTAACTTGGATATCTTAGGCTATGGCTGTATGTTGCTGGAAGTGCATTTTATATTATGTTTTTGATGTGTTTAATTTAAGTACACTAAGTAATGCGTTTACAATTTATTTTATTTATATTAGACTACCAAAATTAGTTGAACATGTTTAAAGAGTGGTCGAGGGAAAATTCTCTGAATAACTTGAATTTTTTTATTTCAATTTTTATTTATTTTTTTAATTTAATAACAACCGTAAATGATTTATGGATGTATCTACCAAAGTGAAACAAAAGATTTGAGGAACTCTAGTCGCCTACATATAATGTTTGCAAAATAAAAATATTTATAAAACAATTATCAATTATATTAAAGTATTACGGAAATATTATATTACACTGTTAAATATTTGATGTTACGTAGTTTGAACCAAAACTTGGTACTGAAATAGCTGCAACCACCCGATGGTTTAACCTTTTACCATGATTTGGTAATTTTATGTAACTAAATTCTGGTATCACTGTAAAAAATATGTCTTATATGCTGCCAGAAATTCTCTGTAATTTGAGAAAATGCGCGTAATTTACGGATAAATTACGTTGTTAGAACGTACTTTTTGTAATTGCAGAAAATTTCTGGCAGCAAATAGGACATATTTTTTACAGTGTATGTAAAAAAAAAAAAAATAAATAAATAAATAAATATCGACGGAGACGGGGATCGAACTGAAGACCTTCTTGTCTCATGTCAAGCACTCTGCCACTGTGCCATGTTATCTTGGCCGCTACTAGTGTGTTTCGTTGATTTTGATAAAAGAGGTAAATTTTCAATGGTCTTATCTTGACCCATGGGTGAATTGTCGCACAAAATTTGCTCTTTACGTTTTCCAGCATGGTCTTTAATTTAAGCTAGGTTTGGTTTAGGAGTATACTGATCCATACTTCCCCTGTGAGTGGACGTATGGTAGCTCCAAAGTTTGGTGCAACTTAATTTCAATCACAAGAAGTAGAAGACTTGAAAATAAGGTTGTACCATATTTTGGTATTGCTTATAACTTTTCTCCATATAATGGTTCAAATTTGAACTGAAATTTTTAATGGTGCGCTTTAAATTCTTTTTATATAAATGTAAGGTAAAAGAATGCTGGTGTATGCCACACCAGATTATTTAATGCAATGTGTAATTATTATTAAACTCCCTTTTTTCTTTTTTTTTTTTTAATGATTACTTTTTTCTAGCGTGATTTCTCTACGTAATACTATATTTACACAAAAATGTTGTTTCTCCCATGCAATTTTAATACGGTAAAATGGAGGTATTATTAATTAGAATATTTATAGTTGATCCAATCTATAATAATAAATGGAAAGGTTTGTCTGTCTGTCTGTTCTTTTATACGTTCAGCCCCTACTGAACGCAGAAGTACAAGAATTGACATACGGATGCTCTGGAGCCTTTCCGAGGTCCTCCTCAAAACAGAATTTAAAAATTTTAATTAGTTGTGGAGATATTAATTAAAATGTAGAATCATGCCTAATCAGAAAGCGATCTCAATGACTGAGAAATCACCACGATTGCATAAAAATAGATATTTTAACGGAGTTAAAAGCAGAAAAAGTGGAAAATAAATTAGAAATATTAGTCCGATCGTTACGAATTTGGTACCAAATGAAAGAGGAAAATTTTCTGATTCTAAGAGTGCAAGCGGCTTATCGGTACAACAATCAGATTTTTTAAAATTAACTAAAGTATGCATTTTTTGTGGCAACATCATTTCAAACGCCAGACTACTGTCTGAGATGAAAAGGGAAATGATTGTAACCGATTAAGATGTCACATGTTTTATAGTGGGGAGAAAAATTGCAATTTTCAATTTTTTTTCAAATTTTCATTCACGTTACATTTTAATTAACATTCGGCCTAGACAGCATATTATAAAGCTACTGTTCAATTTTCATAAAAATATCTGGATAAACAAAAAAAAAATACATTTTTATTAGGAATTATATTTATCACGACTCATGTGACCAAAACACAATGTAAGATTAAGTTTTGTATTGTATTTTGCACTATTTTAAATTGAGATATGCCGTTGAAATTTCGTAATATTTGGTTTTAACGCCCGATAATTCGATTGTGAATATTTTTGAAAGTGTAGAATTATTAGGAAGGGCTTGAGGAAGGGGGGGGGCAGAAAAAAAAAGAGTTACAGAGTTTGGAATTGGTATTATCAGATTTTAAGGCAAGATAAATCGATGGAGGATATTTTCAAGTGTAAAATTATTAGAAGGGACGGAAAGGGGGGGGGGGCAAAAATGTATAAAAGGAACGGATGTTTCGGAGAAAACAACGGAAAACCCAGAAGGCCTTTATTCTTTTATATTTTGCAGAGTTTCGAATTCTGATACTCCTTTCACATTTCATACTATGGATTTTTAACAGTATTTAGCCCGGAATTATGCAAGTTTCGAAGAAACCACGAAAAAGTCAGACATAAATCGTTTTATAATAGTGTTTATATCATTTTTGTATCTCAGCTTCTAATTAGCATAATTCCAAAAATAATATGTCATTTTGAAACTTATTTAAATTGAATTTCAAGAGCAGACGCCACAAATTTCTGTCACATTCCATTAGCCGACTACCGTAAGTAATGGAATTCGAGATTTCACGTGATTTACACGTTTTAAGGTGTCCTAATTAGGTTTTCCCTTGTATCTCAGCTACTAATTAAAAATTTTTTATAATACATTATTTGAAAGCTTTGTTGATTTGGAATTGAACAGTAGATTACAGAATTTTCTACCGCCAGATGGTGCTGTAATATTTTAAAATTTCAAAATTTCAAATTCTAATTATGATTAAATTATTTTTAATGCATCATTCGAAAGATATTTTAAAGTACTTTTATATTATCGAAAGTGGAATTCGAGTTTTCACCCGATTTACACGTTTTGAGGTGTCCTGTTTAGGTTTTCTTTTGTGTCTCAGCTACTAATTAAAATAATTTCATAAGTAATACATCATTTGAAAGGTTTGTTGATTTGGAATCGAACAGTAGATTACAGAAATTTCTACCGCCAGATGGCGCTGTAACATTTTAAAATTTCAATATTTCAAATTCTAATTATGATTAAATTGTTTTTAATACATCATTCGACAGATATTTTAAAGTTCTTTTATATTATCGAAAGTGAAATTCGAGATTTCACCTGATTTACACGTTTTAAGGTGTCCTGATTAGGTTTTCTTTTGCATCTCAGCTAATTGAGTTAGACCGTTCAAAATTGGTATATGTAGGTTAATTAGGAGGGGCTGGAAGGGCGGGGAAGGAACAGGCGCGCACAGCGCGCACGTCCAACTTTTTATCCGATGAGAAATTATTTTTTAAATTTTCTTTTCTTAAGAATAAATGCTTGATTTTAGAAGGAATATGTGCGAGCAGCGCACGTATATCTTTACACTTCCGCACGCATGGGTCTGCACTGCCAAAGGCAGTGGGGACCCAATGCGAGTTTTTACCCGATGATTAATGACTTTTTCTAAAATACCTTTTCTTAAGAATGAAAGTTTATGAGTAATAACATGGAATTTTGAGAAATCATAAGGATGGTGAAGGAATACGCGCGCGCAGCGCTGCCGAAGGCAGTGGGGTTCCGGTGTGAGTTTTTACCCGATCACAAATGATATTTTTCCTTTTTTCTTTTTTTAAGAGTAATGTTAATGAGTGATAATATGCAATTTTCAGAATTCATTCATTATAGTGATTCATTTAAAAATACTGACCCGCTAGCGGACGAATGCAGAAGGGACCCGGTGGGAGTTTTTACCCGATCAGAAATGATTTTTATTTTTTTTTAAATTTCTTTTCTTAAGAATAAAAGTTTATCAGTAATAATATGGAATTTTGAAAATCATAAGGATGGTGAAGGAATGCACGCGCGCAGCGTTCATATATATGCATTCGTTCGCGCGCATCGCGCACGGGTCTACGCTGCCGAAGGCAGTGGGGACACGGTGCGACATTTTTCCCGATCAGAATTTTTTTTTCTCTTTTTTTATCATATAATAAAAATTAATGCAATTTTGAGAATTCATTAATTACAGTGATTCATTTAAAAATAGTGACCAGCGAAGCGGGCGTAGTCTGCTAGTATGAAATAAATAAAAGATCTTTCTCCATTTATACACATGTGTGCTTTAAAAGAAGACTAATTTTAAATCCAATATTAACTTTGATAACATTTATTGTCAATATTAAAAAGAAAACGATATGTGTTGTCTTGTAATAAAAGAATAAAATTATAATTCTATTGTACTGGAATAATTTTTCGTTGTGATTTGTTTTCTTATTCTTAAGATGGAGATAAAAATGTCACTTGCATGTGTTGTTCAAGCAATCATTTTATTTTATTTTATTTTAATTATTGTTTTTTTAATTACCAATATATGTTATACTATTTTCTTATATCAATTATTAAAATATGTAAGATCAATTTTATTTTTATGAAACTTTTTATTTTATAACTATTTTTATAACTAGAATTATAATATAGTTTTTATGATTGTTCTTCAATTTCACAGCTAATCAGTTGAGGGAAGAACAGATTTTTAAAATAATAAAAGAAGTATAATTTTTTTTTTTTAAGTAAATTTTATATCTTTTCTAAAAGTTCATGTTTTAATTCAATTTTGCAATATTTTTTTTCTCCTTGAAGTATACCAACGACTTTTTCCATTTAGCTCTACTTTATAACACACACACACACACACAATATATATATATATATATATATATAGAGAGAGAGAGAGAGAGAGAGAGTTTAACTTTTGTAATCAGCTAGATAAATAAAAAATTAATAAGAAGCCCGAAATATCAATTAATTATCAATGAAATAAATAAAATGATTATGAAAAAAAAAAAAAAAAAGAAAGAAAGAAAGAAAGAAAGAAAAAATAAGTGTGTTTAAACTGTACTATTTAAGTGGGTATTTATTGAATATTGGAATTACTGACTGTTTATACTTTTAAACATAATATGAAAAAAAAAAAATCGAACTTTAAATTAGGGTAAGTGCTCCAGTAATTGACATCTATCCTGGAATAATTAATAAATAAGAAAAATAATAAAATCATATATTTTACATATAAGAATTTTAACATTTTGTGTCAAACACTGGAGGGTAGGGTGTTAATAACTGGTAAAATGAACACATAAAGTGCTAATAACTGGTAAAATGAATAACTAGTAGTGTCAAACACTGGAACATAGGGTGCCAATCACTAATAAAATGAAAAACTGGCAGTGTCAATTACTGGAACATTGAGTGAGTGTCAAATAAAAATTCACAAAAAAAAAATAATAATAATAATAATAATTGTTATCAAATGTATATATTTTAACACATTTGTGGTTCTGAATGTCTTTCATGCCAAATGCATTAACTTAAGATTTCTAAAAATATTTCCTGATGACTAGAACATTAGAAACATCAGAGATTGCTCTAAAAGTGTCAATCACTGGTGCACTTACACTAAAATCGAATTTTAAACGACAATTTTGATTCAATACTAAATGTATGCAGGTATTTCTTTTTACTTTATTTCAGGCCACTATAAATTAAGTTTTGTTTAAATAAATACAATACTTATATCTCAAAACTTATTTTTAATCATTTTAAAAGACATGTTTTTTTAAATAAGCAAATTCTGAATAAAACAATAGTATAATAATTAAACTTTTTATGTAAAATTATTCATAACAGCATATTGAGTAAAACTGTCATAGAAAAAGCGAAGAAATTTTAATGCTTCAATAAAATAATAAGTAAAAATATTTATTCCTGTAATTATTCATTTCAAAAGAAAATATTATTTTAGTTCTTTAAATATTTTTAAGGCTGTGAAAACAAAATTTTTAATTCTTTCACGATTGCATATTAAAAAGAAAAATGAAAAATTCTGGATCCATTTTTAAAGTTTTAATCTTACACGAAATGAATAAAAAACTTTGCACAATTTTCGTTCTGATATGAGAAATGAACATTTTTCTTGAAATTGAAGCAAATATTTGATTAAAAGTTTAAATGTAATCTAAAAACATACATCGATTTATAAAAGTTAAGAAATTCTTATTAAAACAGAATGATTCAGTTTAATTGAAAAAAAAAAAAAAAAAAAAAAAATTCAATGGTTTTTAATTAAATAACGAAGGATGATACTTTTTTTTAAACAATTACAGCCTTTCTATTTTCTAAGCAGAAGTCTTTGAATGTTGATATAGAGTTGATAAAAATTTTATTAAATTAATAAAAATCCAGTGAATGAAATAATTTTTTTTTGAAAAAAGTTGCCATAAGTAGATTTTACTATATTTTTTTTAAATCATCGGAGGAGAAAGTAATTATAAAAATAACGATTTCCTCATGTTTCCTTCATGTTCCTTCAACGTTTCTCATGAAAAAAAAAATAATAGTACAAAAAGAGGAAGTCCGGGCTCTACATTCTAAATCTCTATGAGTCTGGGAGGCTACATGAAACATTTTATTAAAATTGGACAAACAGATTGTGTACAGATACATAAAATAATAATAATAATAATAAATCCAATAAATTATGCTTATGGGAGAAATTTCTCATAGGTTACACATATTTAGATTCTAGTTAACAAATTGAAATAAATATATTTTTTCATGTTTATAAATGCATGTTTCACATAAAATATAGTTTGATAATTTTTCACTATCCGATTACAGAGCCACACAAAACAATTTGTATTTATTAGTGCTATACATAAAAAATGGCGGGAAGGGCATTTGAAGTTGTGTTATGTTTTTTTAAGAATGTGCTAATGTATGTGTAACCTATTGATAATATACAGCGTTAGTTAAAATTAAGCGAATATGTTATTTTCTATTGAATGTAGTTGATAGAAGTACTTTATTGAATTTTATCAAGTCCAGGTAAACTGCTTAGAATTGATAATTACTTTTTAATATTAATATTGCAGACAAAGTGTGTAAGGTCTGTGCCCCGGCATCTGCTGCTTCAGACCCCATCTTATTAACTACTTAATTCTAGAATATAAACATAGACTCTCGTATAAAATAAAGCTAACGTTTATTCAAACCTTGAATATTGGGTAAAGGAAATGTAAGAATCTCACTCAAATATTTAAATGACTAAATTAAAGTAAATACGTAATTTATATGCTCACAGCTGGAGGCTAAGATGACTGCTTGGAGGAACTTGAGAGAAATTCCAGTTGAAACGAAGAAACCCTCTGGAGCTGATACAACTAGTACTACCAACTAAATCAGTGCTACTCTAGGCTTTATAACCTCCGTAGCACACTATCCACTGCACTAACGCGCTTCACAATAAAAAATAACTAGCTTAACACGCAATCGCTTAAACTTTCACCATAACTCCAACACCAACAAACTTATTTCACTCCAATATCTCGCTATTTAAACACCTTCAAAACAGAACACAGCCTTCACTTCGATTCACCAACTTACATCTCCAAAACTAATTGTATTCACCCCTCCTAACTCAACCTGCGGGGATCCTACTTTCCTTTTAGTTACTCCATGCCGACCTAAGATCATCCCAACTCGATAATTTCAATCCATTGCATTCGCCACTACGTCATCAATAGTCCCCAGCTTCGCGTTTTCAATCTTCGATCAACATCTTATTTTCACAATTGGCGACATCCTTTTACCGTAACTCGATGTTGGATCTTTCACAATCTTACTTTCAATACTGACTACCACACAAGTGTTATTTGATATCCAAGTTTCAAAACCGATTTTTTTTTTTTTTTTTTTTTATATAGTTACACGTTTTGAGGTCCTCTTTATACGAATATAAATTTTTAGCGGTTGGTCTGTTTGTTTGTTTGTTATCACCATAACTTGAAAACAATTATTCATAGGAAATTGTTTGCATTCTGTTTCGATTGATGTACCTAAAAATATTTCATATATTATTGGAAATTACGCATTGTAGGGAAATACTATTGTAATATGTTGTAAGATAATTGTTTAAAGTACAATATAAAATTCATTTCTGCTTTCTAGTAGATAACACACACACACTCTCTCTCTCTCACACACACACAAACGAAAAAAAAAAAAAAAAAAAAAGATTTCTCAAAAATGAGCAAAATTGTGTCAGTTTTTACTGTCATACTGAAAAGAATTCTGAAGCAAATATACTTAAATTTGAAAATACCGCATACGCATTATTGAAAATATGGACGGCTCAAAATGCTCATATATGGACATGCGTCGTCAATAGTCGTGAATTCCAATTACTATGTCAAACATGGATTTTCATTGGTGTATTCTTCCGCACACAGGTAAATGTTGGCAACTGTGGAACTGTTATTAGTTTTAGTACAATTTCAAATAAATCAAATATCCTTTCAAATTATACGGAAGTATTTGCAGTCAGAACATTTATTTCATTCTATCCATATATTCAAGCAAAAAGCGAATATTGGATATTTTACAAATTCTTTTTGAAAAATGCGGCATTTCGTCATTGGAAACGTATTGTTTGATTAAATGCGACTTTAATAGAGAAAAACGACAATTTCAACCAAACTATTATTTATTTATTTGAGTCAAACAAGTTAAAATTTGGAAAAGTCTCGGAGTAGTCCCGTCACTTATAGTTATTTCAGAGAGTGTTTCGAGCCGGACATATTATTACATCACTTTTTTTTTTATTGAGTACATTTTTTTAATGTATAAATACCATTTAATAAGAAGGAAATTGTTCGTTAAAAATATAGTAAGAGAAAAGGCGGCTACTGACAATGCTCCAGAATAAATAAAAAATGTTGGCCACTTTGGAACTGTGATTGGTTTTCGTACCACATTTCAAATACATCAAATTATGCGGAAGTATTTGCAGTCAAAACTTTTATTTCATTCCATCCATATATTCAAGCAAAAAGCGAATATTTCATAAACTCTTATGGAAAAACACGGCATTCTGTTATTGAAAACCTAAGCTTTGATTATTTGCGACTTTAACAGGAAGAAGCTTCAACTTCAATCAAACTTTCTTTAAAGAAGTGGATTAATTAGTCGTGCCAAATAAGTCAAAAACTGAAAAAGTCTCGGAATACATCCTATCACTTATGACTGTTCCGGGACTTTATTGGAATAAGGCATTTTTTCGTACCATATTTTTTTAGAGTTATTTTTTGAAATATGTTACTGTGTTTAAATAAGAAGAAATTTAATGTTAAAAAATATGGTTTAAAGAAAGGCGAGTACTAAAAATGCTCCGGATTATATTGGAAATGTTTGAAACGCTGCAACTGTGATTAGTTTTCGTATTGTTTCAAATAAACAAACTCTCGTTTCAAATTGCATATAAGAAGTTGCTGTATACAGATTTATTTGATTATAATCATATATTCAAGAAAACAAGACGGCTATTTTGCAATTTATCTGTAAAAACCTGGCATTTCATCTTTTAAAAACGTAAGGTTTTTTTATTCGACACTTTAAAAAGGAGAAACTCCAATTTAGTTCAAATTTTCGCTAAGAAGTGGATTAGTTTGTTGTGTCAAGTGATGCGAAATGTGAAACACTACCCAATAAAATCCGTCAATTAAGACTGTTTTGTTTTATTTATTTACTAGCAGGCTTTGCCCGCTTCGCTGGACATTAAACTTAAATGAGTTGTAAAAATTCCATATCTTTGTTAATAACCTAAGTTCTCGCTGTGATTGGTAGAGGTTTTCTAACTCGCAACGTGAGGTGTCTAGGACCCCACTGCCTTCGGCATCAACTTACCCACTTCTTACATCCCCTTCCTCAGCGGATGAGTTTGAAGTTTTGCAAAATCCCACTAATGTACATAATGCGTACACTTAATCAATATCCGCGCACCAAAATTTGCCATTCTAAGATACTTCAAAGCGAATTCAAACGGAAAAACATGTTTTTACACATGTTTATTGCCCTCCGACTCCGAGAAGGGGGGGGGGGGGGATTTCGAATTTCGTGAAATCCAGTTACAATAAGTGCCGGATGCATACAAATAATTTACGCACCAAATTTCGTGACCACAGAAGTCTCTAATAGAAAACATTATAAATAAATAAATACAAAAAGTCCAGCTTTAGTATGGGACACCTTTGGCGAATTTAAATATTTTAAGCCCTTTTTGCGATGAACTGAATTGGCTATCTCAATTGTGCAATTAAAGATCTTGGCGAGAAACGTCCCAGCTACTTCGGTGCCGAATTTCAAATTTTGCCAAAGGTATCCGATACTAAAGCTGTTCCATACACAAAATAAATAAATAAATAAAATAAAATAAAAACTCTTTTCTGATATTTACAAAATAAAAATAAAAAATCTTAAAAAAATACAAATTATAATAATTTAAATTAAGGGGAGAACATAAAAGAACCTCATAAAGTACATAATAAAAACAAAAAAAATTGTATTACTGCAGGAAAGAAAAGTACTGCTTAATTAAAAAAAATTATTAAACTAATGCCAAATATCTCTATGGAAATATTTATCCACATACAAATTCCTGATAAAAAAAAAAAAAAAAAAAAAAAAAAAAAACACCAACTTTTGTAGGTATATTTCTCTCTAATTTTTATTATTATTCACGTGAAATTAAAAATATTCCATTTTATTTCTGGAAAATAAAAAAATATATAAATGCGTATATATAAATCTAAAACCTTCTATCGAATCTGGGTTGAAAACGAAAAAAGAGTAAAATAAATTAGAAATATCAGACCTATATTTATAAATTTGATATCAAATGAAACGGGCAATTTTTCTGAATCCAGGGGAGCAAACAGTTTTCCAAAGCGCCAATTAGATTTTTTAAAAAATAACTGAAGTATGAAATTTAAGTGGCAACGGAAAAGTGGAGAAAGGGAAAAATAAATTAGAAATATCAGACCTATCGTTACAAATTCAGTACCAAATGAAATGGGTGATTTACCTGAATCCTGGGGTGTAAACAGTTTTTCGATACGACAATTAGATTTTTTAAAATTAACTAAAGTATAGTATGTAGATAGCAACACTTCATTTCAATCTTTTCATAATTTGTAGTGCGAATCACGTGAATAAAAAAGTCTTTAAGTTAAAAATTTATTTTTATATTTTATTTTTCCATTCAAAGCGTTTTAGTGAAAAAATATTTATGGCGCATGCGCAGGCGTTTTTTACCCACAATTTAAACACTAATCAGAATTTTAAAAATTTCTATAGATATAATTTTAAGTTGGGTGAAGACCTAAGTTTCTGGCAAGCGCCGTTGAATTCCGTCCAGCCGCTCTCGAGTGATGCCCGGACAAACGTGTTTTAGTCTTTTACCCCCCAGGGGGGAACGGGGTGAGGGGGAATTTCTGAAATTTGATAGATATAATTTTAAGTTGGGTGAAGACCTAAATTCCTGCCAAGCGCAGTTGAATTCCGTCCAGCCGTTCTCAAGTGATGCCCGGACAAAAGAAGCGACATACAGACACGATGACACACACACACCGGCAAAATTTTCTGAAGTCATTTTCGGCTTTCTTGGTGTGTGAAACGTGAAGAGATCGCAAAATTTTTCGATTCAGATAAATTTACAGACAAAATCTGATTTTATTAATATAGATTTATTATTATTATTTCTTTTATTTTTTGGAATAATTTATTTTTTAGCATTTATATATTAACTAGCTGGAACCCGTCGAATTCAACGATCATTTTATTGACCGTAATGTTTCACAAAACGTCGCATCATTATTTAAATGTATTTCAAGTTAAAACATCTAATATAATTTACGACATTTCACTTTAAAAAAAGAAAGACAGAAAAATGCTTATAATTAGAAATACTATATATGACATCACTTTCTACAAAGTACAGTCAATGTGACGTCAAACTGACTCCAAATAAACAGTTCCTATCTTTCATTTTACGTTTCGTTTAATACTAAGACTACATGTTAGCTGACCCGTCCGGCGTTTCCCGGGCTCATGAAAATATCCTTAAATGAACCTTAAATTTGTATGGTTTTACATCTTTAACTCGATCCTGTTTGAATTTCTATTTTTAAATAAAAGCATCGTGAAAAAATAATCAGCTGTAACAAAAAAAATTACCTCGAACCGAACGAAACTCTGCCTTGTGACCCCGGTGCCTTCGGCAGCGCATACGTCGGCCGCTAATAACATAAAAATATTCCCAAAAATTAACCTGGAACCGAACGAACCCGCCCGGTGTTGCTCGGGCCCATGATACGTTAAATGAACCTTAAATTTGTATGATTATATACCTTTAACTCGATTTAGTTTGAATTTCTGTTTTTAAATGAAAGCATCACAAAAAAATAATAATAATAATAATAATAATCAGCTGTAACAAAAGAAATTACCTCGAACCGAACGAAACTCTGCCTTGTGACCCCGGTGCCTGCGGCAGCGCATACGCGGGCCGCTAATAACATAAAAAAATTCCAAAAAAATAACCTGAATCCAAACGAACCCGCCCGGCAATGCCCGGGCCCATGATAATAGCCTTAAATGAAACTTAAATTTGTATGGTTTTATATCTTTAACTCGATTTTGTTTAAATTTCTATTTTTAAACGAAAGCATCACAAAAAAAAAAAAAAAAAAAAAAAAAAAAAAAAACCTCAAACAGAACAGAACTCGGGCTCGTGACACCCGGTGCCTGCGGCTGCATATATACAGGCTGCTAATAACTTGAAAAAATTCTCAAAAATGAACCTTGAACCGAGCGAACCTCTAATTCGTGTTACCTCTGCCTGTGGCTGCTGCACTGTATAGCAGGCATGCATGTTACGCACGCGTTACAAAATCCACTTTCCTCCACCAGGGGCTGCAGTATGTTGTATACGAACATCACCAATCGCCTTGAATTTCCAAGACTTTTCAAATAAGGTGTCACTGGTGGTGTCAACTGCAAAATCCTTTAGTTGCACTTTCCAGCGCCAGGGGGCACAGCGTGTTCTATACGAACAACACCAACGGTAAGGAAATACCAAGATCTTTAAAATAAGGTGTAACATGATAGGGTCGACTGCAAAATCACCTAGTTCCATTTTTAACCACCAGGGGGTGCGTATATTGTATACGAACATCCCCAATCAACATGAAATTTCAAGACCTCTATCACCAATCGCCTTGGATTTCTAAGACCTTTCAAATAAGGTGTCACATGGTGGTGTCAACTGCAAAATCCTTTAGTTGCACTTTCCACCGCCAGGGGGCACAGCGTGTTCTATACGAACATCACCAACGGTCAGGAAATACCACGACCTTTAAAATAAGATATAACATGATAGGGTCTACTACAAAATCACCTAGTTCCATTTTTCACCACCAGGGGGCGCACTATATTGTATACAAACATCCCCAATCGACATGAAATTTCAAGACCTTTAAAATGAGGTGCTACATGTGTGGGTCTAGAACGGATTTCCCTCTCAAACTAATTTCCCCCCTTTCCCCCCCTCCAAATCTACTTTCCCCCTTTTCCCCTCCTTTAAAATCGAAAATTGCAAATTCGCAGAAAGTGATTTTTTAGTATTCGACTCTAGTCCCCATATGTACAATTTCTTCCCCGTGAAGTAATTTGGAGCTTAGTTAAGCTCGTAAACGTATTTTTAACCCGCCCGGGGGAAACGTTCGACTTTTTTTTTTTTTTTTTCTCTTTTCATAGCACATCTACAGACCAAGACCTTTTTTTAGACACCTCAACCAAATTTTTACACCAAGTAGTTCTCTCAATATAGTGGAGACAGACAAAAACATGTTTCAAATTAATATATAGATAATAACAATTTATTTTCGCGTGTAAGGTTCGTGCGTTATTTTATTTATATATTTTTTTTTCATTAATGAAGAAAAAAATAAATAAAGTCACTGTTTTTACAGTATAACATAACTTAATTTACGCGTTGTATTATGTAAATGTTTGCAATATTTTTAAATATAGCATGAAATGTATACATCATAAACATTTATATATATATACGAGTATAATAAGAAGATATAAAAGAGATATTTTAAAAATAATATAAAATATTTGTTTTCTATTTCATTTTTTTATGTATAATATTTCTAATTGATTTTTTTTTTTTTTTTAACAGCAGTTTGCAGCAAATGCAGAACTGCCAACTTTTACACTTTTTGCTTGTTTTTCACACCTTTACACTTTGATTAGTTTTTTTCACACATTTTGACAAATTTCATTTAATCCACGATTTTCTCCACTATAAGGTACTTTACCAAAACAAAAAAAAAAAAAAAAAAAAAGCAGAATCGCTGTCTCAAAGAAATAGTACGAACTGTCTTACTTAAAAAAAAAAAAAAACCAATTGAGGTAGTGAATCAACGAATGCTTTGCCAGCTTCGCTGGTCACTATATTTAAAGGGGACTAATGTGCAAGTTGTACCTGACGGGACTAAAGTGAAAGTTGAACCTCACGGGACTAATGTGCAAGTTGCACCGAACGAACAAACTATTTCTTTCAACGAAAATACCTACTAACCCTGGACGATAGGTCTAATATATCGTATCATATTATATATCGTATTTATCGTAATATAACTCAATACTTATTTCGCTTCCTTCTTCGACTCGTTTTAATGCGCATTTTTTATATGCATGAGCAGCCCCCGAAAAACAAAAACATTAAATTATTAAATTCATTTTTTTTACTTATTTTTATTTCATATTATTTCACGCGCACTTTTTATTTCCTAATTCAAAATTATTAAAAAAAACTTTTTCGATATCGATTGTAACGATACTGATTATTATTAATTTTCTTTCCTTTTCCTTTCAATAATAATAATATTAAAAAAAAAAAAAAAAAAAAAAAAAAGATTTTGATGAAATTCTCGCAAAAGCAGAATTTAGTTTAGGACGGAGGACTCTTAGTTTTTTTTTTTTTCTTTTTTCAAATTATAACATCGCTTTCAAATTATTTAATTATATTTTCGATAAATTTTAGATTTCGACAAATGTCCAACTATCGAAATCGACAACGCAAAAATCCCAGATTGATACTAATTTCAGACCTAAAAAAAAAAAAAAAAAAAAAAAAAAACCCTATTGAAATACTTGTAGATATATTCTATTATTTACAAAAAAGTGCGAAGGGGAAGCAGACATTGCAAAACCTACAAGCACTGCATGATAAAGAAGCAATTCCTCTACATGCTGGTTGTCTCTTGGACGCAGCCTTTTGCATCTTGTAGAACAATAGGATTCACTGCTAAGTTTTTTTTAAAGATGATGGGGTTTGATAACTTTTTGATTGGACAATTTAATATTTTTTATAAAAATGTATGTAAAACCAGAATAAAATAAAATCTAACTTAAATGAATTTCTCTTTATGTATTATAACAATCACTATCTATTGTTACGAATTTGTAAATAATGGAAGTTATTTTTATGTAATTTCATTCAAAGAAGCTTAGTCAGGTTATAAAATGTTGTTTTCTTCATTTTTAGCTTGTTTTCTCGTTAAAATAGCTTATTTTGCTTTGAAAACCCGTTAAAAAGCTTTATTAACCCGTTAGCGCCCAGTGTTCTCATTTGAGGACAGCTAATAAAATGGCACGTATATTTTTTGTGGTTCCGTGGAATGATTTCTGCTTTTTAGTGACATTTTATATCGTCACTCTAAATGATCCCGGAAAGTTTAATGTGCCTACTATTAATTATTATTTCATAATTTGGATAGTCATTTTATGATTTTTCATTCCTCGCACATATATTTGCTTTCTTTGCGCAGGTATACTAACTTAAATCAAGTTGAATAATAATATATATTATAATACTTTACTTTCGAGATCTTTGTCAACATATAATAAGAAATAATCTGTTATCTCAAAGTTTTTCTATCTCGAAGTTTTCTCACTAGAACACTAAACGTCAATAAATGAGGACAGGCTTTAAATTTAAAACTATCAGAAAAATTGTTTAATATATTTTACTGTTAGTTGTCTATATTAATTTAGAAATGCAATAATCAGCTAATAATATATTGCAAAATTAATTCGGGCGTTAACGGGTTAAGGCAGGTAATGTCATTGGCGCCAAATTTGGCGACTTTTTCACTCCTTGGTGACTTTTTTGGTGACCTTAGCATGAAAATTCTTATTATCGATATACCAAATATCTAAGATCGAACTCGAATAGAACTTAAGTTATTTGAACATTCTCAATTTTCTACTCGGGTAAATAAGGAATCGCATTGAAGCCAAGTCAGTTACTTTTCGCCAAGGCATTGATTGCTGCGTAAAGAGCACTGAACCTCTTTGGTTACAGCTTGTTGCTGTGTGTTAATACTACGCTACAGTTTATGCTGTGAATTTGATGCTGTCATCTGATACTTAAGCTGCGTTTTCTGGAGAAATCGAAGTTGATACTTGGTTTATAGAACTGTAATCTTCTCAGATAATTCTGTAAATAAACTTTTAATTCTCTGGAAGATTCGCCTTTCATTCTCAGCCAATTTATGAACCCCGAGTACGCAACATTATGAAAAATCCTAAATGTCTATTAAAAAGAAAGTTTCATTCTGCTTCCTAGAAGAGCTGGTTCGTTCATTATTTTATCCTTATTTACACATTCATATATATTAGATCTACATATGACAAAGTTGTCAACAATTCCGTATTTTGGATACCAGTAGGGAAATTCTTTATAAGCTTTAAAGCAGTTTCCTATGATTA
This sequence comes from Salticus scenicus, assembly GCA_963930645.1. NCBI lineage: Eukaryota > Metazoa > Arthropoda > Arachnida > Araneae > Salticidae > Salticus > Salticus scenicus. The sequence continues at coordinate 271,678,678 of OZ005652.1, read as the reverse complement.
TATATGGTAAAAATTTCTATAAAAGTATACAGATAATCAAAATATAAAACGGTTGGCAGCTATGATATGGCTTAAAATCTGTAAATATCATGCACAACACAGTTTATTTTTTATTAAACTTAACCAGGACAAAATCATTCATCCCATGTGCCTTTTCTAGCCACATGAAATTCTTTGTATATTTAAGCATTATATAAACCAAGCACATCAAAAGTAAATATGAAAATATGTATTGAATATAATCATTTATAGAACACCGAAATTTATTGTGTGAAATAAAGAAGTGAAATATCCTATTATAGTTGTTTAAAAGAAAATCAGAAACTTACTAAACTCACTTTTCCCCATAAAAACTTTCTTTTGTAAGCTACTACTGAACTAACGATCGTTTAATCTTGTAACTGCTCCTGGGAATGAATATCAATGTAACCAAACTTTGAAAATTTACAGAGGAATTTCGGATCATAAATAGCAGAAGTAATCAAGCTGTTCACACTAGCCCCATGTCAATTCTCTTCTCCCCTCTATTATTGTCACCAAACAACAAGCATAATATTATGGAAAGACTTAAACAATTTATGACATTATAAACTCTTGTGTTTTTACTAAACAATACACTTATTCAAACTTCTAGAGTAACGCCAAATACGTACTTCTTGGGATGTAACTCTTATATCTCCAGATAATATATGTACACTAAGTGATTAAAAAAAAAAAAAAAAAAAAAAAAAAAAAAAGCCGCACTTGGATATTTTCCTTTTCCTTTTTGCAACCGCCTATTTTATCATTTAAAAAGCAAATTTTTGAACAGATTTTATTACGTCGCCCTCCACGTACACTTTAGGATTGAGCCCAGTGTTAAAAATAAAATGCAACTGTCATGAAAATTATAATTTTAGAAAGTATTTCAAAAAGGGCAAGTATAAGGCATTTAACGATGCCACAAAAACTATTAATTTTAGAATGAAAGTCAAAAAATATTTTAATACGTGAGATGGCAAATTAATTAAATGCTAACGAAATATTCTTGAGATGATTTTTAGGAACTTATAAAGTTTTTTGTCTGTTTAAACGGAAAATGTGTCTTTAGGCGGCCATGTTGCCCATCCAAGCAGGATGATGGCAAAAAAAAAAAAAAAAAAAATCGATCTGTATAGGCTCATAACATAGAAAAGATTTAAAAAAAAAGTGCATAACAAAATAATTTCTTAAAAAACAGTGCGGGAACAATTAAACAAAGTATGTTAAAAACCAGTAGATCTGAAAAAAAAAAAAAAAAAAAAAAAAAAAAGCCATTACTAAGTAAAAAATTAAAAAAACAATACTTCAATTGACCAAAAATTTAAAAATATATATCAGTTAATTATTAGGCTGAACTGGTTTACAAGTCAAGTTTATTTTATTTCGGGCTGAAAAAAAAAAAAAAAAAAAAAAAAAAAAACTAGTAAGATGATAAAAATGTGACCTAAATATTGAAAATTGCATTCATAAAACAGTGACACAATCTCCGTGCATTATGGTACGGAGGTGCATAAATTTTCAATGAGTCGGACAAAATTTTATGCTCAAGGAATCAATTAACACGAAATAAAACGCGACCATTATAAAAACGGCGTCTGACCGGCTATTTTGAATGTATCTCAGACTTTCCCGCAAACAGAATTTCAAGATGATATTGCACCATACTAAAGGGCGTCTGTGGTGCGTTTATTCGATTCAAATTGTTAAAACTACCTATTCTATCCCATGATCACCTATTATTCTGTAATCAATCATATCTTTTTTAACTTTAAGTTAAATCCCACAAAAAATATCGTAGAATTTCTTTTTAACAGACTTGGAAATAGCCCTAATCTCAATCCGCTCGAAAATGTTTAGTCTATAAAAAGGTGCGGAAAAGGGGTGAGGATTAAAAAATTGCAGCCTACAACTCTGCAAAGACTAGAAAAATTCATTTATGATATTTGGCACAGAGAAATTTCTGATATTTATATTAAAACACTGCAAAATACTATGGCATTACGTATTAAAGCAGTAATTTCATATAAAGGTGGAATAACGCAATGCAGAATACATATTTAAAAAAAAAATTACTTAGATTTAACAGTTTTATTTCATGTATTAAAATATAACTTGTTTATACCTTATAATAAATCATAATACAGTACAAAGTATATGTTAATTATATTACGTTTAAAAATAATGTTTTATGTAGATTTTTAATAATTACTTTGTAGAGTGTAATAAAGTGAATTATTAAATCAAAAATGTACATAGGTATCATTTCATCTCATGACAGTTTTATTTGTTTTAACCATTAGTTTTGAAGTTATTACAAATGAAAAAGGTATAAGTCAATTTTTCTGCAGTACGGCTTTTTTTTTTTTTTTTTTTTTTTTTTTGTCGCTTAGTGTATATATAGTATATATCCAGTGTAGCAATTTAATATATATATTTTAATTTTTAAATAGAAGTAACTGGATTATTTTAATGAATAAGAAATTTCATAAAAGTGTAGCGTTCAGTTAGATAGATGATGATATATTTTTTAATAATTAAAAGGGAAAAATTATTTCCTTTCTATCAATAAAATTTCCTTACACCTTTCAATAAAAACAACAAGTTGATTGTCATTAATTTTTGTATCGTCTCAAGTAAGTCACCTCTAGTTTGAAATTACATGGAAGAGATGATTTTCTAAACACTTATTTCATTCCAAAATGTGTATAAAAGATTAAAATATATATTATTATTATTTTATTTATTTATTTATTTATTTTATTTATTTGTAAAATAAGGTCATTTCATGTTTGAAAACGAAAGGTTCTTTTATTTGTGACTTTATCAGGAAGAAACTTCGATTTCATTCAAACTCTCCTATGAAAGAGGATTAGTTTTCTGTGTCAAATGAGTCACGAAGTGAAAAGTTTCCAAATACACCCTGTCACTTACAGCCACTCTACTGCAATTTTTTTACTATTTTTCTGTAATGGTTGTAGATTATTAGCGATTTAGTTTTATAAGAAAGTTAACGATGCAGAAGGATGTTAATTAGTGAAGGAAAGAAAATTGTCAAAAATACTATTTTAACCGTATTTATAAGAATATTATGAATTTGTTATGTAAATGTCTGAAGTAATTATAACGCCTAAAATGTATACATCAAAAACATATTTTTATTGTGTTTACAGATTAAGTTACTATGTCAAACCTTAATTAAAATGATTCTTTTCTTTATATTTCTTATAAGATTTTTCATTTATTTCTATTTCTATTTTACTTCATTTTATTTTATTACAAATTTATCTATATTGTTGCGAAATCTAAATATCTTAATTATAAAAGTCCAAGTTTCTCGATACTAACCCACGAAACTGAAGACATTGCCACAAAAATGTATTAAAAAATAAAGTTTTATCCTTGGTTTGAAGGAATGAATAAAATAACGAGAAAAGCATGATTTAGTAGAAAAAATGACGTCACAAATGCAAGACTACATAGAGAAAAAAATTCTTTTTTTTTTTTCGAATAAATAAAATAAGTCTAAAATATGATTTAAAATAACAAATGTAATGCTATGTAAGGCTTGCCATTAGGTGATCTGGCGGTTTTATTTCTCGACTCCCGCTAAAACCGACAAATTGCGGTCAAATTATTAAGCTAAATTAGAGGAAAAAACTAAAAAAAGAAGTTAAATTTATTATAATAAATAATAAACAGGATAATAATGGTTAGAAATATCGGCTGCTAGGCAGGCGAAAACTGAGTAGTTATGAGTAATTATTACACGTTCATTTTTGTGAAAGGTGTGCATCTAACATTCTTCAACTGCCCTTTTTCTCGATTTTCAGATACATTCAAATATAAAACAGAGTAAAAGTTTTTAACAAATTTAAAAATAAAATAATATATACTTAACAATTTAATGCTATTTAATGTTTCCTTTTATATTGCGTTTAATTTTTATATGTTATTTAAAGAAATGTGCAAAAAATGAAGATAAAGTAACGTTAGAACTTATTTTATAAAATGTATTTCATGAATTTGAGGAAGTCATAGTATTCGAACTCACTTGCTTGAATACCTTTAACAATAGTTTGAGAATAAATTACCTTTAATTACAGAAAAAAAAATTGATAAAAAACTCACAAAAACAGGTATGAGTTTTTTTTTTTTCTTTAATTAACAGAATAACATTTTAAATGAGGGTGAAATTTCGTTTCTTCCTTTACATTTGACTCATCTTAACGAATGGGATACAAATGTAAGCGTTGCCTTCTAAGTCGTAAAGTTGCCAAAATAGAAATTCGTGATGTCCTCAAGAAAAAATGAGACATGAACAAGATTTGTTTTTCTTTTACAGAGGACAATCATCTTTGTTATAGGGGACATAATAATTGTTAAAAAGCATGGCAGATGAAATAGAATTTATCAAAATTCATATACTCTTACAATTCAGTCATTAAAAAAAAATAAAATAATTACAACCAAATAGCTGTAACAAGTACTAATTTTAATATTATTTCAGTGAAAATTAGTAAGAGGCGGAGACCTTATAGAGTTTAGTTATCGGAGCCATTCGGAGGCAAAGCTCCCAATGTGTTTGGTGAGCGAAACGAGCAGGGGGAAGCATAATCTTTTTTTGTAAATTTCTTAACAGCATTACGTAATATTCTGAATAACAATACGTATTCATTATTTTTATTATTTCCTCCCCAATAAAAGATCTAGAAACAGGCAATAATAAAACTTCTTATATGTACTGCCATCTAGTGACTTTATTAGAACATAATTTGTACGATATTATAATATACAATATCTAACAAAAATAAGAAACATATCCTGTTGTATTTAATTCCCTTAAAATATAGCTTGGCTCTTTCTTGTCCCTACCTTATTTCACTTTACACGCATATGACTGACTTAAATCATGATTAAAAATAGTCATTTCAAGTAAATAAAGTGTAACGAAATAAATTCGATGTGAAACAATATCACATATATACATATCTGAATAAAATTAAATTTAAAATCACTGCGAGATAGTAACTTTTAAAAATATGTTCTCTGGTTAAAAGAAAAGATGATAGAAAATTATCGAAAAAATAAATACCAATATAAATATTTCTTAAAAGAAAAAAAAAGGAAAATTATTTGTTTAAAAAGGGAAAAGAAAGAAGCAAAGAATGGAAAACAAACATCCTAAGCCTATAATTATCAAGATTGTGTATGATTAAATTTTAAATTTTATTATTATTATTATTATTATTATTATTAGTGCTAGAGGCCTATTTCAGTCGGTACAGCGTTGTCGAATTTTTATAATACTCTCTAAGGGCCTATTTCAGTCGGTTTATTGGATGGGGATTTATTGAATGAAGTCCCCCCAAGGCACAACTTTGACATGAGTCCCCCCCAGGCCCAACTTTGACATGAGTCCCCCCCCCCAAGGTACCCCTATTTCAGTCAGTACAGCGTTGTCGAATTTTTATAATACACTCTTAATAGTGCTAAGGGCCGGTTTATTGAATGGGGGTTTAGTCGGTTTTAGTCGGTTTATTGAATGGGGATTTATTGAATGAAGTTCCCCCAAGGCACAACTTTGACATGAGTCCCCCCCAAGGTACCCCTATTTCAGTCGGTACAGCGCTGTCGAATTTTTATAATATACTCTTAATAGTGCTAAGGGCTTATTTCAGTCGGTTTATTGAATGGGGATTTATAGAATGAAGTCCCCCCAAGGCACAACTTTGACATGAGTCCCCCCCAGGCACAACTTTGACATGAGTCCCCCCCCAAGGTACAACTTTGACATGAGTCCCCCCAAGGCCCAACTTTGACATGAGTCCCCCCCCCCGGCCCAACTTTGACATGAGTCCCCCCAAGGCCCAACTTTGACATGAGTCCCCCCCAAGGTACAACTCTGACATGAGTCCCCCCCAAGGCACACCTTTGACATGAGTCCCCCCCAAGGCACACCTCTCCCTCATTGGGAAAAAGAGAAAAAGCGTTGTTTTGCGGCTATAAGACAGTTTGGACTTCCAACGTTATTTGTTACAATATCTGCAGCTGAAACACATTGGTTTGATTTAATGAAAACTTTATCATGGAATTTAGATCGTCACGAATTAACTAAAGAAGAATTTGTCGATATTAACAAGTTTAGCAGTAGGCCTCTGGCACTAAATTAAAATCTGTCAATGTCAGATTTTCATGTTTTAAATAATGAAATAATGTCGTGTCTGTATAATTTTTATTTTTTTATTATTATTAGAGTTATTAAGATTGAACTGCTTTTGTAAGCATTATAAATTTCCACTTTTTAATCAGAATAAATATTAATATGTATTGTATTATCTTTCTTACACTAAAGTATTGCAATAAAGATGGTATTAAAAAAATAAACCCGAAAATGAAAAAGATTTAAATATTTTAACTAAGAATAATAAATAATTAATCATTCTTAGAAGAATTATAAATTATCGAATTGAATCCTGGGAAGTATTTTAAAATGTTTATTAAAACATGCATACGATATCCGTCATAACACCATGGAGGCAAAGAGAAGCATGCTGGCTTCTGAGATATTTTTCCTGCAAAAGCAAAGACACTAGAGACTACAAGACGTGGGTTGGTTTTATAAAAATCAGAATAGGGAGATACGAGCTTGTACAAGTGTAGTGAAGACCTAAACTGTTCTTCTTTTCTAAAAGTATACTGATAAAAAAAATACAAATTAGTTAATTGTTAAATTTAAGGAAGAAATACGAGATTTTTCTGACAAATGGCTGAATCTTTATGATTAATTTTATTTTTACATTAAGAAATACTGATAGCTCCAGAGAAAATTAATTCTTGAATGTTTGGAGGTTCAGGGGTGATTTTTATCATAGAATATAAAGGTGTGTCTCCAGAATTAATGTAAACGAAATCAACAATGCCACACCTTTATACATTATTTTTTCTTAACAGGCATGTGTCACAGCATAGAATAAAGGCTTATTTATACATACATATGAAAATAGATTAAGAAAATACATGAATTATACTAAATTTATGAATAGGAATCTGAAAAAGAAGTGTTTAAATGACATTTTAATCAGTTGAATGCTTGGGAAATAGTGTAAAAGTTTATGCCGTTATAAGAGTTATCCTAGATTAATTACTAGTATATATGATAAAAGCTCAAAAAAGTGTATTTATCAACGAGTAAACTGAAAAAAGTGTACCAAAAAGACGCTATAGTAACAAGCTAAAATATTATCCACTAATCTGTAAAGTTATTCAGTAAGATAGTATATGATAACAATAAAACATACAATATATTAAAAGGCACTTAAAGAGGCACTTTAATACACATAAATAGTTATTTATTTATTTAAAATTATATTGAAAATTTTTATATAAAACGAAGCTGTGTATATGTTTTGTTTACAATAACAAAAATTATAATATTTTTCTATAAATAAAAAGAGGAAATACAAAGAAAGAAAAATTTAGCTCGAAAATATTATATTTTCCTAAAAGGCCGCGCATCATATATTCTATGAAGGTTATCAAATGGGTAATTTATTCAAGTATATTCTTCCATTAATCACTGCTGCATAGAAAGTTTGCAAAACATCCACTTTTATTTATTTATTTTTAATATTAGACTAGTCTTCAAGCCCAATGATGAAATATATTATTTCAAAATATAACATTGAAAAATGATTCCTAAAATGATTGATGGTCAACTGAAAACATTCTAAAATTCTCTTATTGTACGTTATTCATAATCATCAAACAATTCAATAAATTTATAAAACTAAGTCTAATAAAAAAGAAAGACTTCAATGCATTAAAATGTTTTTCTTTTATAAAATAATTTTATAATGTTATTGGACAACGAGCATTCACAATCTGTGTGTACTATTCATGTATTTCTTTTTTTCTTTTACACAAAAAACTTACTAAATATGGATATTTTCAATACATTCTTGAACAGTACATCACATTAAATAATAATAATAATAATAATAATAATAATAAGTACAACATGTTTATAAAATAATTCACTGCTTATACTCATTTTTTGAAAAAGAAAGGGAAAAAAAAAAGTATGTTTTTAGTTTCTACAAAATAATAATAATAATAAATAAATAAATAAATGAATAAATAAATAAAAAATTGTAATTTAGTATTATAAACCTTAACTGAATTGCATTCCCTTAACTCTTCATCTACCGACAGTATTTTAAAGTATCATCAGTTCAAAAAAAAAATATAAAATAAAATTTATGAAAGAAATGTCAAAGGCATACATAAGAAAAGAACGCATGAACCACAATTTAATCTCACTATATGCACTAGACACTACATGTGACCGTTTTTGTTTCTGACAAGATTTTATAAACTTCTCTTACTGTTTACGGTTGGTATTTTTCAGATCTTAACGTGTGTTAAATTAATTCCTATATTACTTGAATAATCTCCATTAATCCTAGAAAAAGTATAAATAACATAAAAAGTAAATACCTTCCTACGTTTGTTTAAGGTCGAAATATTTTTTCGACCTCTTCGCACCGGTGGTAGGGGAGAGTTCCCCAAAACGGGATAGGCGGGCAAAACGGGATATTGAGCCTCGGATCATTACTGGTGGTGCTACCTCGCGGGAGAAAGGCTAAACTGGTTCCCGACCGCCATGACAGCATTCTTAGTTGATCTCTCAACGCTAGCCACGTGTTTCGCAAAGAAATATTTTTTCATAGTTTTCAAGTGAGATTTTTACTTACTTTGTACTTTTTTCGACTGCGGAACAACTATCCTTGTGCTTCTCCGTCCTTCGGAACAATTCCGGTAAGTACTGTGTTTTGTTCATAGCTCTTTTAACAACAATTTCTTGTATTTAAATATTGCTAGTGAGTGACGGTTCAGGGGTCAGCCATTTATGTTGTCAAAAGCATCACGGTCGGGCAAAACGGGACACTTTTGGGGTGCCCAAAACGGGATACAATTTTGATGTGTCCCGTTTTACCTGACCATTTCCATTAATGTTTTGGCAATGTGTTTAAGTTATTTTAATTGAAATAAGTAATGAATTAAAATATGTATAATCAATTACAACAATTTATTTTAATTTTAAATAATTATATTTTTGAAATAAAATAATTTACTTTACTTTTGGGGTACAAATAATTGGCCTGAGTTATGTACAAAATTTAGTTATGGGTTAAACCTGTCAGGAAAACAGGCATTTTCCATATAACCCAGATGTCTTTCCTGAATATCTCTTCGCTCCTTCTCTTCCTACAATTCACCCGTTGCCAGATGCTCAGAACAGGATGTCCCAACAACCATTAAATCTGCAACAAAACGAGGTCAGATCCGAAGGATCTTCAAATTCAGTCATAGCATCTAAGAGTTTGCAGTCATCACAACCATTAGAGACAGTATTGAATGAATCACTTAGTGATGGGGGCACCGATAACACTAGCACAAACGCAGGACTTATCCAACCGTCCACTTCAACAGGAAACAAAGGACATGGGCTATACTATCGTCCTTCACTGCCATTTTCTATATCACCCAAAGAAATTCCACCTCCACCACGAGTGATTGGACCAAGACCTCAAAATAAACACGATACGAGAAGAGGGAAAACAGCAATTATAACAGGAAGCCCATATAAACTTGAGTTGGAAGAAGAAGAGCGTGAAAAAAAAAAGAACGAGAAAGAACTCAAAAGCTCAAAAAAAGGGCTGCCAAAACAAGTCTCTTGAATGTTCCGAAGAGAAAACAAGCGAGGCGTAAAAGAAAACCAAGTGGATATGCAAAACAGGCAGATAAAGTTAAAAAGTGTTACTCTGAACCTGGAAAAAAACACAATCATCATTTTCAAAAATCGAAGAAAATTGACATAACATAAGAAAACCTAAAAAAAAAAAAAATCCTCAGTTATAGCCAATGTTGGACGTCGTCGTCTTCAGAAGATGAAGCTGAAAAAGATGAAGCATGTATTTTCTGCAAAGCTCTGTATCTTGAATCGAAATCTGGAGAAGGCTGGATACAATGCTCGAGCTGCCAGGGATGGGCCCACGAAGCCTGTTCCAGAGCAGAAGAAGAAGACGACACATTTTTATGCGATTTCTGTGTTATGTAATGTTTCAAATTTACAATTAAAAAGTTTCTTCCTATAAAAACGCAGCCTATTTTTGTTCTAAAAACTAAATCAAAAGTAAAATCAGCAAAAACCTAATAACATAAAAATCCCTGTCCCTTTTTACCCACCCTTGGTAGGGTAAAACGGGATCGTGTAAGACTTTGTGAAACCAGTATTTTTCACATAAATATTATTGAACAAATGTGACAAAGGTATTTTAAGTAGTTGAAAAGGTGTATACTTTTAAACGAGGTCTAGCTTTGGAATGTACCTTGTACACAATAAGAAATAAAGCGAAGAATAGATAAGCTATCCCGTTTTGGGGTACTTTCCCCTACACTAAAGCACCACCCCATAAAATCCTCATTTATTGCTCTAATGAGGTGATATGAATAATTTTTATTACATAGCTTAAAAAAAAAAAAAAAAAAAAAAAAAAAAAACTCTGAATTAATAAAAAAAATATGTTTCAAATACATTTTTGTCTGTTTCATAATGTGGTAGGTACAAAGAAAAAAATCTAGCTAATTTTCTAACTTTTTAAGTCGCCATTTTATTTTATTTAATCACCACTGAAATTTCGAATATCATTAAATTAGTCTACGGGGAAAATTTCACTCATGAGACTATTTTTTGTGTAGAAACTCGTATGAAAATTTACGTTATGAAATCTTTGATTTTAAATCCCCTACATACACGGCCTGACATGGAAAATGCAACACCATGAAGATTCAGTCGTAAAAATAGGCAAATTTCAGAGAATGCTTAGCTGAACAAGTTTTGCAGATGATCTGACGTGCAATTTGATCACGTGATTATAGCACGGGGTAAAAGGGAAGGAAACGATGGGTGAACCAAAAGTCGCTTCTCTCTGTCACCTGCGGAATCCAGAAGTTTTAGAAGTTTCTTTTTCTAAAAGGTATGTGTGGATTAGGAGATGCCGGGGAGATGACATCGAAAACTGTTTCGGCAATCGGACAATATTACGAGGATAAAATTGTAGGCTTGCGTCAGGCTGGTTGGTCCTATCGTCTTATCGCTGTTGAAAATCACGTTGATGTTTCCACTGTGCACAGTATTTGGACCAAATGGATCGAAGAAGGAAATGTGAATCGCCGCGAAAGACCAGGTCCAACTAGACGTACAACAGAACGCACAGATCGACGCATCCGAAGGGAGTCGATGACGGCCCCTCAATCACCTTCGCTCGACATTTTGCGGAATGTGCATAGAGCTTTTAATACTCCAATATCTGGGAGAACGATTTCACGACGATCGGCCGAAAGTGTTTACGCACAAGTCAGCCTATGAGAACACTACCATTGACACCAACTCATCGACGGGAAAAATTAAGATTGTGTCGAGACCGAGCCACTTGGACGACTGAATGGCACAGTGTATGAGTTCAGCCATGAGTCTCGGTTCTGCTTATCTGATGACAGTCGCCGGGTAAGAATATGGAGACGTTGGAAGATAGAGACAACCTGACCACTATTGTTGAACGCCACACAGCATGCCAACGTCAGCATGGCATAATTCTTTGGGACACCATCAGTCACGATAGCAAGTCATCCCTGGTACGCATCAGAGGCACACTGACGCACGACGATAAGTTGTTGAGGTGCTGCAGCCAGTGGTGACACCTTATACGGAGAGGCTGCAAAATAGTATTTTCCAACAGGACAACGCGCGACTACATACGGCAATCATTAGCAGACAAGCCTTGCAACATGTGCAGTTGCTTCCTTGTCCTGCAATATCAACAGATCTCTCACCCATCGAGCATGTGTGGGATATGATTGGCCGTCGTTTGGCTGCTCTGCCCCAACCTCACACGGAAGACGAACTATGGACTGTGGTTGAGAGCATATGAGCTTTCATTACTCAGGGTGCTATCAGCACACTAACTGAATCAGTATCTCGTAGAGTTGATGCTTGCATCACCGCGAGAAGCGGTTCTATTTCTTACTGATCACCCTGTACTTCATCGCTGTATTAAAGTGATCTCCTTGTCAATAAAATCGCTTACCAAGATATGCATTCTTTGTCTTTGTATCAATTTGCATCATATTTTACCCACTCTTTCATGGAGTTGCATTTCCTATGTCGGGCAGTGTATTTTGTTGAATCTCTTAAATTTCTGTGTAAGACAAGGTTTTTCTGTACAAGAGCAAAATAATAATAATAGTTATTTATTATTACATTATTTTTATAACTGTATTATTTCATTAACATCGTTGTAGTCGAAGGAAAGAATCAAATCAAGCATATTACTTTGTAAAAATAATCTGGTGTAACATTCACAATACTTTCTCTCACATATATTACCTTAAGTAGATTATTACATTTTAAAGTGTAAGATATGCGGTAGTGTATATGACATTTTATATATATTTCAAACAAGGATTCATCTCTCTCGGTTTTAACATATTTAGAAAAGAAACAGTTTTATTTGATACAAACTATATATGACAGTATATTATAGTAGTACAGTTTTATACTATATAAACAATTGTACTTGACAAATTTCTGTATCATCAACTACACCCCTCCCTCTCAATTTCTTTTTAAGTATTGTAGCTATATTCATAAAATATGTAAACCTAATTTTGATATTTCAATCTCTTTCTTTCTTTTTTTTTTTTCGTATTATTGAATGAATTGCGGCTCGAAACTGTAGAAGAGTATAGGGAACGGATCAGTGCTGCAATGAGGACTATTGACAAAATGACGATGTAAAATGTGTAGAAAGAATTCAACCTGACGTGTGACATGAACGTTTAATATGTGACCCAAAGGCTATATATAGAACAATCGTAAAGTATGCACACTGTTAAAAAAATGCAGACAAAATACAGAAATTCTCTGTAATTTCAGAAAAAAAGGTGTAAATTACGGAAAAATTACGTAGACAAAACGTATTTTACGACTTTTTTTCTGAAATTACAGAGAATTTCTGTATTTTTTCTGCATTTTTTTAACAGTGCAGAAAATATCGTGACATTTACTATTATTTGCTTATATCCCTGATATTTGTACGTACGATTCTATATAGCATTCTGAAAATGAATTTATTTTTACAGTAACCTTGTTTTTGAACATCATTAACAATTACATTTAATACTACATTAACAAGTCACAATTAATACATCACTACATATAACAGATATAGAGACTACACTATACTATATAAGAGACTACATATAAATAAATAAATAAATAAATACAAATATTTATATTAAACTTAAAACATAAAATATACATAAAATATTTGAATTTTTTTTTTCTTTTTTAAATACTACTATAGTCGCTCTCTATTCCAGTATGTTTTTAATAAAACCTTAAATTCCCCAAATGTTTTCTATAGAACATGAAAAATTATGAGTGTTTTTGATTTCAAAAGCATACTGATACAGGCGTAGCTTTTTATTTCAAAGACAGAAGATAAACGCTATGTCAGATATTTATTTTGCTTAGTCGACGAACTGAAAATAAAGAAAAGAGTTTGTATTATTGATTCTGTTTATATAAATAAATGTATTGGAAACAAGTTTTCTTCTGAAGACAGCATTTAAACTTTGGAAAACATAGAAAAATAATATTTATTCAAATGAATAATTCATTACTCATATCAATTAATGCGCTGTTTTTTTATATTTGATAGCGTTAGTGATTCTAAATACTGAAGTAACATATTTGATTTTTCTATTGAAAAATAAGAATTTCGTGGAGTTAGAAAATTTTACTGCTTATCAACCCATTAAAAGAACATAAGTATTGATATATTAGACATAAAATGTATTAACTCACCACCATACTGTATATATATATATATATATATACAGTATGGTGTATATATATATATATATTTATATGTGTGTGTGTGTGTGTGTATGTGTATAACTCTCTCTCTCTATATATATATATATATACAATGAACCAAAAAAAAAGTTGGACAGCAAAAAGTATCCGTGTTTTGTTGCTCAATATTTTTATAGCAAATTGTGCTTTTAAAATGAAACATTTTTTAAAAGAAAGTCAATTTCTTCTAAGATTGAGATGGAATTATTGTACTTCAATAAAATATCATATTTAATTTTAAAATAATTTTAAACAGAAATTTTGAGGTTTTCACTGTCAAAAAAAAAAAAACTTGGGCATTTATTTTATCTGCACTGTACACTGCTCCATGCAAATTTTATGTAAATTTTGAGGAAGCTGTTGCATTTTTTGGCACGAGTTCAAGTCAAAACTTTAATTTGGAGATGTTTAAATTTATTTCGTTTGGTTTAAACTTTTGGAAATGGATAAAAAGCAAACTTCTGTAGATATGAAAAACTTAATTGTGAAACTATGGAAAGAAAAGAAAAATACAAGAATTATTGCAGAAATTGGAAAAAAGCCTTGTTCAAACAGTACATTAAATAATTAATACGTATAAAAGGTATGAACTTTTGCAAAAACCTAATGGAAGCGGTCGGCCCCAAAAGATTTCTTCACCTCAAACTGAAAGACGTATATTGAGATTTGTGGAACATAATCCGAAAATTTCTGCAGAAAAGATAGCAAGGGATGTTGAAGGAGGAATCTGTTATTAATGTGCATCCACAGATTATAAGAATTTTTTTTTTTATATTCTAAGGAATATAGATCATATGTACCTGAAAAGAAACCACACTTATCTGTCAGAAATGTGAGAAAACGTCTTGAATATGCTAAAAACTATATTGGAAAAACCTAAGATTTCTGGAAATCTGTTATTTTTACGGATGAGTCAAAATTTAATTTATTTTGGTCCGATCAACACCGCTTTGTATGGAGAAGAAAAGGAAAAGCACTAAAATCCGCAAATATAAAAGAAACTGTTAAAGATGGTTTTGGTAGCGTTATGATATAGGGTACGATTCAGCTTGCGGTGTTGAAAATATTTATTGTTTATCGAAGGTACAATGAACAAAGTGGTACATTTAAATATTCTAAAACAGAATTTAGCAGGCACAGCTACAAAATTAAATTTAAATAGAAACTATTCTTTTGTTCAAGACAAGGATTCTAAGCATAACGCTCCGATTCTAAAAGAATGGTTACTATACAATGTACAAAAAGTACTGCTCCTTCCTCCATAAAGTCCTGATTTGAATCTTATAGAATATTTGTGGGCATTTATGGAGAGAAAAATTACGAGAGAAGGAAATAAAGGATAAAAATGAACTAAAAAGTGCTCTTCAGAATATACGGGACAGTGTACCAACAGACCTCACTGAAAAATTGGTCTTTTCAGTGAATAAGAGATTAGAAGCTGTTTTTGTTTTCCAAACGACATCACACGAAGTATTGAATGATTTTGTCTTAAATTTAAAAGTTATTTTTTGTAACCTTGTGTAAGTGTCCAAGATTTTTTTTTTTTTTTTTTTTTTTTTTTTTTTTTTTGGTATCGAAAGTGATATCATTATATTGTTTTTAGATTTATAATTTATTTTTATATATTATTGAAATCAAATTAAAATCTTTAATTTATTTTTGAAATTGTCTTTCTTCTGAATTTTGTTTTGTTTTAAAAGCATAATGTACTGCAAAATAATTAAACGATGACATTGTTTAAGCCTGCTGTCCAATTTTTTTTTTGGGTTCACTGTACATATATATATATGAGAAACTTAAATGTTCGTGAAATTTTTCACCCTCGGGTCTATTTTTTTTTTTTTTTTTTTTTTTTTTTTTTTTACATTTTCTGAGGCATAAGCAAGCTAGACCTAATAAAATCTACCATTTTGTTAATCAGTTTGTTAGGTTTCTCTCTTTTCTCTTTTTAGTTTCTGTAATTATTATCTCAACGACGTTGATCGTAAAGAAGTTGAACGAGTTTCAAATATTATTTATGATACTGATCAATTCTCACCGATTTTCACCTTTTAAAAAAAAAAGTTTGCAGTTAATTTAAAATTTGAGATTTTGTTAGCGGACAAGATTTTGTTATAGGACAAATTTGCATATAATCTCGCACTATGAGAATTATTTTACTCCTAAATATACCTGAATAATTTTAATATATTATTTGCCAAATTGGCAGGAACATTATTGAACATGAACATTCTACTTTGACATTTTTATAAGATACTTAAAAATGTAAGATCTCTTTTACATGTCAGAAAAAGACAAATTTTAACACAAACTTGCAATATGCGCATTATTGTATTGGAAATTGTTTGATATCTAAAATAAGAAACTGAATACTGAAGAAACTTAATAAAATAAATTAATTTGGTATTAATTGAGTTGAATCGACGATGTTGAGGTCGACGTTAAACCCCACTATGGTTAATCCTACTATTCCTCATATCTATAAATGTTAAACAAGAGCGAAAAATAATGCGACTCGCATATATTATTATCGTTGCTTTATTTTGCACTTTTAACTCTTTTAATTTATTACTTTTTAATGGAGTCTACTAATTTTTTATGATTTTCAATAAATATATTAAAGCTTCAATTATTTAAGTTTAATTAATATTAAGTCTATATTTAACAAAATATTAAATCTTCCTTCTTAGTTTTTTTTTTTTTTTTTTTTTTGGTTGTTTAACTGAACTCTAATAATTTGCATTTTAAAATCCATCAACAAAAACAATGATCGTATACCTTCAAAAAAAAAAAAAATAAAATAAAATAAAATAAAATAAATAAATAAAGCGTTGAGTTCCCTAAAAAGATTATTTTTTAATCTTACTTTATAAAATAAAACAGGTTCGAAAAACGTAGAAAGTAACCTACCAGTAGAAAATTATCTAGAGAAGTTAAAAAATAAAAAAAATAAAAAAAAATAAAAAAAATAAAAAAAAAATAAAAAATAAAAAACCTCTCTACATCCACAAAGAAACAGGCCATTTTTTTATTTAAAATTAAAAAAATTAAGGAGATTAAAAAGAAATTGAGTTTTTAACAAGCTTAATTATATTTTATTTGTTATAATTATATACCTAATAAATTATTTTTAAGCATGGAAGCTTAGAATTCATGAAAAATTTTACTCTGTTCAACAATAGCAAAGGTCAGTCTTTCAGATCCTGAGAAAAATAAATGATTAGAATAACATTATAGAATTGATTTTTTTTATGGTTGACATACTATAAAACACAAGAAAACATGTGGACTTACAAAAGTTACACATCGGCTCTGACTGTAGGGTTGAATGGAGATAGCCAGCTGCGAAATAATTTTCCGGAGCGCTTCTGTGGTGAAGACATTGTCTGGAGGTATCCAGTGCGCCTGAATCACATTCTGTTGATCAGCGCTCTATTTCCCTCCCGACATCCAAGGTCCTGGAACCATAAATGGTAATGAAGAGCAGCTTCGCAAAAGTAGGAACTACTATTCGAGGTTATTGAACTGGAAGCCTTTCTGAATCCAACTCCTTCCTTCACCTACAGCTCCATGTACTGAAGAATCCAATCATCACTTCCCCAGATCAGAAAACTCAGTTACTAAACTAGCCGATGAGACTAAAGGTATTCATCCTCTCTGCCCGACTATTATCGGATTACCACATGTACTACACTCGCTGTATGACGATATCACCATAATACACTCACTGACAACAACCCTTTCTGACACTATCTCTAAGACTCTCTGATTACGATTCTTCGTGCCCCGGAAGGGGGGGGGGCAAAATCACCCGCCATACCGGATTCCGAAAAACTAAAACAAACAAAAACTAATCATTCGCTCGCCAGAGCACGTGCAACCGTAGTCAATACAACTGCGTAAGACTACTATATAACAGGCTGAATCATTCGCCGCCATTTGTCCGACAAGTCCGTCATTGCTAAAATTAAGACTATTGTATATGACTATTATATGAGTTTATGTAAGACTATTATATAATAGTCTTAGGTTTGGCAGTGACGAACTACCATATAAGATTATTATATAGTAATTTTAAGTTTAGCAATGACGGACTTGACGTACAAATAGCGGCGAATGATTCAGCCTGTTATTTAGTAGTCTTACAACTGCGTAGTCAACGCCTTAGCAACCAAGAGACCCCATTCTCTGGGAGTACACTGACGCCACTCAATAACGCCAGCTTGAACTAAGAGAGAGAGAAAATGAGAACAGCTGACTCTTTCCCATAAAAAAAAAAAAAAAATGCAATCCATACCGGCCTTTACGAGGCAGAATTCTTAAGAGGGATTTATACGGAAAATCTTAACTGAAATTTTAAACAGGCTTGCACACCTGGTATTACAAAAGGAATCATCCAAAGATAACATAGGTATATCTTAAACGACAGGGACTTCCACTGAAGCTAAGTAGTTCATATCAGATAAGCCCCAGATAAACTCACAATATCTTAATTTTATTTTTAATCCCTAACATATGTGCAGATACAATGTTACTCTTTTTTTACAGCTTTTAAAATGAAAGAACTAAAAAAAAATGAATTATTTTAATACTTTTCCATTATTTTTTACACATTTATTTATTTTTATTTATTTATTTTTTTTTTCATCCTTACATCTGGATTAATTTTTCAAACTTTTCAAACCTTTATCTAAAATAAATTACAATAAGAAATATGTTTATCACGGATCATAAAAAAGTTCATAATGGCCTCAATTCTCGCCGTGGTATTATTAACACGTTCTAACTGTACATACCCGTTGTATCACTTAACTTGTAAGACGTGTGTTGACTGGTTTTAACGCCGCACTCAAACTAAGCAGTGGACAATTCGACGGCAACGGATTCCCCACCAGTAGGGGGGGGGGGGGGGTGCAAACTAGATTTTATTTCTTTCCTGTGATTTAGTAAGGTAGACCGCTATTAACAGGCATCGATTTTGGTTTTTGACTTTTCTTTTTTTCTTTGTTGTTGTGTGTGTGTACAATATTTAGAGAAATTCTAATGAATGCGTCGGAGAGATTAACAATTTCGCTACAAAATCATATAAGACCCATCAATTAAATACTTGTTTCATTGATCTCAAAAAGATATTTCCTAAGATCGTTTAACTATGCCAACAATTCCTGCATACGGGGTTAATTGGTATACCCGTACAGGTGATTTAATCTGTGGCGGTTCGTGCACTGAAAATAGGTGAAGAGTCACACTGTATTTTACACTGTATTCATTTATAGAATATAAATTTACATTTAAATAAGTATTTTTAGTTAATTTTAGTTAAGAACCTGCTTAGTAAAAACTATGCATTAAAAATACTTCAATATTATTTTTGAGCTCTTCACCTATTTTCGGTTCACGAGCCGCCACTAGATTTAATATAATGTGATGTGCATAGAAATACATGGGCAAAGCATAGCAAATTCCAAGGGTAAAACATTTTATTTTAATACTATTTAACTATTTATTATATTTCTGCTTAAATATATAAAAAATAATAATATCATCAAGTAAATAAATTTTACTAAGTAATATAGTTGCCTGTGGTTATTCAAATGGAATTAATTCAATGTTTGAATGGAACCACGAATGTACGAGCTGTGTGTTGGTTTACCTGAATAGGGTTTAATTTCGGGCATAAAATCGAATCATTCTCGTTTGGCTATCTCCATTTCCCCTCCCCTACCCTCTTTTACCATAGTGGACGTCCGAATATCATTGCCGTCAGTTTCGTCAATTTTCCTAAAATACAGAGAGGATTGGTTTTTCAGCAAAACAAAGTCAATTATTCCGTGTTCAGGGTGATCATTAGGCCCTTGATTTTATGAAGGATTTGTTGTTGGATGTGTTTTATGTGACCTTTTGGCATCTTTTTGCGGTTTTCTTGGGTTTGTATAAACTGTCGAATAAAAACCCTCATCATCCTGTTGCTAAGAGAAGACTGAGGATAAATTATCTTCATCTTTAGAAGGTTTTACAGCCTTTAAACTATCATTAAGAAAAGTTAAGCTACGTCATAATTATGTTATTTCTATGCCACTATGTCAACTAGCGCCACAGGAATATCCAAAGTAAGATTGATACTACAAAATGGCAAACGTTAGAAACAAAAGATTATGATACATGTATTCAACAGCAGTTAACCACTTTATCAAACCCGCCATAAGAAGCGCACCAATTTGATTTTCAGATTCACCAGATCAAAAAAAAAATGTACGATAAAAAAAATTACTGACCAGTCTGAAAAATAATGAAACAGAGATTTTTTTCTTCATGACGTTTCCAAACAGACTGAATTTACGTTGAATGATCCACCTAGAAATACACTCATCGCTAGAAAAATAGAAGTTCTGTACCTCCATTGTGGCAAGACATAGAAGCTAAGTGCCAACTATCTCTTAATGCCAACTAACACCGATCTCCCCTAAATCTATTAAGGCTATTAAATTCAACTAATGGATTTTAAGTTGAATTGTTTATTGTAGTCTCTTTACTCTTTTTCTATATATACATTAACACATTGTTTCTAGAGTAAAAACATCTTTTTGCAGAATAATGAATTCGGCTCTTATTGAAATTGATGCTTTTATGTTTACATGTCACAATAATTTATGATGATTTAGAAATGCTGAAAATACATAATTTTTTTTAAAATAGTATTACTAATTTCGTGATTTCGTAAGGATAGTGATAAAGAGAGAAAAAGCGTATGAGCCGATCTGATTCGACTCATGTGATCGATAAACTGCAATATAAAATGTACCGTAATTCTTTTTTTCTCATTTTTTGAGCTTAACTATTTTCAGTACGTAAGAGGTAAATAACTTCTGAATTTGTAATTGCGTGTATAAGAGATGCATAAGTTTACATGTAATGTATATTAAGTTTGTTTGATAAAAATGTGAATGAATAAAAAAAGTAAATGAGATAATCTTTTTTTTTTTTTCATCTGAGAAACAGAATTTTATTACATAAGCATATAAAAATTTTTTGACTCAGTAAAAATAATTCATAGCATATATATATATATATATATATATATATATATATATATATATATATACATATATACATACATACATAAAAAATGAAAGGGAAAATTTGTAAAAGTTCGAAAATTTAATTAAATTTAAAAGACAAATCGCACAATTTTTTGGAAAGTAAAATATTACATACATATATTGTGTAAAGGTTGACATCCGATAACCATTTTAAAATGCACTACGTCAAATAAAAACGCAATAAACATATTAAAAAAAAAAATAGGGAAAAATCTAATCGAGAATTGGAAAATCGGGTTTCTAGGTGTATTATGAGGCTGATTTTGGTAGCTCTACGACTAGCTGTTTGTCTGCAAAGTGTCAGACACACATTTGTTTTTTTAAATATATATATTGTTACAAAATTGCAAATAATTGTGTTTATTTTTGTATAAATTTTTTCAAAGAGGCGTAGTAAGTTGATAAAGTGCTAATTTTGTGCATTTCTAGTCGTTTTAGCGTTGAAATAGCCTTATTTCCCCTTAAAAACGCATTAAAAAGCCCCAATAAGGCAGGTAATGGATTTGGCGCCAAATTTGACGTCTTTTTCCCACCTTGGCGATTTTTTTTGGCGACCTTCGCGAGAAAATCCTTATTAGGGATATACCAAATATGGAAGCTCTAATCCCATTGGCTGATGAGATATGGAGATTTCTTGAACGTTCCACACTTTTCTACAGAGGTATGTAAGGGCTGTTTTTAACACTTTCCAACAAGGTTGAAAAGTGTTTATGACTTGGGTTTGTCTGTCTCTCTGTCTGTCCGTCTGTCTGTCCGTCCGCGCTCTAACTCCCGTAAATATTTATGGAATTTCTTGAAACTGATATATGTTATTCAAGTTCACTGTCGGATGTTCCCTATTGAAAATGGAGTTTATACCTCTACTGGTTGTGTACAGGGACCCCGAAAATATTTCAAAGCATTATGTTCAATGAGAGGCATTTCTATAAACCATATTTTCATACCTTTATTGTACAAAAATCTTAATGAAATTGAAATATGTTATACAAATCCACTATAGGATGTTCCTTATTTAAAATGGAGTTTATACCTCTACTGGTTTGTGTACAGGGACCCCCGAAAGTATTTCAAAGCATTGTGTTCTATGAGAGGCATTTCTATAAACCATATTTTCATACCCTTACTGTACAAAAATCATAATGAAATTAAAATATGTTATACAAGTTCACTATCGGATGTTTCCTGTATAAAATGGAGTAAATACCACCACTGATTTGTGTACAGGGACACACAAAAGTATTTCAAAGCATTGTGTTCTATGAGAGGCATTTCTATAAACCATATTTCCAAAACCTTACTGTACATAAATCTTAATGAAATTGAAATATGTTATTCAAGTTCATTATCGGATGTTTCCTGTATAAAATGGAGCAAATACCACCACTGATTTGTGTACAGGGACACATAAAAGTATTCCAAAGCATTGCGTTTTATGGAGATATTTCTATAAACTAAATTTTAATAACTTTACTTTGCACGAAGATTTGTAAAATTGAAATGTGTTATTTATAAGCACAAACGAAAATGCTTTGCATAGAATATAGCATGATTAGCATTAGATTTACAGGGTGACACAAAAATATTCAGTTATATAAAGATCTATTAATAAATATTTGTTAAAAGTGTACTTTCGTTTACATTAAGCGTTTTTAAGACTTTCTAACATTTTAACACTTCCCGACAAGGTTGCAAAAAGTTAATGACTTTGGTCTGTCTGTCTGTCTGTCCGTCTGTCTGTCTCTCCGCGCTCTAATTACCGTAAATATTTGTGGAATATCTTCAAACTGATATATGTTTTTCAAGTTTGCTATCGGATGTTCCCTGTTGAAAATGGAGTTTATACCTCTACTGGTTTGTGTACAGGGCACCCGAAAGTATTTCAAAGCATTATGTTCTATGAGAGGTATTTCCATAAATCATATTTCCATACCTTTACTGTACACATATCTTAATGAAATTGAAATATGTTATTCAAGTTCACTATTGAATTTTTCCTGTATAAAATGGATTAAATACCAACCCTGTTTTATATACAAGGACACTCAAAAGTACTGTAAAGCATTGCGTTCTATAAGAGATATTTCTATAAATCAAATTTTCATAGCTTTACTTTCCACGAAGTTTTAGGATATTGAAATATGTTATTTATATGCACAACAGAATGCTTTACATAGAATATAGCATGATTAGCATTTGATTTATAGGGTAACACAAAAATATTCTGTTGTATTGAGAGCTTTATTAAAAATTTGCTAGAATTCTACTTTCGTTTACATTAAGCGTTTTAAACACTTCATAACATTTTTTTAAGTGTGAATATGATATCAATTTGTGTATCTGTCCGTCTGTCCGTCTGTCTCTCTGCCCGCGCTCTAACTCCCGTAAATATTTATGGAATTTTTTGAAACTGATATATGTTATTCAAGTTCACTATCAGATGTTTCCTATTGAAAATGTAGTTTATACCTCTACTGGTTTGTGTACAGAGACACTCGAAAGTATTTTAAAAAATTGTGTTCTATGAGAGGTATTTCTATAAACCATATTTTCATACCTTTACTGTACAATATCTTCATGAAATTGAAATATGTTATTCAAGTTCACTATTGGATGTTGCCTATGTAAAATAGATTACATACCAACTCTGTTTTATATACTGGGACACTCAAAAGTACTCCAAAGCATTGCGTTCTTAGTGAGATATTTCTATAAATCAAATTTTAATAACTTTACTTTGCACGAAGTTTTAGGAAATTGAAATATGTTATTTATATGCACAAAAGAATGCTTTACATAGAATATAGCATGGTTACCATTAGATTTACATGGTGACACAAAAATATTCAGTTATATTAAGATCTATTAATAAAAAATTGCTAGAATTGTACTTTCGTTTACATTAAGAATTTTTGACACTTTCTATCATTTTTTTAGTGTGAATATAATTTCAATTTGTGTATCTGGATGACTGTTATTCTGTCCGTCTGTCTGTCTCTCTGTCTGTTTTTCTGCACGCTAATTCCTGCAAATATTTATGGAATTTCTTTAAACAGATATATTTTATTGAAGTTCACTATCGGATGTTCCCTGTTGAAAATGGAATGGATACCTCTTCTGGTTTCTGTACAGGGACACCAAAAAGTATTCGAAAGCATGGTGTTCTATGAGAGGAGTTTCTACAAATGATATTTTAATACCTTTAATGTATAGAAAGTTTAATGAAATTTTAATATCTTATTCAATTCCCTATCGAATGTTTCCTATGTAAAATAGAGTACATTTCTAACTGGTTTGTATACAGGGGCACTTGAAAGTACTCAAAAGCATTGTGTTGTATGAGAGTTATTTTTATAAACCAAATTTTAATAATTTTATTTTCCACAAAGCTTAATGCAATTGAAATATATTATTTGTGAAAAGAGTGCGCCTTCTATCTAATATAGTATGGTTAGCATTAGATTTACAGGGCCGCACAAAAATAATCAGTTACTTTAAGAGGTACTAATAAAAATTTGCTGGAATTGCACTTTTGTTTACATGAGCGTTTTAACACTTTCTTATAATTTTAGTGGGAATATAATTTCAATTTGTGCATCTGTCTGACCGATTGTCTACCTTTCTATCTGTTTGTCTCCGGCACCTATCATCCGTGAATATTTTGAGAATTTTTTAAAAATGATACACTCAAGTTCCCTATGGAATGTTCCCTAATTAAAATGTCATTAATAGGTCCTGTACAACTAGTTTGTTTACAGGGACACCATCAACAACAACAATAAAAAAAAAGCCAATGTATTACGTTTTAGGACAGAATTTTTTAAAAGTTATATTTAAAAAACTTCTTCTACAAAAATCTTAAAAACATTGACATGTATTGTTAATATTATAAAATATATTTTTGTATAGAATATGATATGATTAACTTTCAGATTTACAGGGCTACAGTAAAATATCCAGAGAGTTTAAAAACTGTAATTATAATCTAACGGCTGCATTTTCTTTTGCGTTAAACCTTTTTAACACTTTCCAAAATGCCTAAGAGTAATTTTAAAATCAATTAGTCTATCTGTATGTTTTTCAGTCCTTCTGTCTGTTGTGCGATAACGTAGGTAAAGAATATTAATAGTTATTCGATACAACAATTGTGTACAGTTGGAAAGTGTTACTAATCAATGCGTACCGCATGATTTTTCTCCAAGGCAGTTAGTTCAGTTCAGTCTGAGATCAGCTTCTGTCAATGTTGCAGTGCATTGAGCCTCTTTGAAAGAGACTTGCTTTAAGTGTTATTGCTATCAAGTTTGTACTGTGGATTTGCTATTGACAGTTGTTGTTTAAGCTGTGTTTACTGGTTGAATAGAAGCTGATACTTGGTTTATAGACCTGTATTTTTCTGGAACTTTCTGTGAATAAATTACTGAATTTTTGTAAGTTCTGCCTTTCATTCTCGGACAACTCACGAACCCACAAGTACGTAACAATATATATATATAGATGATGACAAAAATTTTAAATACACGTATTTTACTTTCACATCAATAAAATTCATTTATGAACTAAATATTATTATTTTTCATTTAATCACAAATTGTAAAATATATATATATGGAATTTCTTTAAACCGATATATTGTATTGAAATTCACTATCGGATGTTCCCTATTGAAAATGGAATTGATACCTCTTCTGGTTTGTGTACATGGACACCCAAAACTATTCGAAAGCATTGTGTTCTATGAGAGGAAATTCTATAAATCATATTTTGATAGCTTTAATGTATAGAAACTTTAATGAAATTTTAATATGTTATCCAGTACCCTATCGGATGTTTCCTATGTAAAATAGAGTACATTTCTAACTGGTTTGTGTACAGGGGCATTTGAAAGTACTCCAGAGCATTGTGTTCTATGAGAGTTATTTTTATAAACCAAATTTTAATAGGTTTATTTTCCACAAAGCTTAATGCAATTGAAATATATTATTCGTATGCACAAAAGAGCACGCCCTCTATGTAATATAGTATGGTTAGCATTAGATTTACAGGGCCACACAAAAATTATCAGTTACATTAAGAGGTATTAATAAAAATTTGCTGGAATTGCACTTTCGTTTACATGAGCATTTTAACAGTTTCTTATAATTTTAGTGGGAGTATGATTGCAATTTGTGCATCTGTCTGTCCGATTGTCTACCTTTCTGTCTGTTTGTCTCCGGCTCCTATTATCCGCGAATATTTTGAGAATTTTTTAAAAATGATACACTCAAGTTCCCTATGGAATGTTCTCTATTGAGAATGTCATTAATAGGTCCTGTACAACTAGTTTGTTTACAGGAAACACAACAACAACAACAAAAAAAAAAAAAGCCAATGTATTACGTTTTAGTAAAGAATTTTTTAAAAGTTATATTTAAAAAACTTTCTACTACAAAAATCTTAAAAACATTGACATGTATTTTTAATATTCTAAAATATTGTTTTGTATAGAATATGATATGATTAACTTTCACATGTACAGGGCTACAGTAAAATATGCAGAGAGTTTAAAAGCTGTAATTGTAATCCAACGACTGCATTTTCTTTTGCGTTAAGCCTTTTTAACACTTTCCAAAATGCCTAAGAGTAATTTTAAAATCAATTAGTCTATCTGTATGTTTTTCAGTCCTTCTTTCTGTTGTGCGATAACGTAGGCAAAGAATATTAATAGTTATTCGATACAACAATTACGTACAGTTGGAAAGTGTTACTAATCAATGCGCACTGCATGATTTTTCTTTCTTGTTTTATATTTGTAAACGTGGAAAAAGGGAAGTAGTCCTTTTATGGTGCAACGAATTACTAAAGCTGTATATGATTTTCTGTCAAGCAAGTCACAATATCTTGCTTTAAAAAGAATATCAGATCTTCTTTCAGAAAAATTCATCCTTTTAAAATTCTGTCAGTAGAATTTCTTTATGACAAAGAAATTTCATGGGATTTTTTAGCAGAAAAAAATATTCTGTCTCTCAAGAATTTTTAAAATCTAATTTCCCATGTGATGATGCGCTAACTTTTTCAAGTGAAACATAAAGTTGTTCTACTGCTTCCACCCCCATTCTTGAACTTATTTCTTGTAATGATTTTTATTTAAGATGCAGTAAAAATACAAAATATAATGTTAATTGATTTTTCAAAAATAAATAAAGAAAGAAAGAAAGAATAACAATAATAACAATAAA
The DNA here is from genome assembly GCA_963930645.1 of Salticus scenicus. NCBI lineage: Eukaryota > Metazoa > Arthropoda > Arachnida > Araneae > Salticidae > Salticus > Salticus scenicus. The sequence continues at coordinate 271,651,364 of OZ005652.1, read as the reverse complement.
AAAATAATAATAATAACAAATTACGTTTATTTTAAAATGAAGGATAGACAGATTTTCCAAAAATATAATGAATTTAAGGTTAATACTATAAATTCATTACATATATTATTATAAATATATTATTATATATTATTATAAATTCATTATAAATACCTTATTAGTTCCTTCGGAATAAAAATTAATATATATATATATATATATAAGTTAAATTAAAAGTATTTAACAAATAAACAAGTATATATATATATATATATATTCACATGGCACAATCTGTAATAAGGAGCCATAATAATCTGTGATAATCCAGCCTAAATTTAAAATTTAAAAATTTTAAGCCAAAAAATTTTATTAAATTACCTGCTATTACCCAATTTTTCCTTTCAAAAAGTTTTACTTTCTCTTACCCAAATATATATATGTAGAATATATATATATATATATATATATATATATATATATAGTATATATATATATATATATTATTTATTCATTTATTAATTATTTTTTTTATCGAATTTTCTAAATTGAGTTTTTGTTATATTGCACAATTAAGGTTCCCTGAATCTGACTTTAGTGGTTTTTCTGCTTAAATGTCTCTCTGTGTGTGTTTTATCAGCATACCTCAAGAACAAATTGTAGTAAGAAATCCGACCTTGATTTTCTAAATCTGTATCACACAGGGATAATACACGGAAATTTTCGTTGAGATCAAGGAATTGGTTCGTGTACAGGCACATCCAAGAGAGTCCAAATTCATTATATCTATGACCAAAATTTTGGTTGGGTTTTTTTAACATCAATAAGTTGCACTAAGCAAAATGAAATGGACATATATTTTTATATGCATAAAAGGATGTGAAATATGGTATGAAAGTCATTCACCAATCGTTTACAAGGCTACACAAAACACTAAAATACAGTGGGACTACACTTGGAAATTGTTGGAAGTGCTTTTCAGGTTGCGCTGTGTGGTATTAGCATAGGACTAAATTTAAGTACACATTGGGGTGTGTACTTTACTTATATTATAGAAGATACACATGATTACTGATACTTAAGCAAAAACATTTATTGAATGAAATTGGTGGAAATTCTTTGGTATAATTTACCCCTTGCAGAAAAACTGCTTTGGAATGAAAATTAACTCTTCACACTTCTACGTTAAATAAAATATTTTTTAAGTTAATTTTTTAGCCTTTTTTTTTTTATATTTATGCGTTTTAATGTTACCTTAATACTAAGTCAGTTTCTTAACGATTGTGCTTTGCGTACACTTGTTCTCAGCGTAACTTAAAAGCAAACAATTACAAACATTGCTTTTTAAAGTTCATGTGAAGATGCTAATTGAAAAGTTTGTTTAAGAATAAGTTTAAAGGAGTGTTACGGGTGAAAATTGTCTAAATAATTTAGAATAAACTTTTAAATTTGATAACAACACTGGATTCTATATAAATGTAGTTACTATCTACAAAAAAGATATTTAAAAAGTACAAAAAAGCCAAGCTCAAAGAAAGAGAATGGATTAAAGTTGTGTCTAAAAAGGGTGTGGTATCAAATTCCCAAGCTTACATTCAAATACTTATTTAATATTCCCTTTTAACTAAATTTTCACATGCAAATCAAGTGCTTTGTGCTATGTTGATAGAAATCCTTCTTTCCTGTACTAAATACATCATAGCGTGTTTCTGAAAATTATTATTATTTTTATTTATGTATGATGGGCTTGACGGCCCTCTTTCAACGTTTTACGTTAGTTTGAATTCTTCTATAAATCTGTTCAATTATAGGATGAGTTGGTTGATTGTTTGGTTAATTGAGTTTTATATCGCACTGGTGCTGCGCAATGGGAAATAATTATAGGATGGGAGGATGGAAGTGCACCAAACTTAACACTGTTAAAACTTAAATTGATTCAACTTGTGTGCTTAACGGAGCTTTTGCGATGTTTTTAATGCAGTTTTTTTTTTCTTTTTTAATCTGAATATTTCAACCCTTGTTGTATGGAATAACCATATTATTTTTACGAGATATTTATTCCAAGAGGTTAAATTCAAATTGGGTAAATATAACAGGGGGTGGAAGCTTCTATGCTCCCCCCCTCCTTCATGTTTTTACATTAATTTAAATCTTTATATTATTTTATTCTCCGCATTTATAGGATGGAAGTGCACTTAATACTAAATACTTATAAGAAATCATGTTATCGAAATATTTCCGTCTCTGTTGAATGGAATAGCAAAATTAATTTTATTTGAGATATTTATTTTAAGAAACTTCTTTCAAATTGTGTGAATGTTTATTCATTATTTGAAAGATGGTCGCCAAGCCCATCATACATAAATAAAAATAATAATAATTTTCAGAAACACGCTATGATGTATTTATTACAGGACAGAAGGATTTCTATCAACATATCACAAAGCACTTGATTTGCATGTGAAAATTTAGTTAAAAGGGAATATTAAATAAGTATTTGAATGTAAGCTTGAGAATTTGATATCACACCCTTTTTAGACACAACTTTAATCCATTCTCTTTCTTTGAGCTTGGCTTTTTTGTACTTTTTAAATGTCATTTTTGTAGATATCATTTATTTTTTTAAAATAGTTTTTATATTTACTTGAATTAACCTGATACTTTACATCACATATGTCCTGGATTTGAACTCAGCTTTCATGCGATGTTGTTCTTTGCGTTAAACTGTATTACAAAGTTTTCTTTGCGTTAAACTTTCCATAATTCTGGTTGCTAGACATTATCCATGGGTTTCTATGCAGACTAGTATGTCGTGTCCATCACAAAACTTTCTTCTACATTTTCCTATACATATTAACGCAGTACAAATTATTTTTTTTTTTTTTCATTATGAATGCTGAATATTATCAACTCAGAGAGAAATTGTTGCACAAAATGTCCAACGGAAGTAAATTTTCACCATGCAGATGGTATCCTTTCAGTTCTAAAAAAAAATTGTAGTATATGAGCTCCACTTATCGGCCGATAGGCATTAAGATTGAATCAGCATAATATCTCATCATAGCCTTATCACATATTAAGTTTTATTTCATTATATGCAACAGAACCTGAGTATAACCTTTCCTTAAATTGCGAAAATCGCTGTATAGCAGCGCCACATGTAGAGATATTGGTACAAAAGTTGATAAGCACTATAATTTGTAACAATGTAAATTTATTTGTAAATTTATGCAATTCCATGTATTAGTTACTCAGATATAGCCTTCTCTGAAATTGCGGCAATCACTGTATAGCAGCACCATGTTGAGCAACTCACACCAAATATTGATAAACGCTATTATACATTAAGGCGCAATTGCATATAAATTTATATGTAATTCTGAGCAGTAGCTCCTGATCTCTAGTTGGAACAAAACTTTCGCCACACACATAGAACACACACACGCAAATAGAAACTTTCTAAAAATAGTCAAACTGTTTTCAGGAGCTCTTACAACGTGTAAATCCATTGAAAACCGAAAGTCGAAATTCATTTCAATAAAATGACAAGCGAAGCGGGCAAAGCTTGCTAGTATACTATATAGAAGGAAGTAGAAATCTTTATGCATCATAATCATCAATGCCAGATTAAAGGATATTAAAATTGGATACTATAATCTTGTACTGACTTTCTTATTCTAAGGTATGAAATTTATTAAAAAATCAGCAATTCAAGCTACAGATTTGAAACAAATGTTATTAAAAAAAATGTATTCATTTCTGTTTTCAGGGATGTAAAATTTAAAATTGTACAAAATAATAAAAGCAAAGATTCTTTTTAAAAAAAATAACTTATAAAAAGAAAAAGCAGTTCAATTTGAAATTAATATTTTTCAGGTAAACTGAGATGAAGCAATTTCATATTTGGCGATTTATGTCTCCTTGGCGATATTTAACAGTTTTTCAGCAATTAAGATACGAAATTTTGATTTTTAAAAGCTAAATTTTATAAAAGTTCCTAGATTAAGTAATTATCTATCTGAAAAATCAGTTTTCAAAGAATTCTGCACATTTATGAACTCTCTAGCTTGATTAAAAAAAAATTTCTTGACGAAGAAATTTTTTTCAAAGTTGTCAAAACATCTAATTTTACGCTAAATTGAAAATGCTCCCATTTTTTTACTTATTAACTTAAAAAGTTCGTATTTATCTCAAACTAAAGCTCTCGTTGATACGAATATTTTACTTTTTGTTTATTTTACTGCGAAATTTTGTTCTTCCAATATTTAAAACTTTACGGAAAAAAACTTTGCCGATTTAACATGGGAAAGTTGGTTTCTGTATAATAAGCATTTAACGATCTTGGGTTATTTCTGTCGATTTTATTATTGGCGCGTTCTGCTTTGTGTTAGTGGTAGTTTGTTTGTTTTGCTTTTCTCTGAGCTTGGCTTGGCAAAACGACCGTTTCTGCTTGATATTCAAACGGGGTTTGAAAGTGAAGGTAAATTCACGTTATAAAATTTACATTATGAAAAATATACTCTACATATGCATTTATCTAGTTTTGCAGACGATAAAAAATTAAATGATAGTAGAATATTTGATTAATTGATTAAATAAAATTATTACAAAAATAAATAGATTAAATTAGATCTATTTAAAATTGGAAGTACATAGTATGTAAAACTACAACTCTATGATTGCTTACATATCAGGCAATATATTTTATTGTCTGAGCAACAGCCAAGACTAATACGCAGAGCTTTTTTCTGGGTCTATGGTGCCTGATCCGCTATATTTGCAATGAATATTAAACTCTTTCGTTCAGGATAACTCAAAAAATATTTGTAGAATTTCGTTCAAACTTTCACAGGAGGTGCATTTTGCTACAATAAAAAATTCTCTTTATTCAGAGAAAAAAAAAAAATAACCATTCAGAAATTAGACCCCCCCCCCTTAATAACATAGTCAAATTAGCCATTTTTTACGTACGTCATAAAAATTAGTGCCGTCGTCATTTTCATCATACAAAGCTTTTTCTAGGCAGTTTTAGTGTAGCTTAAGGAGTTCATGGAGCTATTTTTCGTACGTTCTTATCATAGCTATAGTAGTAAGACATAGACGGATAATCGAGGGGGAAAATGTGATTTATTTTCATTCGGGGAAAGACGGCTATTTTACTCTCTGATGGCTGTCTTTCCCCAAGTGAAGACACACGGATAATTTAGCACATAAAATTTATGAATTATTTACGTACTAAAGATGAATTAAAAACTCCAGATACCCATTATTCTTTCTCATTTTTTTTTCTTTTCTTTATCTTTTATTATACTATAATATTGGGTTGGCCAAAAAGTATTTGAGTTTTTTATAATAGATGACGATACCTATTTGAAATGTAACAAATTTCCTTTTAAACTACAAAGTCATTATGTAACTTCAAAGCAGACACTTCAAATATAATTTAGAAAAACAAAGCGCACTATTTCTGCAACAGCTGTTTGTTTGGCGTCGATTTCAAAACGTAAAAACAAAAGGAACATTTTTGTCGTATTTCGTTGTATTACTTCCGAAATAGAAGAACGCTGCGCAAGCTCACATAAAGTTATTTAATGTGTATGGTGAAGACGCCTTAAAAGTATGGCAGTGTCAAAATTGGTTAAATAATTTTTCGGTCTGGCGATTTTGTTGTTAAAGATACACCACACTCAAGAAGGCCAATCGTAGTTGATGACGACAAAATAAAGGCATTGTTTGGATTCAATCGACATTTAACGACATGAGAGATTACCGAGAAACTTATCATATCGAAATCGAGTGTTGAAAACCATTTAAATGGATTTGGATATGTTATGAAGCTCGATATTGGGGTACCACATGAGCTCAAAGAAATTCATCTCACTAAGCCTGTTGACCTTTCTGATTCTCTCTTAAAACATTAAAACGTGAAAAAAACGATCCTTTTTTGAAACGTAATATAACAGACGAGGAAAAAAATGGATCATCTTTAACAACATTGAAAGAAAAAGATAGTGCAGCAAGCGTGATGAACCTACTCAAAGCACTATAAAACAAGTAATCACCAAAGGAAAACTATGCGGTCAGTCTGATGGGATTTCAAAGGTATTGTGCATTTTGAATTGCTACTAAGGTACCAAACCATTAATTCTAACATGTACTGTCATCAACTGAGTAAATTAAATAACATAATCAAGCAGAAGTGTCCAGAATTGGTGAATTGCAAAAAGGGTTGTGTTTCACCATGATAATGCTAGACCACATACAAGTTTGGTCACTCGTAAAAAATTGTTGCATATTGGATGGGATGTGTTACCACATCTATCATATTTTCCAGACCTGGCACCATCAGATTACCATTTGTTTGGTTATTTTCAAAATGTTTTGAATGCTAGAACCTTAACTGCTAATTAGGACATCAAATTGTTCTTGGAACAGTTTTTTGCCCAAAAATATAAGATCTTTTTTAAGCGTGGAATCTTGAAGTTGACTTAAAGGTGTAAAAAGTTCACCAAACAAAATGGACAGTATATTGTTTAATGAAAAATTTGTTTGTTTTGAAAAATTCACCTTTTTTTTTTTTATATAGAAAAAAAAAAAAAAAAAAAAACACACAATTACTTTTTGGTCAACCCAATATATTCATGTCTGCACAAAACTGACTTTCTTTTACAAATTTGAGATAAAAATCGTGTGCATTCATCATGGAAAATAATTTTAATATCTTTAATAAATAATTTGTATTGCATAAATTTGTATAGGATTATATATATAAGAAAGTCTTTTGGTGACCACAACATACTAGTTATATATTAAAACTAGCAGGCTTTACCCCCCGCCGCTGCTAACTATATTTAAACGAATTTTGAAAATTCCATATTACACACTAATATAAAATCTTAAAAAATGTTGAAAAAAAAAAAGGTATTCTTAAATATTAAAACAGTAATTACTTCACAATAATAAGAAAGCAATTGATTATATAAATGATATTTTTCATAAATTAGTCAAATATAACTTACTTATGAAAACTTATCCATTTCATTTCATTATATTTATTAGCAAAAGTAAAAGCAACGCAATATTTCAGCATTTTCAAAATTCAACAACATTCTATTCTATTACTATTTAAGTTTTATACTCTCTAATGGCTGATGCCAAACTTTTTTTCGTCATCAAAAATCTCTACTCGATAACATGGGGATGTTAGATCTACATTAATTACTATATCTATATGGTTCTCATAGGTAAGTAAAGTAAAATATATTTGAATTTCATTAAAATACAGATTAAAAAAGAAAAGTTTTTATCTATATAAATAAAGGGAAGTCTCTCTCTCTCTCTGTGTGTGTGTATGTGAATATGCCTCTGGTGCTAAAATTGATCACAGAGCTACAAAACTTGATATATGGGTACCGTGGACCAAGTTATCGAGATTTTTTCGATTTTCAAATTTGATTTGAAATTGGCTGATTACCATGCCCAGCTGGTAATCAGCCAGGGTAGCTCAATGGTTTGAGCATCCGCACGTAAAGCGGAAGGCCCGGGTTCGATTCCCGGCTCTGGTATTTTTCACATAGTTTGTATAAAAAATCAGCCTTCCACTCCAAAATTATCTGAAATGATATTTATATTACTTTACAGTTTTCAGATCGCACTTAAGCCGTAAAGTTTCGTAAAATTAACGAAAATTCGACTTTTTTATTGTTTTTTAAAAAACACATCCATTTTGCCGGAAAACCTAATGAATCGAATATTTCATTACATACGTAGGCATTTCTCCTTTTATAATTAATAAAAGTGCGTGATAGTAACAGATAGTACGAAAATTTGGTTAGCAAATCATCAGACTCGATGACGCCGTATCCATCGACTTTATGCACCGAGCCACGCGGATTCTCTTTTCAATGTCATTCTCCATTCTAATATATATCAGTATGCTGCCAGCAATCTATGTGATCAGATCATTACGTTTTAGTTTTGTCATATTTAAGTAGGGTTATGTTAAAATATTATGTTAAATAGTGAATTTACAGTACTGTTTTAAAAATTTGGTGTTGTATTTGTATTTTTTTACCCTTACCGTCATTAGTAATGGCGGCTACCAGACAATTCTTTGCGTATTCGTTTTTATTTATTTATTATTTATTTATTTATTTATTTATTATTATTATTATTATTATTATTATTATTATTTGGGGGGTGAGGTTACCAATAAAAGAACTGGATACGAACACTTTTCCAACATATGAGGATGCACTTTTATGTTGTTTCAATAAAAGTTAGAGGAAGTCTTTATAATTTAAGAAAATGTCTGCATTTTTTACTATTGGCAATGAGTTAGTTCATAAAGGCTGACATAGAAGGAACAAAGAAAATTATTAGATCAATATTGAAAAAATAGTTTAATTAGTTCTTCCGACGATTCCGTTGTAAATGTACATCTTAAAAAGTCATTTAAAGAAACAATACACTCAGAAAAAATTCTGTGACTGACATCTAGAATCTAAACTGTGGCTATAGAAAAATAGTTCCATATCATCCTTATAAATTCTAGTCTCCTTTGAAGGCAAGTTCTAGAAACCCCTATTAGAACTCCAGAGCGTTTGCCTATATTATACAGGTCAAACGTATTTAAAAATTTCTGCAAATAAATGCGAATACAAGAGGCGGGTTTTAGCAACTATAATCTTGGTTTATGACCCCGTTCTAGAAAATCAAGCGAGAATTTCTCGCAATTCAAAAGATTAAGAATATTCAGAATATTGTTTCCGAATCTAGAAATGTATAGACTAGAAATTCTCGATCATTTCGCCTATTCAGCTTATTGGCGTGCCTTATACGCAAAGCTCAGAAATCTATAATTCTAGTTAAGGGATTTAGAAAATGACCACTTATTCGTTCTAGGTGAAGGCGGCATATTTTTTTTTTTTCTCAGGGTAAAAGAAGGTGACGCATCAGTTTCTTCGACATCTAAAACTCAAATGAAAATTAAGTTATCTGCTGCCACTGTAATGAGCGGTAGGTTTATAACATTTGACAGGAAAATAGCTTCTATTGCGTCTGCCGTTCTAAAAGATGTTGGACTGATTAGTGACGAAATGCCTTTTTTCTAACCCTGAGAACTCGTAATGGAACAAAGCAGTGGACGTCATGCAACATTTAAGGTAGTAAGCCTGCAAAAGAATACTCAGAGCAAGAGATCAACCATCAGGGCACATTTCTGTATCTATAAGAGAATTTATTCCACTAATATTAAATTTTGAAATTTCGAACTATGAGGTGTTAATCAGTTGGTCAACGTGTTCATTTTCTCTCTCTTTCTCTATGCCTCTAATGCAGGAAAATGTGACAAACAAGGATCTTTTGACAATTCTATAATTTAAACAATTGCCAAAGTTAAAAATCATAAAATTCACATATCTCATCCAGGCTGTAGAAAGGATTGTGAAGCTGGTCAATGAATCTGCACAAAAGGTATTTAGGGGAGACTCAAGAGATGAATTTCTAATAAGAACTTTATACTCACGATTATCAATGCCAAAACTAAGTAATATATCCAATTTCCGACCTTAATCGAAAAATAGAAAATTGTTTAAAATCATATAATCAATGTAAATGCAAATGCAATATAAATATGTAAATATTGTAAATAGCTGCCCATCATGGTTGGTTGGGTGGTAAGTGCAGGGTAGAACTCGAAGTACAATCATCTCACCGTGGTTAAATCTAGGTTGTTAATGTAATAAATTATAATTGCATAACAAACGAAGAGCTACACAATGCGTTGTTCTGAAGTGTGTAAAACTGGATTACAAAAGAGGAAATACTGCTATTTGTAAAAAAAAGGGTAAAAAATTCAAATTTTGATTAATTTCACGAAAATGTGCGCGATCTACAAACTATAAAATAATATATATTTTTTTTTAAGATAAATGGAAAGAGTGTTAAAAAGAAGCGCATTTGAGTGGTATTAGAACAAGAAGTAATAATATTTGTATTTCAATAAATTTTTTTGAAATTTGACCTTTTTTCATCATTTAGTCGAACTTTGAAGGTAATGCACGAAATAAAGGTAGAAATATTTATTTATTATTTTTTATTATTTTTTGCAACAAATTGAGGATGTCAAAGTACAGCTTTTTTTGCTATTAGAAATCACTTATCCAAAATATCCATTTTTCAGCCCACCCTAATAAATATAACATGAATTGATAATGCGAAGAAAACCTAATCTGAATAATATTTAGAAATTATAAATAGAAGGCGTCCAAGAAAATAAATTAAAAATTTAAGATCTTTGAATAACTATAAAACTTTATAAAAGCAAAAGTGAGAATAAGCGATCGGTCCCTTTTCTTTTCTGATTTTTCATTGAGAAATGTTATTTATTATTTATATTTTTATTGCTATTTTCTTTTTCTTTTTCTTTTTCGTTTCTTTCTATATATATATATATATATATATATATATATATACATACTTCGTTGAATTCTAACTTTAGTATAAAATTAAAATAAAATTTATATAAGTTCAACCTCTTTATATCAACCTTTCTGAATTTAAATTTAAAACTAAATATATATATTTATACATATACATATATATATGGATAGATTTTCTTTTTGCGCTTTACGCTTTTCATTTCAAAAAATATTATAATCAAAATACTACCTTTTTTTTCAGTAATATTGGAAGTTTTCTGCAAAATGTAACTTATCTAAAAGTATACATTCGATTTTATATAAAACAGTCTATTTCACAGTATTTTGAGAGAAGAAAAAGTTTACTCTCTTGAAAGATTGTACATAAATAAAAGATATATCTTTGAGATATATTGATTTTGCATAGACTGTTGAAATATATTCTTAGTCTCACTTCTTATTCCGAAGTATAATGTTACACGGAATCTATGTTGAAGACTGAAAAACTAACTTATTCAAGTTTTATTCAAAATATTACGAATATCTATCAGAAATATTTAAGAAAAAAATGAAATAAAGTAAAATAAAAAAAAGCTAGCTTATAAAGTGTAAGGAGAGTTATCGAAAACAGTGATATAAAATTTATCGTTTGTGTATTCCTATTTTCTTTTTCAAAAGTCAGAAGAGACTTATTGTCTGAACTCACACGAATTTACAAGTGTATCTAAAAGATATATTATATTTCGAAATTTGTAGCCAATATTTTCAGTGGAATTTTTACATTAAAATTTTCCCTATATTTCATTAAATACATTCATGATAACATAAATGTTTTAGGTAACACGTGTCTCTCTAAGATGTTCATAATTTATTAGATATTTAAATATTTAAACTGTTTTTAAATCTATTATTGACCATTTCATCTAATTCATATTTATTGGCTTTGGAATTGCAAATCTTACAGATTTATTTTTTTTCAGAAAGAAAGAGAAATAATACTCATTTATTTATTTATTTTTCAAGATTTTTTCCATTTAACCACAATACTCTTACGAAAACATTTTCGACTTTCTTGTGTGAGAAAGTAGTTCGTAAAGAAACAGGAAGGTTCTAGTCGATTAATGCTTTTTAATGAACGTAAATTCTCGAATCAGTACAATGAAACTGCGATTACAACGAATATTCCAGTCCATTAGTACTATTATTTCATCGAATAATCTAGCAGCAGCCCAACACTCTAAAAAAATAACTATTACCAGCTGCAAAAAACTCTCTGTGATTGGAGAAAATAATTATTTTCTCCAGTCATAGAGAGTTTCTTGCAGCTGGTAATAGTTATTTGTTTACAGTGAATGAAGCTGTCACTCGTACCGCAAAAGTCACTATTCGACGAATGTTCTGGAACAGTCCAAGAAAACAGTCACTTGTTCTACAGAAGTAAATTAAATAACATCAAATTCTCCAGAGCGGAAATCTTGAATAGCTCACGAAGAAAATTCAGTCGCTCAGAGCACAATCAGCCAAAGTGCAATCGCTCAGAATAGGTGTATGAACTACTGTGAATCGCAGTGACTATACAAACACTACAGAAGTCAGCTCACACCAATTACACCTTTTACGGAAGGGGCTTGGATGTAATTCTATCCTGAAACTTATGGAAAGTTCGAGATTTCAGCTGTTATTCAATGTAGACCTTCGAAATTTCGGGAACTCTAAACTACTATTTTTCACCAAATTTGAACGCCCATTTGTCGTCAATGCTGACTTCAATGAAAGTGAAAGATTCGTCACTTTCTCTGCAAAACTACTTTCACAGCAACAAGACGAACCTTTCAGGGAAAAAGACTTAATTCGTTATAACAGTGCCCCCCTCTTCGAAGACTGCACATCCCGGTCAGCGTCTTTACATCTTTTCATGATTTGATACACGGATGAAGCTAATTTATCGTTAGGTAACACTTTTATCATGCAACATGGTGATTTCTATATTCCCACAATGACATTATTCAGTTGCTTATTAACGTAAGGTTTTCGTCGTAAATTTGGACGTTGTCCTTTTAGACGATTTGAACTGTAAAATCACTCACAGTCGCCTTCCTTCGGATTACTTCCATTTGCCTTTACTTCGTAGCGTGTCTTTCTACGATCACTGATCAAGTTAACCCTTTCTCTGAGGAACTCATGTATGCTTTCCTAACGTGCCTTTAAATCTCGTATGTAATCATTAAGCAAGGACAGCATTTCGCATTTTCGCCCAAACAAGATGTCCCAAGGCAAGCGAAGTGCTACAAACAAAATTTCAGATAGTGTCCATCCCGGGGTTTCGTGCAGAGCACTTCTATAGGCAGACAGAAATATCGGAAGATGTAAGTCTCAGTCGGTTTGATTTTTGATAATGAACAGGGGCAGAACAAACATGCTACCAAATTCAGGATACAAACGCATTGTCCGAGTCTTCTGTATTTCAAAATATCTGCAACAGTCGACATTTCTTGTTCTGTTTGGGAACAGCTTCAGACATCTTCTGAAATAGTCCATTTCCACGAAGATGTATGATTTACCTTTAAAAGTCTCAGATAACGATCCTAATAAGTCCATTATTATTCTCTCAAAAATAGCACTGCTTCCGTCCTCTAGTTAGAGTGTTTGGTCCCTTTCTCATCTATATGCATTTGGAGACAAACAATGAAATGAGTTTTTCTTAACCCTTTGCGGTGCAAGATAATTCAGATCATTTAAATTATACTGCCACCGGAGTTCATAAACTAAATTGAACTAAAAGAAATTTTAAATTTTAAGGGAAAAAAAACCCGGCTTTTTCTAATATGTTAAAAACATAAGTTTTTCTAAAAAAATTCTGGGATGAATTTTTGCAGTTGGGAAGTGAAATTAGGTAGTATAAAATATATACCACCGCCCCTGAAAGGGTTAATCAGAAAGGGTAAGAAATGCGGGGGGAAAGTATACTAAAAAGCACTTGAGAATGCTCCATAGAGTTTTAAAAAATAACGTGAGTGAAATAATGCTGAGAACACTATGTTGCATGTGTAAAACGCATGTTTGTTTGGTAGAGAATCCTTTAATCTATGACGTTAAAAAACGCGGACGAAAAGAGAAAAAATGAAGGTTCATTCATTTTTTAAGCATTGTTCTATGAAAGTAGCACTAAATTGTTTATATTACTAAATCGTTTACTAAACGTTTTGTACAAAATCGACTTGTAACTAAAACTTTTTCCTGTACATTATACTGATTCCAAATTAGAAACGTTAAATCAGTTCCTAGCTGCCATGTGAGGATATAAACAACCAAAAATTTTGTAAGATAGCCATTTTATTATACCTAAAAACTCTGTTTAAGGCAATATCTGTATTTCTACATGTTAAGTTGGGTGTGCTGATCTAGGGCAGATACCCCGTATGCTCAATACAAGGTGTCTGCTCTAGTCCAAAGTGTTATCATGAAACGGTTTTCATTTTGTTTCCAAAACTATTTGTCATAAGGATATACCTTCAACTGAAAAAATGTTGCAAGTGAAGTAAGTAAGAAATTTTTTTCGCAGGAAAAAATCGAAAAATCAATTTTGTGAAATTTACATGCAAAACAATTTTTTTTATATGGTTCAAAGATCACTCTCATTACATTTCGCAACAATATTCATATATTAAATGAAAAACAAAAAAAGAAGCATCATTTTACAATTAAAATCAACATATATCATATCAAAATTCGCAATTTTAAATAATTCTTTCGCTTCTAATAAGGGGTAATTAAGTAATTCAGTTATTTTCTGTATGATGTCAAAACTCCGTACTTCACTTTGTGTATGATCTCATGAATTCTTTTTGGAAATGTATGACGGTATATTTTTTAGAATAACGTCTTTATTTATTTATTTATTTATTTTTTATTTTATTTAATCAAAATTTTAATTTAAGTACTATAAATAAAAGAAATAACATGATATCCCTTATTTATCATGTTAAAACTTTTTATTTGACAAAAAATTTTATTAAATGTGTGTGCAGATTTGTCTTGATAAACAAATAAGCATTGAAGATTTTGTTTAAATTCATTTCCCATAACATTCAATATATTTTATCTCGATAAAAAAGAAGTAGATTTGAGTTGTATTTTTGTTTTTGGGATGTATTTACTTTGTTTAAAATTTCCGTAGGGCACTTTTCTCTTTTAGGCTTCATTTTTTTCCCTGACATATCCTGTAGGATTTTTCGAATGCCATTCAAATTCTACCTCCCCCCCCCCCTTTTTTACTTTGAAATATTTACAAATATACAAATTTTGGAATATGAGATTATATATATTTTTTAAATCGATGTGTGCTGAGTATTGAAAAGATTCGGATTTTAAAATTCCTATTTTGATTTTAAATAATCCTTTAATATATTTAAGCCAAATTAAAGTTATAAAAATAATTATACTGCTTTTTAGTTTGCCAGTCTTTACTTATGTATTTATGACGGAAACCTTTTTAATTTAAACCAATCATTTACTTTCTTTTATATGAATCTACACATTTAAAAGTTTTGTACTAAGTTCAATCATACATGTTATGCAGTAGCTGCAACCATAAGATGATGAAAATTTCACTACGATTTGGTGCTTGGTTTAACAAAATTTATTGCAGACAGACAATAGGGAAATTGTTTGCCATTATTTGGAGTATTATTTCAACATGAAGCACTAAATCATGGTAGAAGGCTTCACCATCGCATGGTTGCAATTACTGTAATACCAAGTTTTGGTTCAACCTAGCATATTGTAGCTTGGTAATAGCAAGTTTCGATTCAACTTACCATACTGCAGTTACTGCAATGTCAAATTTTGTTTCAGTGTTCAATCTAGCATATTGCACCTACTGTTATACCAAATTTTGATTTAACCTAGAATCAAAATTTTTAACAATCTAGTTTTAAAAAGAATTAATTCATTTATTAGCCTATACAAAAAACTTTCAACCAACCAATCCATTCGTACATCCGTATCACTTTTTTTACATTGAAAAAAAAAAGTTTTATTGAAAAAAAAAATACATATTTTGTTGACTGATTTTTAAATCAAATTTGTCATTTTAATTTAAAAATCACGATCAGTTAATCAAATCAACTTGCTTTAATTAATCAGAAGATTCTGTTTAATGGATATTTCATTAGGCAACATCATATATCACTTTGTCAACAGCAACTGAATGGACGATGTACTGAATCAAAAAACTGTTTGTTTAAATCAACAAAATTAATTTGTAAATTTAAACAAACACTGTATGACTCAACAAAATTTTTTGATTAAAAACACAAAATGATTTAAATTCTGTAATAAAATTTTCATTGAGGCTATATCACGAAAAATTTGAATGATTTAACAAATCTTTTTAAAGTTATATACTATATATATATATATATATATATATATATATATATATAGATATATGTATTGATAATCAGACAGTTGACATTTAAGATAAATTGGAATTAGATAACTGCATATTTGCATTCTAATGTTACCAAGGGCCGATTAGAACACAAATGTGCAAAATTAATATTTTTCTGTCTCAAAGATAGAAATAGCTAAGAATTCCTTTGATCCTGACCCGAAACATTCATTTGAGTCAAAACAAGAAAACAACTAATTTCAAAATAAAACTAATTTTAAAATAAACTCACCACAAAAAAAGAGAAACATGTAAAAATTATGAAACCAAAAAACACCAATAAATATAGTAAAATTTCCATCAAAAAATCACTTATAAAAGAGCCAAGAAATATGCAACGAAAAGATGCATGCAATAAGTGTGTCACCTATAAAATTCAAGTACCAGATAGCCGTTAAAAATACAGTTAATCACTGTACAGTAATGGCAAGAAATCATGGAGTAAATAAAGTGAAGACATAATCTAATTCAAAATAAGAATCCTTATTCTAGGATACAAAGATTTACAGATTACCAGAATATGAATTGAATAGTGCTGTCATCTGCAATTGTAATATGAAAAAAAAAAAAATAAATAAATAAAAATAAAGAATATATTTTTTTAAAAAAAATTAGGAAGGCATAATAAATTTAATTATGATGAAAGACCATTTGGATTAGCAAACTAACAATATAACATAACTTGATTTGAAATCAAGTAATTTAATTTCTAGACCTAAACTATTTTTTTTTTTGGAATAAAAATCCATTTAATTATTATTATTATTATTTTTTAACTAATTGTTTGGATAACTATTTATCATTGCTAAAGTTTTAAAAAAAATCGAAATTGTCTGTTTCTATAATTATCAGACACTAAATGTTTTATTTGTAGATCTAAATTAAGAAGAATATTAACAGAAACAGATTTATGTAAACATGTTTTAAAATTAGTAAAAAAAAAATATATACTTTACAGGGAAAATCTTTATGTTTATTATACAAGTCAAATTCCAATTGGCTATTATGGTTAAGAATAATTTTTAAATCCAAGAAATTAATTACATTAGATTCCAAATCAGTGTTACTGAGAGATAGATTATCAGGATAATCAACAGGTAAATCTTGATTTGTGTTATCCAAATATAATATAATCATATCATTAGTATATCTTAACAATCTTTCATCGTCACGTTCATAATAATATAAATATAGATCAGCTAACATACAAGATGCAATTCCACCTTGTGGCAATCCTAAACGTTGTTTATATAAAGAATTATTGAATAAAATATAGTTATGATATAGGATAAATCTTGTCAGATTTTTAAATCAGAATGAGTTATATTATTATTTACATTTAGATACTGCAGATTTTCAACAAAAAGTTTATTTATAATTTCAAACGCATCTTTAATAACTATATTATTAAATAGGTCGTTGAAATCAAAAGTTTTAATACCAGTAATATTAGTAATATTTTAAATTTTATTTTTAAGTTGAAAACTATTTTTTATACAAAAATTATTCTTATTATACATATACAGGGAGTAATCAAATTATTAGACTTTTTTTTTTATTTTGAGATTTTTTTGATTATCTAAAAAAATACTAAACGAAACGGCCTGGAACTTCATACATGCAGAGAACATTTAAAAACTCATTGTTTCCACTTTCGATTTAGTTCAGAGTGCAATTAGGAGACCAACCACACACTAAAGAAGAGCGAAATTACCCTGTATCATAAAAAGCTACAAGAGTCATGTAACTTTACTACATTATTGCACATACTATGTACAATATTTGTATCTTTTGGTGTGGGAGTGCGGGAGTTGCGGAAGAATTATTTAGACGGATATATATATTTTTTCAAAAATTATTAATTTTTTTTACAAGATTTTTGCTTACAACTACAAAAAAATTCGATACAATTTTACAAAACTCGCAGAAGAAATGACAAAACAATAGAGAAACATTATTCTGAAACGGAAATCTCACACGTGTAATATTTGCTGAGATATAAGCATTTTAAGTAAAAATTATTTCACTGTGTATGCGCGAAAGATAGACAAATTTTTATTGCATAGGTTGAAAGTTAGATATATTGAGCAACATTTGTGAAAAGCTCATTTGAATAGTTTAAAAATTAAGCAAATTATCCGCAAAGGAACGAGCTAGATTTTAGGTGTTTTCCAGAGTTGAAATTTCAAAAGAGGTTTTTCACATGCTGCGGATTTAATTTGAAGATCCAATTATTTCAACTACATTGCAAAAGTTCTTTTTTGCGCTCAAATCCTTATAGGCTGGTAACGTTAACATATTTTTAACACTTTCCAACAAGGTTGAAAAGTGTTTATGCATTGGGTCTGTCTGTTTGTCTGTCTGTCTGTCTGTCTGTCTGTCCGTCTGTCTGTCTGTCTGTCCGCGCTCTATCTCCCGTAAATATTAATGGAATTTCTTGAAACTGATATATGTTATTCAAGTTCACTATCGGATGTTCCCTATTGAAAATGGAGTTTATACCTCTGCTGTTTTGTGTACAGGTACCCCCGAAAATATTTCAAAGCATTGCGTTCTATGAGAGGAATTTCTATAAACCATATTTTCATACCCTTACTCTACAAAAATCTTAATGAAATTGAAATACGTTATACAAGTTCACTATCGGATGTTCCCTATTGAAAATGGAGTTTATACTTCTACTGGTTTGTGTACAGGGACCCCCGAAAGTATTTCAAAGCATTGTGTTCTATGAGAGGAATTTCTATAAACCATATTTTCATACCCTTACTCTACAAAAATCTTAATGAAATTGAAATACGTTATACAAGTTCACTGTCGGATGTTCCCTATTGAAAATGGAGTTTATACTTCTACTGGTTTGTGTACAGGGACCCCCTAAAATATTTCAAAGCATTGTGTTCTATGCGAGGCATTTCTATAAACCATATTTTCATACCCTTACTGTACAAAAATCTTAATGAAATTGAAATATGATATACAAGTTCACTATCGGATGTTCCCTGTTGAAAATGGAGTTTATACCTCTACTGGTTTGTGTACAGGGACCCCCGAAAATATTTCAAAGCATTGTGTTCTATGAGAGGAATTTCTATAAACCATATTTTCATACCCTTACTCTACAAAAATCTTAATGAAATTGAAATACGTTATACAAGTTCACTATCGGATGTTCCCTGTTGAAAATGGAGTTTATACCTCTACCGGTTTGTGTACAGGGACCCCCTAAAATATTTCAAAGCACTGTGTTCTATGAGAGGCATTTCTATAAATCATATTTCCATACCCTTACTATACACAAATCTTAATGAAATTGAAATATGTTATTCAGGTTCACTATCGGATGTTTCCTGTATAAAATGGAGTAAATACCACCACTGATTTGTGTACAGGGACACACAAAAGTATTACGAAAGCATTGGGTTCTATGAGAGGCTATAAACCATATTTCCATACCCTTACTGCACACAAATCTTAATGAAATTGAAATACGATATACAAGTTCACTATCGGATGTTCCCTGTTAAAAATGGAGTTTATACCTCTACTGGTTTGTATACAGGGGCACCCGAAAGTATTTCAAAGCATTGTGCTGTATGAGAGGTATTTCTATAAATCATATTTTCATACCTTTACTGTACACATATCTTAATGAAATTGAAATATGTTATTCAAGTTCACTGTTGGATTTTTTCTCTGTAAAATGGATTAAATACCAACTCTGTTTTATATACAAGGACACTCAAAAGTGTTCTAAAGCATTGCGTTCTATGAGAGATATTTCTATAAATCAAATTTTAATAACTTTTCTTTCCACGAAGATTTAGGATATTGAAATATGTTATTTATATGCACAAAAGAATGCTTTACATAGAATATAGCATGATTAGCATTAGATTTACAGGGTGACACAAAAATATAATGTTATATTAAGAGCTATTATTAAAAGTTTTCTAGAATTCTACTTTTGTTTACATTAAGCGTTTCTAACACTTCCAAGCATTTTTTTTAATTGTGAATATGATATCAATTTGTGTATCTGGCCGTCTGTCCGTCTGTCTGTCTGCCCGCGCTCTAACTCCCGTAAATATTTATGGAATTTTTTGAAACTGATATATGTTATTCAAGTTCACTATGGAAGGTTTCCTATGGAAAATGGAGTTTATACCTTTTACCGGTTTGTGTACAGGGACACCCGAAAGTATTTCAAAGAATTGTGTTCTATGAGAGTATTTCTATAAACCATATTTTCATACCTTTACTGTAGAATATCGTCATGAAATTGAAGTATGTTATTCAATTTCACTATTGGATGTTTCCTATATAAAATAGTTTTCATACCACCACTAGTTTATGCACAGGGACACTCAAAAGTACTCCAAAGCATTGCGTTCTATGAGAGATATTTCTATAAATCAAATTTTAATAACTTTACTTTGCACGAAGTTTTAGGAAACTGAAATATGTTATTTATATGCACAAAAGAATGCTTTGCATAGAATATAGCATGGTTACTGTTAGATTTACAGGGGACACAAAAATATTCAGTTATATTCAGAGCTATTATTAAAAAATTGCTAGAATTGTACTATCGTTTACATTAAGCGTTTTTGACACTTTCTATCATTTTTTTAGTGTCAATATAATTTCAATTTGTGTATATGTCTGACTGTTCTTCTGTCCGTGTGTCTGTCTCTCAGTCTGTTTTTCTGCTCTCTAATTCCCGTAAATATTTATGGAAATGCTTTAAACCGATATATTTTATTTAAGTTCACTATCGGATGTTCCCTATTGAAAATGGAATTGATACCTCTTCTGGTTTGTGTACAGGGACACCCAAAAGTATTCGACAGCATAGTGTTCTATGAGAGGAGTTTCTATAAATCATGTTTAAATACCTTTAATGTATAGAAACTTTAATGAAATTTTCATATGTTATTCAATTCCCTATCGGATGTTTCTTATGTAAAATAGAGTACATTTCTAACTGGTTTGTGTACAGGGGCACTTGAAAGTACTCCAAAGCATTGTGTTGTATGAGAGTTATTTTTATAAACCATATTTTAATAATTTTATTTTCCACAAAGCTTAATGCAATTGAAATATATTATTCGTATGCACAAAAGAGTGTGCCATCTATGTAATATAGTATGGCTAGCATTAGATTTACAGGGCCTAACAAAAATAATCAGTTACCTTAAGAGGTATTAATAAAAATTTGCGGGAATTGCACTTTTGTTTACATGAGCGTTTTAACACTTTCTTATAATTTTAGTGGGAATATGATTTCAATTTGTGCATCTGTCTGTCCGATTGTCTACCTTTCTATATGTTTGTCTCCGGTTCCTATCATCCGTGAATATTTTGAGAATTTTTTAAAAATGATACACTCAAGTTCCCTATGGAATGCTCCCTACTTAAAATGCCATTAATAGGTCCTGTACAACTAGTTTGTTTACAGGGACAACAACAACAACAAAAAAAAAAAAGTCAATGTATTACGTTTTAGGACAGAATTTTTTAAAAGTTATATTTAAAAAACTTTCTACTACAAAAATCTTAAGAACATTGACATGTATTATTAATATTCTAAAATATTGTTTTGTATAGAATATGATATGACTAACTTTCAGATTTACAGGGCTACAGTAAAATATTCAGGGATTTTAAAAGCTGTAATTTTAATCTAACGGCTGCATTTTCTTTTGCGTTAAGTCTTTTTAACACTTTCCAAAATGCCTAAGAGTAATTTTAAAATCAACTATTCTATCTGTATGTTTTTCAGTCCTTCTGTCTGTTGTGCGATAACGTAGGCAAAGAACATTAATAGTTATTCGATACAACAATTGTGTACAGTTGGAAAGTGTTGCTAATCAATGCGTACTGCAGGATTTTTCTTTCTTGTTATTTATTTACTAAGATTTGTGAGTTCATAAATAAGGAGCATTTCACAAAAAGAACTTTTGCAACGTGATTTAAATAATTGGATCTTCAAATTAAATACGTAGCATGTGCAAAAGCCCTTTTAAAATTTCAACTCTGGAAATTACATAGAATCTAGGCCGTTTTTTTTTTGTTTTTTTTTTGCCAATAATTTGCTTAATTTTCATTCTATTCAAATGGACTTTTGAAAAAAGTTGCTCAATATATTTAGCTTTTACCTATGCAATAAAATTTTTTCTATGTTTTGCGCATGTGCAGTAATATTTACTTAAGATTCTCATATATCAACGAATATTACACGTGTGAATTTTATGTTTCATAATAATGTTTCGCTAAAGTTTTGTCAAATTTTCAGCAAAATTTGTATGGAAATCCTTTCCAGTTATAAACAAAAAACTTTTCATAAAAATTAGTAATTTTTGATAAATATATATATATATATATCTATATATATATATATAGATATATATATATATATATATGCCCAAATAATTTCACAATTTCAGCACCATAACATACAAATTGTACATAGTATGTGCAACAATGTATTAAAGTTAAAAATCTCTTGTAGTTTTTTGTGGTACAGGTTGATTCAAAATATTTTCACTCTTCTGTAACTTGTGGTTGGTCCCCTAATTGTATTCTGGACTAAATAGATATAGGAAAATATGAGTTTTAAAATTTTGTTTACATGTATGAAATTTTAGGCCATTTCGTCCAGCATCTTTTTAGATAATCGAAAAAATGTCAAAAAAAAAAAAAAAAAAAAAAAAAAAAAAATGATTACCCACTATATGCAGATTCTGCACATCAATACGCATACAGGTTTTGGAGCATGTATTTATTTATTTATTTATTTATTTATTATCATTATTATATTTTATTTATTTATTTATATTTTTGCATGCATACTTATTCAAACTCATATAGGTATGGGCAGGAATATATGTGAGTAGGGTAGTGTAAATAGGGTAAGGTGAGTAGGGCATGTATTGAAACGTATACATTAACAGTGTATTTGAAAAATTTGTACTTTATTTTAATTGCCCACTTCTTAATCTTAGACTTTTATATATATTTTTTTTTATTTTATCTTATTTTATTTTATTTTATTTTATTTTATTTTATTTTATTTTATTTATTTATTTATTTATTTATTTATTTTTTTTTGCTTAAAATGTTTTACAAAATTTTTTAAGATCGAGTAAAAATCTTGAGGATTTCAATTTTTAGATTTACAAAATTTTAAAATTTAAGTGACATCCATAAAAAATATTTTCAGTGAATAAAAGTGCCCCAAACAACATTAAATATATGTACAAAATGTTAGCATTGCACTATAAAAAATTCTGGACATAGAGCGAGACAAAGTACCTGTCGTAAACTTCAGTGTCTCGACATAAGTTCCCTAAAGAAAAAAAAAAGAATTTATAACTTTACTATTTCAAGGATCACGTATAAATATGAGTGTAAACATTAATAACGTAAATAAATGAAGACATTTACATTTTAATGTATAACAGCTATGTCACACGTAAACACCTTAAGAATTTTGTTTAAACCTATGTCTATAGATTGCTAAAATTTTGTACATGACTTTATCAGAACTTTAGGCAATATTTTATTTACTGAAATTTGAGTAATATGAGGAGGGCGAACAAATATTTAAATCTGTTATACTTACAGTTCAATTCCCAGAAAATATGCGGTCGATTTTTCAAAGTTTTGCAATATTTTATATTTCGCCTCTTTATAATGTGTTGTATACGACAAAGAAAAATAAGGATAAAAGCAGACGTCTAGGTTTTTCAACTGCCATATATAATTGTCATAATATAAGGAAAAGCATATTGTATTTTTTAAATTCATATTTTACTTTTTTATATCACGAAGTGCTAGTTTTTAAACAAACAAATCCGGAAAAGAATTTGTAAATCATCGCATCAATCAAAAGCACCTTTCATGAAATAAAAATGTTTTGATTTATTTATTTATTTTTTAAAATAAATAAAATTATTTAGAGAGATTTCTTTAGAAACTTATGCAACAAATCTAAATATTAATGCTATTAGAATTCTGTATCAAAATTTATTTTATAAAGACTAGTCAGACTAGTACTCGTGGCACAACTCCAGTGGACCACGAAATTTTAAGTGAGAAATGCCGACCTTGGTTGGTTTTTACGTCGAACTAGTGCTGCGCAGATGGGCAATTGGAGATGATCTGGGACTCACCCCTAGAGGTGGTCCAGAGATGTGCCATCGCAATTTTGATCCTCCACGGAAGGGATGGCTCTCCCGCTTCGGTGACCCCCAAATGTATAACTTTTGATGGGAACATGGAGGACATTGCGGCCACGGCAGATTTTACGTGCACCAGCCACCATTAGTGTACATGACGGTCTTTGGCCGGCTCGAGTACCGAACATGCAACCTTCGAATTACGAGGTCGGCGCTCTACCGACTGGGCTACCGCGGCACTATCAGCCAGGCTAGCTCCGTAATAGAGCAACCACAGGTTAAGCGGGAGATCCCTGGTTCGATTATCGGCTCTGGCATTTTTATCATAGTTGGTATAAAAATCAACCGTACACTCCACTTTATCTAAATTGAATTTTCATGGTTGATGAATTAATAAATTAAATTTCAAAAGTATTAGGTGTAAGTATTAGGAAAGTTCTGTCGTTGTGTGGCACCGAAACAGAGAGTTTGGACACGAAACCAAGACTTTTAATGTGATCCAAAGCAGTAGTCTGATGAATTCCAATCTTGAAGCCCACGTCTGTGGAAGTTAACGTGGGACTTGTCCTGATCATACTGCAGCACTTTGTCTTTGACACCTAGTGGCTTTCCTGATCTGGGCTCATCTTTCAAAGAAAAATCACACAAATGAAATTTCGCAAACCGTCTTTGGCATGTTCGAGCTGTTACTGCGTCCTCTCCAAGCACGTCACATAAGTATTTTGTTGCCTCCATCGCGTTATTCCCTTTTTGGAACTCGTAGAGCATACAATGTCTTGAGCGCACTTTTTCTTCACCCATGGTGACCGTTCTACAAGTTTGGAAAAACCGACTAAAATACGAAACAAGAAAGAAAAATCATGCAGTACGCATTGATTAGTAACGCTTTCCAACTGTACGCAATTGTTGTATCGAATAACTTTTAATATTCTTTGCCTACGTTATCACACAACAGACAGAAGGACTGAAAAATATACAGATAGACTAACTGATTTTAAAATTACTCTTAGGCATTTTGGAAAGAGTTAAAAATGCTTAACGCAAAAGAAAATGCAGCCATTAGATTATAATTGCAGCTTTTGATCTCTCTGAATATTTTAGTGTAGTCCTGTAAATAAGAGAGTTATTCCTACCATATTCTATACAAAACATTATTTTAGAATATTAACAATACATTTCAATATTTTATGATTTTTACAGTAGAAAGTTTTTTAAATACAACTTTCAAAAAATTCTGTCCTAAAACGTAATGCAGTGGCTTTATTTTTTTTTTGGTCCCTGTAAACAAACTAGGTATACAGGACCTATCAATGTTATTTTAAATGGGGAACATTCTATGCGGAAAATATTTATAAAAATAACACTCATAGAACACAATGCTTTCGAATGCTTTTGGGTGTCCCTGTACACAAACCAGAACAGATATTCACTCCATTTTCAATATGGAACATCCGATAGTGAACTTCAATAAAATATATCAGTTTCGAGAAATTCCATAAATATTTACAGGAGTTAGAGCGCGGGAAGACAGACAGACAGACAGATGGACAGGTACACAAACTGAAATCATATTCACACTTAAAAATGTTAGAAAGTGTTAAAAACGCTTAATATAAACGAAAGTACAATTCTAGCAATTTGTTATTAATAGCTCTTAATATAAATGTATATTTTTATGTCACCCTGTAAACCTAATGCTAATCATGCTATATTCTATCCAAAGCATTTTTTTTTGTGCATATAAATAACATATTTCATTTTCCTAAAACTTCGTGGAAAGTAAAGTTATTAAAATTTGATTTATAGAAATATCTCTCATAGAACGCAATGCTTTGGAATAGTTTTAAGTGTCCCTGTACATAAATCGGTGGTGGTATTTCCTCCATTTTATACAGGAAACATTCAATAGTGAACTTGAATAACATATTTCAATTTAATTGAGATATGTCTACAGTAAAACCAATAGAAATACCTCTCATAGAACACAATGCTTTGAAATACTTCCGGGTGTCCCTGTACACAAACTAGTAGAGGTGTAAACTCCATTTTCAATAGGGAACATCCGATAGTGAAATTGAATAACATATATCAATTTCAAGAAATTCCATAAATATTTACGGGGAGCTCGGACACACAGACAGACAGACGGACAGGCAGATACACAAAACTGAAATCATATTCACACTTAACAAACGTTAGAAAGTGTTAAAAACGCTTAACGTAAACGAAGGTACATTTCTAGCCATTTTTTATTAATAGCTCTTAATGTAACTGGATATTTTTGTTCCACCCTGTAAATCTAATGCTAATCATGCTATATTCTGTGCAAAGTATTCTTTTGTGCATATAAATAACATACAGTACAAAGCCGAAAATCCGGAATCGTCGGGACCGTGGCGATTCCGGATTTTCAAATTTTTCGGATTTTCGGTCATGCACAAAAAATATAATATTTTGGTTTAAGTATTTGGATAAGGTGCAAATTCAAGTAAAAAATAATATATTACAATTTTTAAATGTATTCTGTAATATATATATATATATATATATATTTAATCAGCTTTAACAATAAACAAATTAAAAATTAAACTTGAAAAACAAAAGAGATTTATTGAAATATTTGCATACAAAAATTAGTACAAGTTACAATAGAAAAAAATTAATAAGAAATACATAGCACTTTTAAAACATTTCGTGATTCTTTTTTTCTTATTAAGTACTTTAGGTTTTCAACTAAAAGTTTGAGCATAGTTAAAACAGAATATAGAATTTAATTCTCAATTAGATAAATGTTTAAGAATTGTTACTGTTATTATAATCTTCTTCTCCCTCCTCTTTCAGAATCTGCAAATGTCGGTTTTCAAGATTACTAAGAAATAAAATACTTTTTCAATTTTTATTTTGATATATTTATACTTAAAAAAAAAAAAAAAAAAATCACTGTTGTTGTTGATGATGATGATTAACTCTGCCGAAATTGTCAGGATTTTTGGCGATTCTGGATTTTCGGCTTCGTACTGTATTGCAATTTCCAAAAACTTCGTGGAAAGTAAAGTTATTAAAATTTGATTTATAGAAATACCTCACATAGAACGCAATGCTTTTGAATATTTTTGAGTGTCCCTGTACATAAACCGATGGTGGTACTTCCTCCATTTTATACAGGAAACATCCATTAGTGAACTTGAATAAAATATATCAGTTTCGAGAAATTCCATAAATATTTACAGGAGTTAGAGCGCGGGCAGACAGACAGACAGACAGATGGACAGATACACAAACTGAAATCATATTCACACTTAAAAAGGTTAGAATGTGTTAAAAATGCTTAATGTAAATGAAAGTACAATTCTAGCAGTTTTTTATTAATAGCTCTTAATATAAATGGATATTTTTGTGTCACCCTGTAAACCTCAGGCTAATCATGCTATACTGTATGCAAAGCATTTTTTGTGATTATAAATAACATATTTCAATTTCCAAAAACTTCGTGAAAAGTGAAGTTATTAAAATTTGATTTATAGAAATATCTCTCATAGAACGCAATGCTTTGGAATATTTGAGTGTCCCTGTACATAAACCGATGGTGGTATTTCCTCCATTTTATACAGGAAACATCCAATAGTGTACTTGAATAGCATATTTCAATTTCATTCAGATATGTCTACAGTAAAGGTATGAAAATATGGTTCATAGAAATGCCTCTCATAGAACACAATGCTTTGAAATACTTTCGGGTGTCCCTGTACACAAACTAGTAGAGGTGTAAACTCCATTTTCAATAGGGAACGTCCGATAGTGAACTTGAATAACATATATCTTCAAGAAATTCCATAAATATTTACGGGAGTTAGAGTGCAGAGAGACAGGCGGACAGACAAACCGAAGTCATAAACACTTTTCAACCTTGTTGGAAAGTGTTAAAAATGTGTGTAAATCATCAATCACACTCTAACCTACTTTTTAAACGGGTTTCAGTAGATAATCGCCAATGCATAAAAGTGCACGTGTTCAAAAATGACAGAACTTTCTCTTACACCTAATATTTAAATTTAAATCTATTCTAAATAAATATATACTTTTTTCAGGTTAAATGTGTTCTTGAAATAAATTCTATTGATACTAGCTTTTAATATATATTTATTTCCTGTAATGTAGGAATCCATCTTATAAGAGCAAGTATTTTCAGTAAAAACGAGTTTACTTATATAATAGTGGAAGATTTTCTCATCGATAATTTTTCTTACTTTCAATTTAAAGCGAAATTTTCGAAAATTAGAATCTGTAAAAGTAATGAATCTCATCTTAAAATAGAGATGTACTGTTATGTACATCTCTATCTTAACAAACACCTAAACACATTTCCAAAGTTTTTCTTATTTTGTGTAAGTAATGAAAATCAATTCAGGTCACAATCTGCATTGTCATTATCAGAAAACTATTTATAGAGATTTGGATTGTTAGTAAGTAGTGATTTAATTTAAATTCTGTAGTCCTTAATGGTAATTTGAAAATTCTGTTATCAAATAAGATTTAAATTTTTAAATTAAATAAATTCCATTCAATTGAATTGGATAAATTAGAATTAAAAAAGAAATTAAAAAAAATTAAAACACTGTTTTCTCTATATTTATAAAAAAAGAAAATAAAAAAAAGAGAAAACTTAAAACTCACAAAATACATTTATTTTCTGATTTAAAATATTTTTAAAGCTAAAACATCAATAAGAAATCTTCATTTTTTTTTGTTTAAAATTGTTACAAAGTAATTTACAACTAGGAAGAAAAACATCGAATTTAAAACTGTGAAACTTTTATTAAAAACTTGAAAAATTGCTCCTTAGATAAATCGCAAGGAGGATATATTATAGAGAGCATTTAGATAACTTCTTATCCATATACCATTTACAAAAAGAATACAGTATTACTACATATCGTTCATTTCTTTCTTTTAATAAATTGCTGCAAGGAAATAGAAGAATACAATCTATATTTATAAAATCATTTGTCAACAATGAGCGATTTAGTAAATGAGTCATAATCGCCCATCCCCTGCACCTAGAAGCTTGGATCTTGTTGAAAACATCCATTCTGTGACGTACACATCCACTAAGAAGCGATTTTACAAAATTCGCCTCCCTGAAAGGGAAGGGGTCAGAACATGCTTTCACAAAAATCATCATATTTGAAAAAAAAAAAAAAAAAACGTAATCTACAAGATTTTTTTACTTTAAAATATGTTTATCAGAAACATCTCCTTTGGGGTCGGGGGGGGTGGGACAAGCAAGTTTCCACTTGTAACTCTCTTCTATTTTATTTAAGGAAGGCGATTTTTGGTATATGTGTTGGTTATGTGTGCCTGACACACACTATAAAGGGATTTTGCGATTTCCCCCAACTCCCCCCTTTTCTCTTCTCCTTTGGAGGTCGGGGGGGGGGAGCAACAAGCAAGTTTCCAATTGTAAATATTTTCTATTTTATTTAAGAAAGGCGATTTTTGGTATATGGGTTGGTTATGTGTGCCTAACACACACTATAAAGGGATTTTGCGATTTCCACCCAACTCCCCCTTTTTGTGAGAGGAATGGCACAAAACACATATCCAAGCATAATTTAATTCAAAATTTTTCAGGAAGATGATTTTTTGGATTGTCGATGAGCTATGTGTACCCAACATGCATTATAAAGGAATTTTGTGAAATATTTTCCTCCCCCTCCCCTTTTTCGTCAGGGGGTGGGGCAAATAAACCCGCTTCCAAATATAAATGAAATGTTTCAAATTATATCAGGAAGGCGATTTTTTATCTGATTTGGTTATGTGTACCCGACACAGATCATAAAGGGATTTTGCGAAATTTTCATCCTTTGCCCCTCACCATAGCCAGCGGGAGGAAGAAAACAAGTATAATGCCTGTTTTTAAGCATATCAATGCTCCAAATTTTTTCAGGAAGGCAATTTTTTTCTGAGTTGTTTATATATACCCCACAGACAATGCAAAGGGATTTTGCGAAATTTCCCTTCTTTAGAGTGGCAAAAGGGGAGGGGAAATAAAGCACATTTTAGACCGTAACTCTGTTAAAAATTATCTTATTAATTTTTTTTTTTTTTTTTTTTTTTTTTTTTTTTGTGCATTGAATACTCTTTTGTTAAGTAAATATTTGTCAAGTTATCATCTTAGTCTTTATGTCGTTTATAAAAAGATAAGTTGATGATAAAAAATAGGGATCAAACTAAAAAAAAATAATAATATGAAGAATGTGTATGTGCTCTTCAATAATTTTGCTGCCGACTGTAAATTGGGTGGATAGAGAAAAGCGCTCTCAGCGCCCGTGGGTATGATACTATCCCACGGAGTGGTATTAGGACCTAAAATAGCGCAAATGGGAAAGGCTTAAACGAATATTTTTGATAATGAACGAAATCAGTGAAATTTGAACGAAAAGTCTTTTGAATTACCCAGAAAAGTATTAAAATGTTTTTCAATCTATGTTGCATAAAATTATAAAACAGTTTTGAAGGTTTAATAAGGTTTATCCAATAAGGTTTATCCTTCAATGGATAGAAACGTGATAGCTTTTGCTTTACAAAACCAATCTTGTTTCAAATTTTATTGCTGTGGACTTTAGTTAAGAGGTACTGAATTATAATCCTGGTTTAGAAATAAACATTAGAAGTGGTTCGAAATCCATTTTAAGCAATGTGTCTCGGTGTAATTAGCGTTAATCTAGAAAACAATATGGTAGAGTGTCATACCAAACTTATTTAAATATATTTTTTAATTGCATTGTTAATTAAAAAAATTAAACACGCTGAATATTGTGAAAATTATGAATAAGATTTTAAAAAAATGCATGATATATATATATATATATAAACATAAAAACACTGTAATCTTCTTGTATTACATACATATGTGTTTCCTCTCATGTATGTAATCCTCAGAACACGTGTGTAATCACATTCAAAATAAAAATGTGTGACAATAAAAATTATATCTTTAATAATTAATATCACAATTAGAAGCTGTTTATATCGTTTTTATAGCTCTTTAGCTAAACAGCGTGGCGTTCAGTGTAAAACGTCAATGATGGTTATATGAGATACCACACACGTCCACGGCAGTTCGCAAATATTCTATGTTTTCTGCAGGTGCGATTCACATGCTATTAAAGAAAAAAAAACTGTTCAATTAAAGAAATAGATGGGACTTTAGACGAGATTATTACGTCAGATTCCTCCAGATCGTTGCAAATTTTCTAAATGACATGTGACATAGAACTGTCCTGCTGAAGCAACCAGGTAGTGTATTCTTTAACCTCATTTCTTGCGACGACGAGAGACTCTGAGCAAGGGTGGACTGAACGAGTCTAGTGTTAAAATAGGGGTGATAATCCTTTTCGTCGTGAGAAAATAAGCATTAAGGGAAATGATGACCGAAACCTATGAAAATAATACCGAATGACTGGATGTTTACTAAATGCCAAAATCTCATTCCATTTGGCATCCCTGCAAGCCTTTGTCCTTACTGCTAGTCTTAGGAAACGTGGTTACACTATAATTATGGCTCACCGGTCAAAACACAGGCAAACAACTTTGATTGAGGTACGTTCCATTCTACCTCTATCAGCGTTTTGTACAAAGGTTGTGCACTATTAGAAAATTTTGCCATCCCATTCTGTTATTCCCGATATAGTTAAAAAATGATTGTCATGAATATGATGTCAAAAGTGGCATTTTCAAAAAGATATCAACTTTGTTCACGGCCATGATTGATTCATAAACAAAAGCGGGAATCACCTGAGAACATTATTCTATGCCATTTATTTAATTATAGTGAAGACAATATGCATTATCATGTTCTGGTCACGGGCGAGGAAGAATAAGCCTCGATGAATCATTTTTGAAGTTTGCTTTACAGTCCTCCTGCCTTGAATCTGAAAGACATATTCTCTCCTTTCTTTCTTTGCAGATGTCATGTCACAGGATGATAGTAATGTTATCTCCAAAGCGCATATTAGCAATTTCCCGCATCGACAAACGTATTTCCAGTAATACGAATTTTTCCACTTTTACCTTATCCATTAACTTCTGATATTTAGCTCGGTGAATATTTTGAGATTATTTCTCACGCGTTGTCATTTCTGTACATTCGTGTAAAGTTGCTGTAAAAGAAACATTTGTTGTGAGAGCAAAATTGCTTCATGTGCCTGCTGTTGGCTTTTATAAACAGAAGCAGGGTACCACAAGCAAAATTATTTATTTCCAAATTTCATTCACCATTACCTTTCCCATATTTTAAATATGTCAACACAAATTCCTCCTAGGGTGCTACAATTTTCTTTTAATAATATACAAGAACTAACTGCTTTAAGAACTCTTTACTGATAATTTTTCTCTTTTTTCTATTAATATTTAATCCATACTTGTATTTTTTTTTGTTCGTTTGATGTGTACAAATATGTCTCTTTGCGAATCCAATTCTACAATATAATCAATTAAGAACATGTTTTACACAAGAGAAATTAAATGTTAAATTTTCATAATGCGGATTTAACTTAAGAATCAGAGAAATGTGTATACATCAATATATAAACCTGCTGAGAATCAGATTTACTTGTGATATGCTTAATAATTGATATTTTTGTATATTTGCTTTCAAAACCATATTATCTGGGAATAAACATTAATCCTCAGTATAAAATTTATAATAAATCTGAGACATTTATTATCAGTCTTGAGATTTATTAAATATATATATATATATAATTTTTTCAGTATTTACAAGCAATATAACCATCGGATTTTAAATACAGATAAGAAAAAATAAATCAGGACGACAGGAAAATTTATACTTAATGTATCAAGATAATAGCTCGAAGAAAAATAGATTTTATTACTTTTTTAAAGCTTATTTTGATAGCTCTAAATCTCTTGCCTTGTTTTTATCGTTAACAAGTTTATTTTCTTTGTAATTAATACTTCTTTCTGCAGTAATTAATCAAGATCAAATGTTGTTTATATTGTTTGTAAAAGATAAGAAGTACGCACTTTATGTTATTAATCATTGCCAACAGCGCTGGAATAACTTTTAAGTACCAACAAATAAATCTTACTTTTCCATCGTTATATCGTCCACATACAAACAATTAATTGTACTTTCATTTGGAAATACTTTATAATTATGAATGAAATAATTATTGTCGTCGGTTCCATCTTTCAATCACACATATTTTTATGATTATTTTTTAGTATATGCACGTACAATATGTTAATACATAAAATAAATATTCATAAATACGCACTTTTTTTATATAAAATAAAATACTAAAAAGAGTCCAAAATAGAAAACAAACAAATGAAATCAACTGTGCTATTTAGTACATAGAATAAAAATCGAATTGCCAGTTTTGATTATATCGAAAAAACCTTGGTATATCGTAAAATATAAACACAGATCGATTCATGATTTTAGGCATATCATTGCATAGATGGAGTTTTCCCTCAACATTTTTATTTTTACTTTCCGAACATACATATGTAAGGAAAGTATTGTAATCAAGTCAAAAATCCAATTTGAGATTTTGATATTTCTATATTTTTGATTTTGGTGATTTTGGTGAATCTAGCTCTTATAGTGTTTTTACAGGGACACAAAGAAAAATATTTTATCATCATGACCTATGGGACCAAGTTTTTAAAAGTGCGATAGCGTCTAAACGCCTTATTCAATTGAACAAAAAAATTATACACATATTCTAGGTCGCAGTTTCACGCTCTCTGTAGGTTTTGGTGAATCTAGCACTTATAGTTTTTTACAGGGACACAGCAAATAATTCTCTATCATTATGACCTATTGGGTGAAATTATTTTAAGTGCGATAGCATTGAAATTCCTTATCCGTTTGAGTTGAAAATTTATATACATGTTTTAGGTTACCATCACACAAAATGTATAGATTTTGGTGACTCTAGCATTTACAGAGTTTTACAGGGACACTAACAAAAATTGTTTATCATTAGGGCCTATGGGCTCAAATTATTTAATGTGCGACAACGACTAAACACCTTATTGAAATGAACTGAAAATATATATACATGTTATAGGTCACCGTCGCACGAACTTTATGAAATTTATAGAATCTAGTACTTATGGTACTTTTTACAGGGACACAATGTAAATTTCTTTATTATTGTGGCATGTGGGCTCAAACTTTAAAGTGTCATAGCATCTAAATGCCTTATCCAATGAAACTTAAAATTTATATAAATATTATAAGTAACTGTTGCACTATTTATAAGTATTTTGGTGACTCTAACATTTAAAGGTTTTTACAGGGACACAACGAAAAATTCTTTATCTTTATGATCTATGGACTCAAAGTTCAATAGCGTTAAATTAAATATCGTGCAGTATATGGAGAAAAATACTCAAATACCATATTATAGTTCTCTCTTTCGTTTATCAACTCTTCTTTCTTTACTTTATCTACGAAACCGTTAATTACACAATGTTCGGAAAGTCGAGTGGAGTCACACGAGATTTTTTGAGTATGATATTAATATATGTTTATTAAAATGACAGTCTAATTAAAGGCAATAATATAACGGCATATAGGTGCGACGGTATGATACTGCATAGAAAATAACGTTCTCTGCAATTAAATTCGGCAACTTTTGAGACAACCACAGGACTGCCAACCACCTCATTAATAAGCGTAGACTTGTTAACGCCCCTTGAAAATACGCCCCTTTTCCCACACCACTTTATATTTAGAGCATTTCTCTCCAAATAGTGTTACGATTAAATAAGAATGAAATTACTCTAAAAAATGACTGGTGTACAAAAAAAGGCGGTGACTAAAAGTACTACGCTTCATAATGAGATGGGCTGCAAGCATGGAACCACAAACTTGAGCTAATTTTCCTGGAGAAACTGTGTAAACACCTAGTGTTATGGTAAACCAGTAATTACACTCACTTTTTTCTGTACGTCCCACAAAATTTACTATAGGATAAACTTTTCTTTAGATTATCTAATTGGAAAAATGTGTATTAAGTATAAACCTATGACATGTCCGGACTAAGCGAAGAGCTCTAAGACAGATTTTTAGTAAACTTTTATTTTCGTCGGTTGCAACAATACTTCCCATTTGCGAAAGCAAAGTTCGAGTTACATGAACTCAAATGTTATTAGTTCAAAAAGTTGTCGTATCTGATAGCGCATTTTAATGGGCATCCAAGCAATAAATAACCATGAAACTAAGACAGTATGTGCAAAACTAAGGCACGATTTTCAATTTATAGTCATGTTTAAAAGGCTTGTGTTTGTCACACTTGGGTTTTGAGACATTTAATGTTTTATTATTTGCTTGTCTATAAAAATACAGAACAGATGTTTTTCAGAAGATGATGCCAAAAATCACGCTACTTTAAAATAAGTGTTGAAAACATCCAGATGTACCATTTAGCATATACATGCTGACATGCTGTTAAAATAAGCCTAGAAAGAATTTAATGATAATTATCTAAATGCACGTATAAAAACAGATTGCAAACGATCTTAAAGAAATACATAGGTACATGACACTTACTCTAAATAATGGCTAAATTACTCTAAATTAGTCAGTAGGAAAAAAATTATTATGTTATTATGTCCATAATAATGTTACGATAATTTGAAGAATTAACTTAATGAAGCTTTACTGTAAACATTTTTGAAAACGCTTTTTCTGACATATCGTAAAAGTTGTTGATTTTGATAGGTTTAGAACTAATTTCAGAGAACAACTGATTTTCTGAATGAAACAATCCTAATAACCGGAAATTAGTAGTATTTTTAATGATATATTTAATAGTTACTAAGAAAATTATTAGTCAATACTGGACAACCAATCACCTTATAGCTGCCAGGCATGTTCCTTTTTTACTTTCTCTTACCCATAAAGTAGGGAAAGTACTGTTTTAGGGTCAAATTTTCGAAAGTGAGTTTTTGTTATATTTACATGTTCTGAAAACGAAAATCATGAATACGAAAATCATGTTTTTAGAAAATGGTCTGTGTGTCTGTTATCAGGATATCTTAAGAACAAATAGCAGCAGAAATTCGAAACTTGGTATTCTAAATGTGTATGGTATAGGGATGCTACGCTAAGCTTTTCGTTGAGATGAAGCAAATGGTTCGTGTACAGGGACGCCCAAGAAAATTCAAATACATTACGTCTACGGCGGAAAGTGCTGGTATGTAGAGTTTAACATCTATAGACTGCATTAAACCAAATGAAACGTATATAGATTTTTTTATATGCCTAAAAACATGTCTCATGTATAATATGATAGGTAAATCATTTACTCTTCGTTCACAGGGCTACACAAAAGAACTAGATAAAAGTGCGACAATCGTTGCAAATTGATAGAAGTATATTTCAGGCTGGGCCATGTATGATAACTGTAGATTTATATTTAGATGCACAATGTGGTCTGTATATAATTTTCGAAAGATATACAGGGCTGCAAATATTTAAGCGATGACATTCTTTTTTGTTGTTAGTGGATGTGCTTTACTAATAATATTTTACTATTTCCAGGAAAGCTGCTCGGAAATTGAAATAAACTCCTCATAGAGATATGGAAAATAATGTATGTTTTTAAGCGAAATATTCATCGCTTGTTTTTTGTATATTTACACATTTTGAGACTTCTTGAATACCAAAGTCAAGTTTTTTAATGTTTGATGTTTATCTGTGTCTCTTAGAGGGACTTAAAACCGAATAATTTTAAAAGATCCAAATGTTGTTGTTGTATTTCGAAGTTAATATTAGTTTGTTGCTGGAATAGTTTGATCAAGATTGATAAGTTTCAAGGAATGTTGTGTGTGAAAATTATCTGTATAATTTTAAGTGAACTTATAGTGAAGCAGTAAAATGTTCTTTAAAAAAACTGCTGAATTTTTACAAGATAATTATATGTAAACAGAAATTTATTATTACAGACGCACAGAAGGCACAAAGACAGACAGAAAGTCAAATCGAAAATATTAGCATTCATCAAACAATACAGGAAGATATTTAAAATGATTAATACTACTAAAAATGCACTTTCAAACATTTCCTCTTACATATCGTAATGTATCCGAATCTTTCACGTGATCCGTTAAACAAAACGTTAATGCTAATCCAACCATATTCAACAGAAAAGGTGCTTTTGCACGTGCAAAAACTGATGAAAAAGGAGCCTTAGAGAAAAAGTTACAGCAGAAGGATTTTTATAGCCTTCATAACACCTAAATTCTACAGACCATAGGAAACAAAGCCTTATACACTGTAACTATCTAATTTCTTTTGTTTGTACATGTGCGCAAACTAGTAGTGACACGCATACTATTTTGAATAGGAAACAATATAATATTACTTTAAATAAAATATATTAATTTCGAGATATGCTAAAAATATTTGCGGAAAATCAAATTGTTTATAATTATTCATACTTCTAAATAGTGTATCATTATCTAGTTCTAGTATTAATTTTTTGCAAGCACAAGAAATTAAATATATGTTTAGTTTAGTTTAACAATCACGATTCTCTGAGTTTATGTGATATACCAACCTGTAAAATTATGTAAACCAGAGGAAATCAGATTGGCCCGGAAAATATTTCATCCAGGCCCGAACCCGGCACGAGTGTCGGGCCGGGCTCGGGCCGTAAGCCTGGCCCGTGCAGACCTCTAGTGTGTCTTGTCTGTGTGATTTTGAGTCTCTCTGTTTGTTATCAGAATATCTTAAAAACATATTATAGCAGAAAGTTCAAATTTGGTATTATAAATGTGTATCATATAGTAATGCTACACTAAGCTTTTCGTTGAGGTCAAGCAAATGGTTTGTGTACAGGGACGTCCAAGAAAATTCAAATACATTAAGTCTACGGAAAAATGCTGGTAAGTAGAGTTTAACATCTATAGTCTGCACTAAACCAAATGGAACGAATATATATTTTTTATATGCGTAAAAACATGTCTCATGTAGAGTATAGCATAGAAATCATTCACTGTTCATTTATAGGGCTACACAAAAGAACTAGATTATAATGCGACAATACTTGAAAATTGATGGAAGTGTATTTCAAGTTGTGCAGTGCGTTATTAATATAGGATTATATTTATCTGAACCATGTTATGTGTACATAACTTTCAGAAGATATACAGGGATACCAATATTTAAGCCATAACATTCTTTTTTATTTGTTAGTGAAGTGCTTTAATATAATTTACTGTATCGTATAATATTTTATCATGTCCAAGAAAGCTGCTCAGGAATTGAAATTAATTCCTCAAAGCCATCTGGTAAATAATGTATTTTTTTAAGCTAAATATTCATCGATTGGTTTCTTGTATATTTACACGTGGCTTTCTGAATACCGAAGTCAAGTTTTATACTTTGATCTTTGCATGTGTCTGTTAGAGTAAATTAAAAACAAATAATTTCAGACGATCCAAATTATGTATTTTGAAGTGAACACGTTTGTTACAAAAAAAAAAATTGTTCAAGATTGATAAGTTTCAAGGAATGATGCATGTGAAAGTTGTCTGAATAATTTTAAATGAACTTTTGAACTTAATAACAGATTTGAATTATCTATAAATGTAGGTACAATAATGAAGCAGGGGGTTGAGGAGGGCTGTAGCCCCCTTCACATAGAATTATTTGTCAAATAAAGCTGGTCTGAAGCCTAAGTTGAACTGTTTTAATATAGGTTTACATAACAGTACTCGCCATCTTAACCTTTAATCGCCAATCCGTACATATAGTATTAAATTTCAGGGTTAGAGAAAGTCATGTGAGTGATACACCATATTTCTTTCTTTCTTTTCTTTTTTTCTTTTAATTGTTGTTGTTGCAAAAATAAACAACGGTGATTTCTGGTAGTAACAAATTATTAAACGGATAAAAGGGCTATATATATATATATATATGTATATAGATACATAAATTTTCATTTATAAGATTACAAATAAATTTAAATTGTAAATGTATTATTTTTCCAGTTTAAAGTTTCCATAAATATTAGTTTTGAAAAATGATTTACACTTTCGGCATATCAAATATTTTATTTATATACTCATTTAATTAATTAATTTATTTATTTATTTTAAACAAAAAAATATTTATTAATTAATTAACTAATTAAATATAAAAAAATAATTTATTTTTACTTTTATATGTCTTTTTTTTTTTTTTTTTTTAATACTCAAAGCTTAATTTTGTTTAAAGAATACTTTATAAAAACCAAACAATAAGCTGTCTGTATTTAGTATTTGATGTGGTCCTAATTACATCGCTATCATGTTCCCAGTTTCAGAATAAGTGACTGAAAAAAGTTAGAGAAAGTTTAAAATTCATTCTAAAATGCATGTTACTGATCTATTAGTGAAAATAATGAATTAACGAAATTTTAGATCAAAGTAAAATAGACAGTCCGCTCGGTAGATAGATTACACACACCGTGTTAATTAATTATCAAAATTCAACGTGCTTTCATTAAGAATAAGATGTTATGATAAAATTTAGTATATAAAGTTCATTCTTGAAGAATTTTAATCTGAACATTCTTAATTAACTTGAAAATGATTAAATATAGTTATAATGTATTTATACACCTAATGACTAATTAGCAATTTTCAAAGTGGAAAGAAACAAAGAAAATACGTTCAAGGATTAATTATACTTTAAATAAGCGAGTTACTGCGGATTTCTTGCAATGATTTGTACGGGAATGGAATAAATAATGGCAAATTAGTAAATAATTAATTTAAAAAATAATGAATGTATTAGAAATATTAATGAATTTTTAACATTAAAAAATTTTTTTAAACTAAAAATAAAAGCCTACTTTGAGAATACGTTATCGTACATTTAAAACATATAAATTATTCTAAAAGTGAATACATTTTTATCATTGTAATTTAATATTCTAAATTTTCTAATGGAACTCATTTTATTTTAAATAAATTACTCTGCTACGCATATCAAAATGCACAAATCGAGTCTGATCATGTTTTCAGGATATTAAAAATGTCTTAATTTTTTGTATAGAATTTAGAGTGTTACACATAAAAGGAATGTTGGGTTAAATGCAAAGCTACAGTGATACATTTTACAGAAAAAGAAACAAAATCAATTAAGGCTAGTGTTTTTAACAATGGTTCTATATTCTATTTTTTGTACAATTACATTTATTATATACTAGCATGCAGTCATGAAAAGAACCGTGTTATAAGAACAGCATACCTGCTAGACGATATAAGCGTATATCTGATCTGTATTTATTTTTTTTTTTTTTTCAAGAATCAACTGAAAATGAATTTAATGGAATGTCCGATATTATTTTTTAAGGTAAAAAAATCCATTAATTTTCATTTTTCAACATTTTCTGATATATACAATTATATGAAATTTAAATCATCCATAAACATTCATATTCATTAAAGCGAAAAAAAAAAAAAAAAAAAAAAAAAATCGAAAAATTGTTACAATTGAAATAAAAAATTTCATTCATTTATTTATATGTCCTTCATTTTTTTTTTTTTTTTTTTTTTTTTTTACTTCACTTCAATTACCCGATTACCGTGGGTAGAGGAAGTATTGTATTCAGTCCAAAAATTCGATATCTAATTTTCACCTGATTTACACGTTTTAAGGTCTCCTGAGTTCAAAAATGTAGTTTTTGGCAATTGGTCAGCGTGTGTGTATGCATGTGTGCATGTACAGTGTGGAATCTTCTGGCATATCTCCGAAACTAATAAAGATGGTACTACAAAACAAATTGAGACAGGTCTGGTATACAGAGGATTTTTCCAAATCTTGGTTAAATTTGGGAAAACGGAAGTAAGACATTGGAAACCGAGAGTGGGACCGTAAGTTTGTATCTCAAAAACGGCTGTAACGATTTTCTTCAAAGTTTCTACGTAAACACTCTATTAGATGTCATTTCGAATGATATAGTTGGTTAGTTCAGAAAAATTGATAGGCGTCCTGCATGAATACCTCAATTTCAGGTCTCGCAGGTGCGTTCCTTTAAAAAGAGTAGTACGGATTTTTTTTTCAAACTCGCCATATTAACTCCCTTTTAAATATCCTTTTGCATGTAATTAATGTTTTCCTGTCAAAAATTGAGTATGTCAAGTTTTGGTAAAAACCGGTATCTCAAAAACGGCTCTAACTATTTTCTTGAAAGTTGTTACATAAATCCATTTTAGATATCCTTTATCCTTTATGTATAGCGTGGTCATTACAGGAAAATTAACAGTCCTCCTGCTTCGTTAGGTCAGTTTTAGATCTCAGAAATTGGTGTTTCAAAAAATAACTCTACCCGTTATTTCTTCTTATTTTTTAACTCGCGATGTAAATCGGTTTTACATGCCTTTATACGAGTATTAGCTTTCTCTTACCGGAAAATTTTTAGGTGTCTACTTTTGTTAGGTAAATTTATATATTTTTTTGATCGCATTATCCCCCCCCCCCCCCCCCAAAAAAAAAAAAAAGCATAAAATACGCGTAATAGCAGGTAATGGAAGTCGTGTGGTTGTTTCACGCCAGAAATTTTTTTATTTTTATATTACGACATTTTTTTCTGTTATAATAAATGTACTTATTGTAAATTTGAATATTTTGATTAAGGGAGAATTTAAAGCAAATAACAACTGTAGTATTTTCTCGTTAAACTGCTACATATTCGGCAATATTTGCGACCTCCTATGAATGGTGTTCATTTCAGCTTTATTTTTTACTTGTAATAATAAAAAAAAAAAAAAAAAAAATGTAGAAATCT
Organism: Salticus scenicus; assembly: GCA_963930645.1. NCBI lineage: Eukaryota > Metazoa > Arthropoda > Arachnida > Araneae > Salticidae > Salticus > Salticus scenicus. The sequence continues at coordinate 271,609,513 of OZ005652.1, read as the reverse complement.
TAATTATTAAATCATTATGAAATCTTAAACTTATTTTTGTTTTCTAAGCGATATAAAAATAAATTCTGCACAAACAGAGTTTAATTTAGTACGACAGGACATATTTTAATCAATTCTTCCATATAAAGGTTTGCAGAAACTGTGTTTCATTCTTCAGCAGCACTAACAATATTCATTTCTTAAACTTTCTGAGGTATAGCTTCACATAGGAGATCCTTGGCGGTTTTTAATCTTTTGTTGTTACTTTGGTGATGAATTAAAATGATTATCGCAGTTGTGTAAGTAAAAATCTTGACGAAAAACATCCGAACTATTTCAGTTCCAAAATTTCGCCAAAGATTTTTTACTGAAACTGTTCCAGTCCTTTAGCACGATTTTTCTCAATTCTATTTTAACTATTACTTTCTTCTATACTCAAAAGAAGAAAGTGTTGGATTCTTTTTCGACCTCGGTTTTTTTGATGGATTTTTATGTTTTGAGAGCTGTAGAACATGATTTGAACCTTTTTAGAAAATGTCTGTCTGTCTCTGTGTGTGTGAGACAAAATATTGTGGCGACTGTATCTCAGGCAATACTGCACAGAATTTCATGCAAATTGGTATGTAGTTACACATTGACATAAATTAGTACCTATCAACTTTTAGTAAAAGTTGTCCAACAGTTTGCGTTGCCATCCCGCTTTTTCTAAATTTTTAAGATGGTGGTATAGGACAAAATTTTGTATAAATGTGCATAAAGAGAATTAATTTTAACATTCATTATGGAATTTAAAATAATATTAATAATATTTGTAATAAGAGGTAGACAACAGGGAGAAAAAATGTGTATGAAAGAGGCTCGGCTCGCCTCCTCCCCCCCCCCCTCCCCACAATTTACTTACCCATAAGGTAGAGAAAGCATGGTTTTTGGGTAAAATTTTCGAACCCGAGTTTTTGTTATATTTACATGTGCTAAGGTCCCCTGAATACGAAAATCATGTTTTTAGCAAATGTTCTGTGTGTATGTCTGTTTGTATGTGTGTGTGTATGTCTGTGTGTCTGTCTGTTATCAACATATATCAAAAACAAATTACGGCTGAAAGTTCAAACTTGGTATTCCAAATGTGTATCACGTAAGGATGCTACAGTAAGCTTTTCGTTAAGATCGAGCAAATGGTTCGTGTACAGGGTAAATCAAGCGAATTCTAATACATTACGTCTATGGGGGAAATTGCATGTAAGTAGAATTTAACGTCTATAGACTGCACTAAACAAAATGAAACGGATATATATTTTTTGTAATAGAGATAGTCAACAGGGAAAAAAAATGTTGTATGTAGGAGCCATGCCTCCCCCCCCCTGGGGGGGAAGTCCTCCCTCGAGGGGAGTAAATTTTCATGATGGGTATCTTTCAAAAGAGCTCCCCAATACATTTAGAACGAATGGTTGAAACATCGATCTGCGATAATTTAAAATAGAGTTATAGATTTTTTTTTTTAATGTAATATTGAGAATAAATTCGATTTTTTTTTTTTTTTTTTTTTTTTGGATATTTAGTGTTATACAACTTCTCCAAAATGGAAAGCGTCTGCATTATCATTGAATATAATTTTTTTTTTTTTAAATAATAATTTTAATAAATTATTTTTACTGACAAGGAAACATTCAAAAGGTGTCATATTCAAAAAGTTTTGAAAAAAATATATTTGATTCTACTCTTCATAAAACACCAGAAAATGAAAAAATTATCGGCTGAAATTAATTACAGCGACCACAAAAAATTATCAAAATTAAGCATATTTGGCGATTTCACACTGCTAGGCGATTGATTTTGAGTACTTGGCGGAAAAGCAAAACACGGTTCTGTTCGTACACGGCAATCTCGGTGCTAGCAAACGTATCACCTAACAGCGCTAAATCGCCAAATATGCTTAAATTTGATAATTTTTTATGGTCACTGTAATTATTTTAACCGACAATTTTTTCATTTTCTGGTGTTTCATGAAGAGTAGAATCACATATATTTTTTTCAATACTTTTTGAAGATGAGGCCTTTTGAATGTTTCCTTGTGAGTGAATATGTATAGGAAAATATAGAAGAAAGTTATGTGGTGCCACAACATACTAGTTTTTTAAAAATGATTGTCCATTTTTTTTTTTTTTTTTTTTTTTTTAATTCTAAGATGAAATGAAATGTACTTATTTACTTATTTCTTTTTGGCATAAATTTGTTTTTTCTTTTTAATAATTTTTATGTTAAAAAGGTTTTATTTAAAATCTTCTGTGTCAATTATACTTCTATGAATTATTTACCATTTTTGATATCTGTTAAAAACTAAGGACATAAGTTTCAAAGAGTAAATAAATTACAAAAACAATTTAAAAATATTTACATATATTATTCAAACCATCTAAACTGTCGAAATTGCCGCAGTCAATTAATTGAATGTTATTTTCTAATTGTATTTTCACGCTTTTTATTTATTTATTTATTTATTTTTAATCTAAATTTTCGTTGCATAAACCAAAGTACGTATTAATTTTGTTGAAATTAATTTACCATCTTAAAGATAAATAATACTGGTTTAAAATTAAAAATAAAAATAGATTTAAAATTATCCGACTGTTTCATAATTATTTTTTTTTTCTGATCTAATTATTAATATTTATTTACACAGTGTAAGTTTGTCAGAAATATGACAATTAAGTTCACTTCAAACGTATGACATTTTCTTTTAATTATTAATTATAAAAATAACTCTATACCTCACTTTTAAACTGAATACATGATAAAATATATTATTTTTACTTTCTCTTACTCATAAGGTAGAGAAAGTATTGTTTTTTTACTTTCTCTTACTCATAAGATAGAGAAAGTATTGTTTTGGGGTACAATTTTCGAACGCGAGATTTTGTTATATTTACACGTTTTGAGGTCCCCTGAATACGAAAATCATGTTTTTAGCAAATGGTCTGTGTGTATGTCTGTGTGTGTGTCTGTGGGTGTGTCTGTGGGTGTGGGTGTGTGTTTGTGTGTCTGTCTGTTATCAGCATATCTCAAAAACAAATTATGGCAGAAAGTTCAAACTTGGTATTCTAAATGTGTATCATATAGGGATGCTACAGTAAGCGTTTCGTTAAGATCAAACAAATGGTTCGTGTACAGGGACAATCAAGAGAATTCTAATACATTACGTCTATGGGGCAAATTGAAGGTAAGTAGAGTTTAACGTCTATAGACTGCACTAAACCAAATGAAACGAATATATATTTTTTGTAATAGAGATAGTTAACTGGGAAAAAGAAATTGTGTATGTAGGAGCCTCGCCTCCCCCCCTGGGGGGGAAGTCCCCCCTCAGAGGGAGTAAATTTTCATGATGGGTATGTTTCAAAAGAGCTCGCCAATACCTTTAAAACGAATGGTTGAACCATCGATCTGCGATAATTTAAAACAAAGTTATCGATTTTTTTTACTTTTAACGAAAAAAAGCCTATGAAGGTATGCACGAATAAAAACAATAACATAAATAATCCAACATTTGTCATAAAACACTAATTTCTACAAGTGAACTGGTTTATATTTAAACTAATAGTAGAAGTATAAAATTTTGCTTGACTGAAAGTCATGCAAGGTTGCTCTAAGATTCAAGTATCATAATAAATTACTAAATAAAAAAAGTTCTGAATATAGCAACAATTTATGAAGAAAATAATTTCTGAAACCATTTATTATATCTCAAACATATTTTAAAAATGTAATTTTTACGTGCCATATCTAATTAAAAAAAAAAAAAAAAAAAAAAAAAAAAAAAAAAGTAAGTTAACCATTTTATTACCTGTAACGGGTCTTTTAATAATTCCAACTCCATTTAACTTACTTATTTTAACTTTAGAAATTATCCTCAAAAATCTTTTGTTGCGTCCACCTACGAGTGTCGAACTCTAATATCAACATAACACATTTTGATACATTTAACGCTAAAATTAGTTCGTATACATTACTGAGAAATCGGTTTCTGAAACGGATATTCATTGTCATACTGTAAATCAGATCTTATCTGCGGTGGCTGTGCATGTGAAAAGCGAATAATACGAAACGGTGATTTCCTAAAGAATTTGCCATCAGAACTAATTTAATCAGAGAATAACTTTGACCCAAATACACTTAATCATAAAAGCATACGATTAAATATTTCGGTACACTCGTTAAAAATATCGAATCATCTCTATTCAGGGAGAATGTAGATAGGGGATGCATTTTCCTTACTTAAATGGATGCATTAGTTTCATATTATAAAAGCTTATCGAAGTGCTTTAAGATAGAATTTTATCCATTAAGACAGCCATTCATATTTGATTTTCAATAGATGCGGCTATGAATAAAGGAGAGAGATTTCCGTGTGAATTATTTAAACAATTCATTATTAGAATAGTTAAATTTAGCGATATTGTATCATAAAGATTTTGTTTAGTAAAAATTTGTTAAATATAATAACTAAATTTTAAACGCATACTAATATCAAGATATATAAAATGATACATCATACATAAAATGAGGAAGTTGTAAAAAATTATGATTTAATTAATACATTATTTTTTTATAACTTTCTCACTTTTGAATTATCTCGCTCGATTACACATATTGCTGTTTTCTCTGAGTGAATGAGTGAGTGACAGATTCATTATCGCCCAGCCAAAAGACACGTTTTCAAAGGTAATTTAGCTTCAAAATATTTTAGGAAGTACGATTATTTTATGTGCAGGTTATTTATGTGTACCCAAGACGGGATTTTGAGATATTTGTCTTCCCCCTACTTTGAGACGATGGGGGGGGGGGGGGGAGAAGAGAACAAGAAAAATGTTTCAACCAGTAACTCTGTTCCAAAGTTTCTTAGGAGGACTATTTTTCTGGTGTGCGAGTTGTTTATGCATACCCAACTCACACTATAGAGAGATTATGCGAAATTTAAAATTTTCTCTCCTTCGCGGGAAGGCGGGGATCGGGATCAAAATCACGCTTCTAAGCGTAACCCTGTTCTTCATTTCCACACGAACGCAATTTTTGATGTTTTTTTTTTTTTTTTTTTTTTTTTTTTTTTTTAATTGATTGCATTTACTTTCGTAGCTGCAAACGTACAACGGGCAGATGGAGGAAGACGCACGCAGAGCATATAGATAGGGCGCTGCTGCACATGGTAGGTACAAAAGGCCGATATGGTGCATGCGGGAAAACACTGCGGAAGGCATTGGTGATCCAGTCAATGTTCATGTGTGAATACTGCGTTTCTGAAAGCTCGCTTGAATAAGATACTACCGCAGGCAATGGGGTGAGCATGTGTGGGCATAAAAGCCACAACAGAAGTCAGCGAGAACCCAAACCAATGTTTTGAATTATTTCAATGAAAATGTCTTTAAATATTTGTTTTTTATGAATACTTTGTTTTGGAGCCTGCGTTCGGGAAGTCGGTACCGCAGGCAGTGGAATGAGCATGGTACAAGCAGGAAAGACTCTACTGAATTCAGCGGGAATCCGAATCATGGTTTTGACTAAATTCAATAAATTATTGTTCAAATTTTTGATCTTTTGAAATTTTTATATTAAAAAGTGATGAGGAAGTGTGACCAACGAATTGGGCAAAACCTACTAGTATAAAATAAAATAATAATGTGCTTTAAAGATGTCATGACTGTCGCACAATTAAAATAATAATAATAATAAAAAATTTAAGAAATTAAATAATAAAATTGTTTTGCTATATATATTAATATCATGTGCCAGACATCTGCTGATGAGACATTAATTTTTTTCTCTTGCTGTATTTCTTTTCATGTAATTCATGTTTCTGTTATTTTGTAAGTATTTGTCATTTTCTCATGCCATATTGGAAAATATAAAAATAAAACATAACGTAGGAAGCTAAAGTATTCTATGAAACCAATATCAAAATAAACAATTTAATCTCGTAAAATTATTGTTTAAAATAGTTTATTTTTAACTCGCGAATTGGCGGTCCTTAAATAAAATTAGATCTATTCTTTGAAATTATCAAATTATCATTCAGACTTATTATTATTTTTTTTTTTTCAAATCAAAATTTTTTAATATTTATTTTATTGCATTGTTGTAATTGTGACGCACATTTTTTTTTTCTTTTTTTCAAAATTCTCTTTTTTCCATTATTTGTTTCTCCCCCAAACCAAGAATACAAATTTATTTACATTATTTCAATAATAGGCATCAGTTTCGAGCGTTAGTTTTAGAAAACTTGGGTTTTTATTATTAAGAAGTTATTAAGATCAAGTACTATTCCGATATTCAACGTATAAAAGACTGGCATTAAACTGAAGAAAATATTAATAATACAATAAATATTTACAATAAATTTAAAATTCTTATTAATCGTAATAATCTTTAACGAAATATGTTAATTTAATAGATAAAGTGGTTTTTATATTAACTTAATCAATACGTTATTGTATTGATTAAGTTATATTGATTGTTACATTGTATTCATAAGGGAAAAAAAAATTAAATTAAATTATGAAGCATTAAAAATTATAGCGTTTATTTATTTGTTGCAGTATTTAACCTATCTGCAACACTTTTCGTGACAGTTACAATAAAAATACTTACAAATATAATTAATGTTTTAATAATTCTTTTACTAAAGTTAAATTTAATTTGAGGCAATTCTTCAACGTTATTATATATATATATATATATATATATATATAAAACTGTAACCCTTGGGCATTCTCGTATCTGTCATAGAGCACTTATTGTTATGATCACTTAATCTTGCTGATTTAGTGAGTTCCATACATTTTTCATGCCTCGCAGAATATTGAGAAACTGTTACGACCCACTGGGAATATATATAATACAGATTCAGAGATAATAGATAACTTCCATTCAGAAAAGTGGTTTTATCAGGTACGTGTATAGGTCAAATAGGAAAAGAATAAAAATAAATATTTTTTTTCTAAATTACACACACGCTTTTATAAACAGTATTATTTATCATATAATTAAAAGATTCTGTGAGCTTTTCCTTGTAAATTATATAGTTTAAAAAAATATATATATTGCTGCAAATAATTTAACAATAATGTAGATATCAATTTTTTCTGATAATTTCTTATGTTACTTTTGAAAAAAGGTCTTTGAAAATAATTCTAAATTTACATTTGGCCAAACTTCTTAATTCTTTCAATAATCATTAAGCTCTCTTGCAATTATTTACTGCATATTTATATTTAAGATTTAATTCTGACTTTGCATATTATAATAAACCTAAGTTGCGATAAATGTGAACCCAGGAAAATTTTAAAAACTAGTGGATCTGCAGATCAGGAGCCTCAACGTCCTATTTACATCAGACATTATTCAATAGGTCATTTTTATTTATTCCTTATTATATAATCGTATATATTGATTCTATCGACTTGTTACCATAATCAGATACATTCTTAAGGGGGGTTGCCACCCCCCTCAACCCCCCGCTGTATCTCTATTTGTATATCCTATAAAGTGTTACAGAATTGTAAATAATCGCATTTATCTTTGTATAAATTCTTTCAAAAGGTTTAGTAAAGTTAATAAAATGCTAACTTTGTGCATTTCTAGTCGTTTTAGCGTAAAATCGCCTAATTTTCCCTTAAAAACACTTAAAAAAGCTACTATAAGGGAAGAAATGGATTTGCCGCCAAATTTGGCGACTATTTCCCTCCTTGGCTATTTTTTGGCGACCTTGGCGAGAAAATCCTTATTAGGGATATACCAAATATGGAAGCTCTAATCTCATTATGAGATACGAGAATTTTCCAGAACAGTCTGTGTTCGATAGAAAAGTATAAAAGGAACATTTCTTCACCAAGGCGGTCAGTGTCAGATCTGTGTCAGTTTCGTCAAATGCTTGCTTTGCTTTGAGTCTCTTTGGATGAGACTTTCTTTATGTGTTATTGCTACACAGTTTGTACTGTTGTTTTGCTGTTAACGGCTGTTGTTTAAGCTGTGTTTACTGGTTGATTTGAAGCTGATACTTGGTTTATAGACCTGTATTTTTCTGGAACTTTCTGTGAATACATCACTGAATTTTTGAAAGTTTCGCCTTTCATTCTCAAACAACTTACGGACCCCCAAGTACGCAACAATATGTATTCTTAATAAACGACGGTCTTGTATTATTTCCCTGAAATTCATAAATACCAAATTTCATAACTATCACTTTTCATACAAAAAAAAATTACATAGCATATCGGAAATATTTTGCGTAACCTTTAAACTAATTTCTAAGTCTATGCCCACAATTATCAACAAGAAAACATGCTTTTAATATTCTAATAGAATTGCATTATATTTGATGGGGTATAACCATGTTAAAATACACTTTTAAGAAATACCGACAATAGACCGTAATAGTACGAAATTCCTTTATGTATCCCGGAAAAGTAGCCACAGTCATTATAAACGCCAATAATAAGAATAAACCAAATTAATTATAACTCATTAATTTTTCAAACTAATTTGACATCATTTGGATGATTACAGTACATACTCGGAATTATTTTGTGTGGTCCCATAAATTATTTAGTCTATACATAACCTTTTTAAAGAGAAAACATGATTTTAAGCATCTTTAAAATGTATGTTAACTTTATTAAGTTCAATTCAGCATAAACGCATTAAAGTGCGCGCTTAAATTAAAAATTTGTCCATAGGCTCTAATGTTACGAAATTCTTTCGTGTGTCTTTGTAAACGAACCATAAACATTGTATACACCAGTAAAAACTATTCAGCTTATTTTGCGTTTAAAATTAATAATTGTTCCAAATTTAACATAGTTCGCATGACTACGTGACATTATCAGAACACTTTTGTAAGGTCCTGTACATTAATTAGAAAGCTTAAGAGCACATATTTTCTTCAAACAACATTAGTTTAAGCATATTACTCACGTACGCTAGTTTCATTTTCTTCATTGCAAAGTAATGATATTAAAATGCGTTTAAAAGAAATTCACCCCTTATGCCGTAATGTTAAGAATTTTGGCGTGTCCCTATAAACATTTTTTAACCAATATAGCAATAAAAATTATACAGCTACTTACGTTTATGCAAAGCTGGAAGGTGTGTGCGCCAATTTGCAAGTCAATCGAAGGAATTTTGCGGCTGCTATTGCGGTACATACAAATTCTTCCCATAGACCGTAATGATAAAAAAAAAAAAAAATTGCATTCGGGAGTGCCGACAGAAGTGAAAACGTGAACAATTACGTGTGTATTTCTTGAATCGTCAGGAAATATTTTATTGCGTAGTAAATACTTTTAAATGAAGTGTTTTTTTATTCATTAATATAAACTACTACAACAAAAATTATATTACAATTTTATATAATGCGCTAACTGCAATAGAGACAGTGTCCGGAGATAAGAGAAGTTGTGTAGAGCCGCACCAGATTGGAAAAACGTAAGAAAAATGGCGGCTTTGGCCTTTCGCACTGTTTTGTGAGGTCTAACTGGAATAGAGACAGTGTCCGGAGATGAGAGAATTCGTGTAGAGCCGCACCAGATTGTTAAAACGTGAGAAAAATGAATCTTTAAGAGACAGTGGCCGGAGATGAGAGAAGTCGTGTAAAGCCGCACCAGATTGTAAAAACGTGAGAAAAATGGCGGCTTAGGCCTTTCTCACGGTTTTGTGAGGTCTAACTGGAATAGAGACAGTGTCCAGAAATGAGGGAAGTCGTGTAGAGCCGCAACAGATTTTAAAAACGTGAGAAAAATGGTGGCTTTGGTCTTTCTCATGGTTCTGTGAAGTCTAACTGCAACGATTCCGGCTGCAATCTTTAAGAGACTGTGTCCGGAGAAGAGTGAAGTCGTGTAGAGCCGCACCCGATTGTAAAAACGTGAAAAAAATGGCGGCTTTGGTCTTTCTCACTGTTTTGTGAGGTCTAACTGCAACGTTTCCGGCTGAAATCTTTAAGAGACAGAGGCCGGAGATGAGAGAAGTCGTGTAAAGCCGCACCAGATTTTAAAAACGTGAGAAAAATGGCGGCTTTTGTCTTTCTCATGGTTCTGTGAAGTCTAACTGCAACGTTTCTGGCTTCAATCTTTAAAAGACTGTGTCCGGAGATAAGTGAAGTCGTGTAGAGCCGCACCCGATTGTAAAAACGTGAGAAAAATGGCGGCTTTGGCATTTCTCACGGTTTTATGAGGTCTAACTGGAATAGAGACAGTGTCCGGAAATGAGAGAAGTCGTGTAAAGCCGCACTAGATTGTAAAAACGTGAGAAAAATGGCGGCTTTGGCCTTTCGCACTGTTTTGTGAGGTCTAACTGGAATAAAGACAGTGTCCGGAGATGAGAGAATTCGTGTAGAGCCGCACCAGATTGTTAAAACGTGAGAAAAATGAATCTTTAAGAGACAGTGGCCGGAGATGAGAGAAGTCGTCTAAAGCCGCACCAGATTGTAAAAACGTGAGAAAAATGGCGGCTTAGGCCTTTCTCACGGTTTTGTGAGGTCTAACTGGAATAGAGACAGTGCCGGAAATGAGGGAAGTCGTGTAGAGCCGCACCAGATTGTAAAAACGTGAGAGAAATTGCGGCTTTGGCCTTTATCACGGTTTTGTGAGGTCTAACTGGTACGTTTCCGGCTGCAATCTTTAAGAAACAGTGTCCGGAAATGAGAGAAGTCGTGTAGAGCCGCACCAGATTTTAAAAACGTGAGAAAAATGGCGGCTTTGGTCTTTCTCATGGTTCTGTGAAGTCTAACTGCAACGTTTCCGGCTGCAATCTTTAAGAGACTGTGTCCGGAGATGACTGAAGTCATGTAGAGCCGCACCCGATTGTAAAAACGTGAGAAAAATGGCGGCTTTGGCCTTTTTCACGGTTTTGTGAGGTCTAACTGCAACGTTTCCGGCTGAAATCTTTAAGAGACAGTGGCCGGAGATGAGAGAAGTCGTGTAAAGCCGCACCAGATTGTAAAAACGTAAGAGAAATGGCGGCTTTGGTCTTTCTCACTGTTTTGTGAGGTCTAACTGCAACGTTTCCGGCTGAAATCTTTAAGAGACAGAGGCCGGAGATGAGAGAAGTCGTGTAGAGCCGCACCCGATTGTAAAAACGTGAGAAAAATGGCGGCTTTGGCATTTCTCACGGTTTTATGAGGTCTAACTGGAATAGAGACAGTGTCCGGAAATGAGAGAAGTCGTGTAGAGCCGCACCAGGTTGTAAAAACGTGAGAGAAATGGCGGCTTTGGCCTTTATCATGGTTTTGTGAGGTCTAACTGGAACGTTTTCGGCTGCAATCTTTAAGAGGCAGTGTCCAGAAATGACAGAAGTCGTGTAGAGCCGCACGAGATTTTAAAAACGTGAGAAAAATGGCGGCTTTGGTCTTTCTCATGGTTCTGTGAAGTCTAACTGCAACGTTTCCGGCTGAAATCTTTAAGAGACGGTGTCCGGTGATGAGTGAAGTCGTGTAGAGCCACACCCGATTGTAAAAACTTGAGAAAAATGGCGGCTTTGGCCTTTCTCACTGTTTTGTGTGGTCTAACTGCAATAGAGACAGTGTCCGGAGATGAGAGAAGTCGTGTAGAGCCGCACCAGATTGTAAAAACGTGAGAAAAATTGCAGCTTTGGCCTTTCTCACGGTTTTGTGAGGTCTAAGTGCAACGTTTCCGGCTGCAATCTTTAAGAGACTGTGTCCGGAGATAAAATAAGTCGTGTAGAGCCGCACCAGATTGTAAAAACGTGAGAAAAATGGCAGCTTTGGGCTTTCTCACAGTTTTGTGAGGTCCAACTGCAATAGAGACAGTGCTCGGAGATGAGAGAAGTCGCGTAGAGCCGCACCAGATTTTAAAACAATATATACTATAAAATTACTAACACTTCACATTAGCAAGTTAATTGTATTGTACATTATTTGTATCATACAAGGATGGAAAGCGTTTACTGACGATGACGCGAATTCAATGATTTTTTTTCACCCAAAAGTTTTCATTTCAAATGGAAAGCGTTAGCTGACGATGACGGGAGTTTAAAGATTTTTGTTCACCCAAAAGTGCTCAACGCGCCTAAAGAAGTTTTCACTTCAAAAAACTTTGGCGTGTCCCTGTACACGAACTACAAATGGAATGCGCACCCAAAACTATACAGCTAATTTCGTGGGGATCATGAACATGTATACCAAATTTTTAGTTAAGAGAGTGATATTTGCGGCCCCTATCGCACGACAGACAGACAGACAGACGGACAAGTATACGAACTACAAATGCAATACATACCAAAAACAATACAGCTGATTTCATGGGGCTCATGAACATGAGTACCAAATTTCAAGTCAATTGCACTATTTTTGCGGCCGCTACCGCGATACATACAAATTCCTCCCATATGCCGTAATGATAAGAAAAACTCTGACGTGTCCCTGTATACGAAGTACAAACGGAATACATACCAAAATCTATACAGCTGATTTCGTGGGGCTCATGAACATGTGTACCAAATTTCAAGTCAATAGCGCTATTTTTTCGGCCGCTATCGCGATACATACAAAATCCTCCCATAGGCCGTAATGATAAGAAAAATTTTGGCGTGTCTCTGCATACGAACTACAAATAGAATACATACCAAATACTATACAGCTGATTTCGTGGGGCTCATGAACATGTGTACCAAATTTCAAGTCAATAGCGCTATTTTTGCGGCCGCTACCGCGATACATACAAATTCCTCCCATAGGCAGTAAAGAAAAGAAAAACTTTGGCGTGTCCCTGTATATGAACTACAAATGGAATACATACCAAAAACTATACAGCTGATTTCGTGGGGCTCATGAACATGTGTACCAAATTTCAAGTCAATAGCGCTATTTTTGCGGCCGCTATCGCGATACATACAAATTCCTCCCATAGGCCGTAATGATAAGAAAAATTTTGGCGTGTCCCTGTATACGAACTACAAAGGGAATACATACCAAAAACTATACAGCTGATTTCGTGAGGCTCATGAACATGTGTACCAAATTTCAAGTCAATAGCGCTATTTTTGCGGCCGCTATCGCGATACATACAAATTCCTCCCATAGGCCGTAATGATAAGAAAAACTTTGGCGTGTCCCTGTATACGAACTACAAATGGAATACATACCAAAAACTATACAGCTCATTTCGTGGTGCTCATGAACATGTGTACCAAATTTCAAGTCAATAGCGCTATTTTTGTGTTCGCTATCGCGCGACAGACAGACAGACAGACAGACAGACACAGCCCAAAACCGTTTTGAGTCTCAACAGAGGGCCTCCACTGACGTTTCGGCAACTAGTGGATCTGCAGATCAGGAGCCTCAACGTCCTATTTGCATCAGACATTATTCAATAGGCCATTTTTATTTATTCCTTATTATATAATCGTATATATTGATTCGATCGACTTGTTACCATAATCAGATACATTCCTGAGGGGGGCTGCCGCCCCCCTCAACCCCCGCTATGTCTCTATTTGCATATCTTATAAAGTGTTACGGAATTGTAAATAATTGCATTTATTTTTGTATCAATTCTTTCAAAGAAGTTTAGTAAAGTTAATAAAATGCTAACTTTGTGCATTTTTAGTCGTTTTAGCGTTAAAATAGCCTAATTTTCCCTTAAAAACATTTAAAAAAGCTCCAATAAGGGAAGAAATGGATTTGGCGCCAAATTTGGCAACTGTTTCCCTCCTTGGCGATTTTTTTTGGCGACCTTGGCGAGAAAATCCTTATTAGGGATATACCAAATATGGAAGCTCTAATATCATTATGAGATACGAGAATTTTCCAGAACAGTCTGTGTTCGATAGAAAAGTATAAAAGGAGCATTTTTTCGCCAAGGCAGTCAGTCTCAGATCTGTGTCAGTTTCGTGAAATTCTTGCTTTGCTTTGAGCCTCTTTAGATGAGACTTTCTTTATGTGTTATTGCTAAATAGTTTGTACCGTTGTTTTGCTGTTAACGGCTGTTGTTTAAGCTGTGTTTACTGGTTGAATTGAAGCTGATACTTGGTTTATAGACCTGTATTTTTCTGGAACTTTCTGTGAATACATCACTGAATTTTTGCAAGTTTTGCCTTTCATTCTCGGACAACTTACGGACCCCCAAGTACGCAACAATATGTATTCTTAATGAACGACGGTCTTGTATTATTTCCCTGAAATTCATAAATACCAAATTTCATACAAAAAAAAATTACATAGCATATCGGAATTATTTTGCGTAACCTTTAAACTAATTTACAATTCTATGCCCACAATTATCAACAAGAAAACATGCTTTTAAAATTCTAACATAAATTCATTATATTTGATGGGGTGTAACCATGTTAAAATAAACTTTTAAGAAATATCGACTATAGACCGTAATAGTACGAAATTATTTTATATATCCCGGAAAAGTAGCCACAGTCATTATAAACGCCAATAATAAGAATAAACTTAATTAATTATAACTCATTAATTTTTCAAACTAATTTGACATCATTCGGATGATTACAGTACATACTCGGAATTATTTTGTGTGGTCCCCTAAATTATTTAGTCTATACATAACCTTTTTTAAGAGTAAACATAATTTTAAGCATCTTCATAATGTATGATAATTTTATTAAGTTCAATGCAGCATAAACGCATTAAAGTGCGCTCTTAAATAAACGTTTGTCCATAGGCTCTAATGCTACGAAATTCTTTTGCTTGTCTCTGTAAACAAACCATAAACATTCTATACACCTGTAAAAACTATTCAGCTTACTTTGCGTTTAAAATTAATAATTGTTCCAAGTTTAACATCGTTTGGATGACTACGTGACATTGTCAGAACAATTTTGTAAGGTCCTGTACATTAATTAGAAAGCTTAAGAGCACATATTTTCTTCAAACAACATAAGTTAAACATCTTACTCATGTACGCTAGTTTAATTTTCTTGATTGCAAAGTAAAGATGTTAAAATGCGTTTAAACGCAATTCCCCTCATACGCCGTAATGTGAAGTATTTTGGCGTGTCCCTGTCTACAATCCATACAATCCATAAAAAGTATAGGCCTAAAAAAATAAATAGCTATTTCTATACCGAGCCTGAATATATGTGTCAATTTGCAAATCAATCGGAGAATTTTTGCGGCCGCTATTGCGGTACATACAAATTCTTCCCATAGGCCGTAATGATAAAAAAAATTTGGCGTGTCCCTGTACACGAACTGCAAATGGAATGCACACCCAAAACTATACAGCTAATTTCGTGGGGATCATGAACATGTGTACCAAATTTCAAGTCAATAGCGTGATATTTGCGGCCGCTACCGCACGACAGACAGACAGACAGGCGGACAGACGGAACACAAAATCCTTTTGAGTCTCAACAGAGGCCCTCCACTGACGTTTCGGTAAAAAATCAAAGTCAATAGCTTGATTTTTGCGGTGGCTATCGCGGTACATACAGATTCTTCCCATAGGCCGTAATAATAGAATGACTTTGGCGTGTCCCTGTACACGAACTACAAATGGAATACACACCTAAAACTATACAGCTAATTCCGTTGGGCTCATGAATATGTGTACCAAATTGCAAGTGAATAGCGTGATTTTTGTGGCCGCTATCGCGATACATACAAATTACTCCCATAAGCCGTAATGATAAGAAAAACTTTGGCGTGTCCCTGTATACGAACTACAAATGGAATACATACCAAAAACTATGCAGCTAATTTTGTGGGGATCATGAACATGTGTACCAAATTTCAAGTCAATAGCGTGATATTTGCGGCCGCTATCACACGACAGACAGACAGACAGACGGACAGACGGAACACAAAATCCTGTTCAGTCTCAACAGAGGCCTTCCACTGACGTTTCTGCAAAAATTGGAAGTCAATAGCTTGATTTTTGCGGTGGCTATCGCGGTACATACAGATTCTTCCCATAGGCCGTAATGATAGAATGACTTTGGCATGTCCCTGTACACGAACTACTAATGGAATACACACCTAAAACTATACAGCTAATTTCGTTGGGCTCATGAATATGTGTACCAAATTGCAAGTCAATAGCGTGATTTTTGTGGCCGCTATCGCAATACATACAAATTCCTCCCTTTGGCCGTAATGATAAGAAAAACTTTGGCGTGTCCCTGTATACGAACTACAAATGGAATATATACCAAAAACTATACAGCTGATTTCGTGGAGCTCATGAACATGTGTACCAAATTTCAAGTCAATAGCGCTATTTTTGCGGCCACTACCGCGATACATACAAATTCCTCCCATAAGCCGTAATGATAAGAAAAACTTTGGCGTGTCCCTGTATACGAACTACAAATGGAATACATACCAAAAACTATACAGCTAATTTCGTGGGGCTCATGAACATGTGTACCAAATTTCAAGTCAATAGCGCTATTTTTGCGGCCGCTATCGCGATACGTACAAATTCCTCCCATAGGCCGTAATGATAAGAAAAACTTTGGCGTGTCCCTGTATACGAACTACAAATGGAATACATACCAAAAACTATACAGCTAATTTCGTGGGGCTCATGAACATGTGTACCAAATTTCAAGTCAATAGCTCTAATTTTGCGGCCGCTATCGCGCGACAGACAGACAGACAGACGGACAGACAGACAGACACAGCCCAAAACCGTTTTGAGTCTCAATGTAGGGCCTCCACTGACGTTTCGGCAACGAGAATACTTTTTTTTTAAACAGATTGTTTTCATCCTTCTAGTAATTGATTTTTATAATTAATTAAAATATTTTTTAATTAGTGCATCATCCTTTCCTGTCCAGCTGTTATGACAGTCTAAAGTAGTACCGTAAGAGTTCTAATAAACTAAAGATACACTGAATTCCTTTAATTCAAATTTTAGAAACGTGTATCGATTTATTTATTTATTTTATTATTATTTTCCCATGATGTAACGTTGAATTCTGAATATTTATTTTATTATCATACTAGCAGGCTTTGCCCGCTTCGCTGGACATTAAACTTAAATTGAAAATTGAAAAAGATTCTAAACATTTCTAATCTACTGTTTAAATTTAGACTAAATTTTCTACATTTTCTTTTCTAGCAAATGTGTAATACAGTACCAAAGCTTTATAAAACTTCATTAATTAATTCTTCCACACCTCCATAATTTTACAAAATTGAATATGTATATATATATATATAACAACAGAATCAAGAATAATGTTGCTTTCGTGTACATATGAAAGAACAGTCAGCATCCATTCCATTATATATATATATATACAGCAATTATGCATTTTTTATAAATATAATTAAATTTAATTATTAGGGCTAGAGATTTTTTTTCAGATTGAAATAAAGCGTTATTACAACTTTCTGATCACATTTTAAAGGTTTCCTATCTTTTCTTTTGGCATCAGGTTAAAAAAAATGCGAACAAATCCCTAATTTTGAAACTAAATATCTCGGTCAATTTTGGGCGCACAGAAGTGAAAGTTTTTGTCTTATATTTGTTAGGATGAACGTCAACTTTTATTAAATATGACTGTAGTGACCTGGGGACTGTATAATAAGTAAGTTTTTATAATTTTCAAAAAACTTTTCTTATTTAAACATGCCATATCATAAATGCTTACATTTTCTAAAACATTTTGTAATTAGAAGAATATGTCAGCGACCAGTGGTTACGGAGATAAATACCTCCTCGCGACTTTGCTTTGCAACCATATATATGAAAATATTTTCAAACATATCACTGGAAGAAGTAATATATATATATATATATATTTAAAGGGGACTAATGTGCAAGTTGAACCTGACGGAACTAAAGTGAAAGTTGTACCTCAAGGGACTAATGTGAAAGTTGTACCTCACGGGACTAATGTGCAAGTTGCACCGAACGAACAAACTATTTCTTTCAACGAAAATGCCTACAAACCCTGGACGATAGGTCTAATATATCGTATCATATTATATATCGTATTTATCGTAATATAACTCAATACTTATTTCGCTTCCTTCTTCGACTCGTTTAATACGCATTTTTTATATGCATGAGCAGCCCCCGAAAAACAAAAACATTAAATCATTAAATTCATTTTTTTACTTATTTTTATTTCATATTATTTCCCGCACACTTTTTATTTCCTAATTCAAAATTATTAAAAAAAACTTTTTCGATACCGCCTGTAACGATACTGATTATTATTAATTTTCTTTTCTTTTTCTTTCAATAATAATAATAATAATAATAATAATAATAAAAAGATTTTGATGAAATTCTGGAAAAGCAGAATTTAGTTTAAGACGGAGGACTATTACGTTTTTTTTTTTTTTTTTTTTCAAATTATAACATCGCTTTCAAATTATTCAATTATATTTTCGATAAATTTTAGATTTCGACAAATGTCCAACTATCGAAATCGACAACACAAAAATCCCAGATTGAGACTAATAGACCCTCAGTCCTAAAAATATTTGTAACTGATTAATATATATATATATATATATATATAAAGGCTTTTTTTCTTTTATTTTGGCATCAAGTTAAAAAAAGATTTGTAACTAATTAAAAAAAAATAATAATAATAATCTGGTGTGTCACTCACACGACTTTCTCTCACCCTGAAATTTAATACTATAAATACAGGTTGGAGTTTATGGAGTTAAAATAAAGAGTTCTGTTATGAAAACCTATGTTAAAACAATTCAAATTAGGCTTCGGAAGAATTTTATATGATAATTATAGTTCTGTGTGAAGGGGGCTACCACCCCCCTCAACCCCCAGTTTCATTAATGCATTAATGCCCCTACATTTATATAGAATTTAAATCTGTTATTAAAATTAAAAGTTCACTTAAAATTACTCACACAATTTTCACACGCAACATTCCTTGAAACTTATCAATCTTGATCAAATTTTTTCAGCAACAAACTTATATTAATTTCAAAATACAACATTTGGATCTTCTAAAATTATTCGTTTGTAAGTTACTCTAACAGACACAGGCACAGAACAAACGTTAAAAAAATTGACTTCAGTAATCTGGAAACCTCAAAACGTGTAAGTATGCAAAAAAC
Source organism: Salticus scenicus (assembly GCA_963930645.1). Taxonomy (NCBI): domain Eukaryota; kingdom Metazoa; phylum Arthropoda; class Arachnida; order Araneae; family Salticidae; genus Salticus; species Salticus scenicus. Next base: position 271,590,468 of record OZ005652.1, on the reverse strand, counting down.
AAGCGATGAATATTTAGCTTAAAAATGTACATTATATACCACATGTCTATGAGGAATTCATTTCAATTCCTAGCAGCTTTCCTGGACATAGTAAAATTTCTTATCCAAACACTTCCACTAACAATAAAAAAGAATGTTATAGCTTAAATATTTGCAGTCCTGTGTATCTTTTGAAGATTATGTTCAGACCGCATGGCGCACATAAATATAATCCTATAGTAATAATACACGGCACAACCTGAAATACACTTCCATCCATTTTCAGCTCTTGTCGCACTATAATGAACTACTTTTGTGTAGCCCTGTAAACGAACAGTGATTGATTATCCTACCATATTCTATATGAGACATGTTTTTACGCATATCAAGAATATATATCCATTTCATTTGGTTTAGTGTTGTCTTTAGGCGTTAAACTCAACTTACCTTCAATTTCCCCCATAGAATGTGAATTCTCTTGGATGTCCTTGTACACGAACCACTTTTTTCATCTCAACGAAAAGCTTAGTGTAGCATCCCCATATCATACACATTTAGAATACCAGGTTTGGACTTTTTGATGCTATTTGTTCCTGAGATATACTGATAACAGTCACACAGACAGACACACAGACAATTCGCTAAATCATGATTTTCGTATTCAGGGACCTCAGAACATGAAATATAACAGAAATGCACTTTCTAAAATTTGACCCTAAAACAAAACTTTCTCTAACTTATGGGTAAGAGAAAGTAAAAAAAGAAAAAGAAATCGGACAGAGATTGCACTAACTTTTTTTTTTTTTTTTTTTTTTTGTATATAGAGATATTTGAACCGTCATATTATCACTCACTTTCATCAACAGAATTAACTGCCTTATGGAAAAGAAAAAAAATTACTTTATCATGTATTCAGTTTAATAGTGAAGTATAGAGTTCTTTTTATAATTAATAATAAAAATAGTAATAACAATAACTTTTTATAATTAACAACAAAAACTCATGTTCGAAAATTTGACCCTAAAACATTACTTTCTCTGCCTTATGGGTAAGAGAAAGAAATAAAACAATACTTTGTATATCGTATGGATAAAAGAAAGTAAAAATTACATAATTATAAATGTTTTCCTTCTTTCTTTCTTTTTTCTTTTGGCATCAAGTTAAAAAAGAATTTGTAGCTGATAAAAAAAAAAAAGGAAAAAGAATTTGTAACTGAAAAGAAGACTGACTTAAAAAAGAATTTGTAACTGATGAAAATAAATAAATAAATAAAAACTTACACAATGCGCATGTTTTAACATTAATATTCTGAAACGGAGGATAATTGCATGCAATGTTGGAAAATTACATTATTTTGAGAAAATCACATAATGATGCAAGAGTTGCATATTTCCAGCAAACTTTCAATTACCTATTTTGACTGCAAAATATATAGAAAATATAAATGAAGAAGCGAGAACTATAAAATCTCATTTTTCATTAAAACTATTTAAAAGGAGGAAGTTCACTACCTGCTAGAATCTATTTAGCTACTACTTGTAGGGAAATAAATGTGTTATAAATATGAGGTGGGTACTAGGCTAAATAAAGACCGATTCGTAGATAACATACAGTAGATAACCTACTGAAATAGCAGCAGCAGGATCTGTATACAAAGACAGTGGACATTCCATACTACCATCTTTCTTACGTTGCCTGATTTGGTCTACATGTCTAGTCCATGCACCCCCGTGAGGTTTGTACTTTGTACATGATTTGAAAAACTGAGGCTAATACTTTTCCTCTAACCCATTTAGGGCCACCTTTAAAATTACGAACCCACAGGAGCTCCCCTATATAAAATTTTGTAGAAATTTCTTTATCGACTTTCTTGGGCTGACTTGGATCTTTTAACAAATCTGAGCGAGTGCGTAAGTGTTGGACAAACAAGGCAACAGCTGGAGAGACGCCAGTGGAAGCACGGGGGTACTTGTATAGTTAAATAGGAATCGAACAATTCTTTCCTCCAACGTCCCCATAGCACATAACGTTGCTTTAACGTTGTTATATCTAATTTTTCACTGTTCAGACTTATTTGCAACACTATAACAATGTTATATGTTACCTGGGGTACTCCTACTGACTTTTTTTAGTGCGGACTTAACTGTACGATTTACGCGTTCTGCTAATCCATTTGAATTAGGATAATAACGTGCTGTTAAAATTTGTGAAATGCCATTAGCCTTCAAGAATTTAACGAATTCTACACTGGTGAAGCTAGAGCCATTGTCACTGACCAAATTTCTAGGAATACCAAAACGAGTAAAAAGACCTCGTAAAGTTTTTATGGTAACCTGTGCCGAAGTACTAGCCACTGGTACTACCTCTAGCCATTTCGACTTGGCATCTACAATAATTAACAACAGGATCCATTCAAATGGACCTGCATGGTAAATGTAAATTCTATCCCAAACATGCTCTGGAATAGGCCATGAAACCTGTTTCGCTGGTGGTGCTGCAGCATTCTGCTGACAAATGACACACACCTTTACTTTTATTTCTAAGTCCCTATCAATCTCTGGCCACCAGACATAAGAGCGAGCTAATGCCTTAATGGCCGATATGCCCTGGTGAGCCAAATGAAGTTCATCTAAAATAAATTTTCTAAATTTAGGGGGGATAAATACTCTCGATCCTCGCAAGATGATGCCATCTTCTACGGCTAAATCATCCTTAACCAGCAAAAAGGATTGCAAATTCAACGCTAATTTTCTGGGGAAATCATTCACAATGTATGACTTAAGCATGCTTAAATCAGAAGATTTTTCGATGCCAGTGGCAATAATATGCCTTGTCACAGACTTTTCATCTATCTGTCTCAATAGTAAGACTGATTCAGCTGGAACAGGAGAATCAGCATGTTGGGTGCTTGAGGGCAGTCGACTGCAGGCATCAGCATTGGCATGTAAAAGTACCATTCCGATACTTTATTCTGTATGAGTATGCTGAGAGGGTCAAAGCACAACGTCGAATTCGAGCTGCACCCACAGATGGCACAGGCTTGTCAGCAGATTCACTAGCAAGCAGATTCACTAATGGGCGATGGTCTGTTAACAGTGTGAAAGTTCTTCCTAATAAGTACTTTCGAAATTTGGTTACACCAAACATCAGAGCTAGTGTCTCTTTCTCGATGTGGTTGTAGCTTTTTTCCGCTTTAGTAAGTGATTTGGAAGAAAAAGATATTGGACCCTTCTGCTGTAATGTGCGATAATACAGCTCCTAGTACATAGGGGCTGGCATCTTAAGCCAACACAACTTATTTGGTGTTGTCGAAATGCATCAGCATAGATGAATTCTTCAATGTCTTCTTAACTTTTGTAAAAGCAGTTTTCTGCTCTGTTCCCCATTTCCATTTTTGCTTATTTTTCAACATTTCTTACAAAGAAGCTAAAAGAATAGCCATGCTCGGTAAGAATTTTGCATAATAAGTAATTAAACCTATGAAGGAACGTAATTCGTCAACGATTTTTTGGATCTGGGGCTTTCACATTTGCTTGAACTTTTGTTTCCTCTGGGTTCAGTCCTTCCTTGTCAGTTCGGTGACCAAGGTATTCTACTGACGATTTTAGGAATTCACACTTTCTCGGATGTAGCGTTATACCTGCTTCTTGTAATCGCATCAAAACAGCTGTCAATTTTTGAAAATGTTCTGTCTCATCTTTGCCCAAAATTAACAAGTCCTCGAGGTAACAGGATGCACCTTTTAGGCCTTGAAGAATTTTGTCCACTTCCCTCTGGTACACTACAGGGTTTGAGGCAACCCCGAAAGGTAATCGTGTATGACGAAAAAGGAATTTATGAGTATTTACGACTACTAAGTTTTTTAATGCTTCTGCTAACTGGAACTGGTAATATGGGTCTTTGAGATCTAGCTTCGAAAAACATGTTCCACCAGATAGTTGCGCAAAAATGTCTTCTATGTTGGGAAGTGGGTACTGCTCTAATTCCGTGAATTCCGTACTGCTCTAATTCCCTGACAACGAAATTGGTTCGTTGTCAGCTTGAAATATCCGCAAATTCTGATCTGACCATTCTACTTCAATACGGGAACAATCGGGGCTGCAAATTCTGCTGTTTTTACTGGCTCTAGAATGCCTCCCTTGACAAGTCGAAAACATCTCTTACTCCACTTTTTCCCGTAATACATATGGGACAGGTAAAAATCTGAAAGCTAAAAAATCTGAGAGCTATATCTGTGTTTCTGGTCAAGTGTGCTTTCACCCCTTTCACTGTGCCCAATGGTGGAGAAAATAATTCTTTGAATTTACTTAAGAGTTCATTAATAGAAACATGAACTGATGGCACATTAGCCATGTTGCGTAGCTTATTTTGGAAGTCTTCATCAGTATCAAATATTAACGACTTAAGCGGATAGATCTAGTTTCTACCAGCTAAATTTACAGAGCATTGAGCTACAATAATTAGAGGCAGGCTGCAACGTCTTTCTTTATACATCAACTTGGGTTACACCTAAAATGTCAATTTTATGTTCTGTGTAAGATTGTAACTTGATATCTGTCTGTTTCAATGGTGGTAAGTTATTCCTTATTATTTTATATGATTTCAGAGGCATGATAGTATATGGAGCACCAGAATCTACTTCAAAAATTACAGGTTTACCGTGGAGTTTACAGAGGATTTTAGCTGCAGGTAAGGCTTTTTCTATTCCTCTTATGCTATACAAAGTGTATTTTTCTGGCTCCAGGCCATCTTCAGGTGCTTGCAGATTATGACTCTTGGTGTTCCTTTTTATTTTACCTTTTGATCTATATGCTTTAGCAATGTGGCCACTTTTCTTACAGTCATGGCAAGTTACATTCCGAAATTTGCACTGTTTTGCCTGGTGAGACATTTCTTCACAGCAATTGCAACCTTTAAGGGACGAAATATTAGATTTATTATCCTTCTTAGCAGTATTTTCTGAGTTTTCTTGGAGTCTTATTTTATTAACATCGTTGATGACTTGCTTTAAATTGATCGCATCACGTGCAGCTGCTTCCATCGTGATCGCAATCTCCGTTGCCCTCGTTAGGGTTAATTTACTTTCTGAGAGGAGTTTTCTCTGGATCGATTCGTCTTGGATTCCAGAAACGATCCGATCACGCAGCATTTCATCCAGCGATGTGCCGAAATTGCAGTATTTTGCTAATCGGCGCAATTCCGGGGCGAAGTTTGCCACCGATTCACCAGCGCCACGTACTCTTGTGTTAAACTTGTATCTTTCGATGATTTCCGACGGTACAGAGTTGAAATGATCATTTAAAACATTGATAAGATCAGCCAGGACTTTTTCAGAAGGAGCAGTGGGTGACAACAAATTGCGTAAAAGTACATAGGTTCCGGGACCGATGACGGTAAAAAATATAGCACGTTTGCGATTGACATTCGTGATCGCATTCGCTAATAAAAATTGGTCAAGCGTCTCTGTATATATGCTCCAAGACTCCACTGATGCACCGTATTCCGCAATATTTCCAAAGGAACTCATTTTGCTGCTCTTTATCACTCCTTAAAAGCTGTAAGAACGAAGCGGAGCCTTAGGCTTAGTCCTTAATCGGCGACACCACGTGCTCCTTGAGTGAACGCGCGCCGTGTCCCCGTGTTAGGGTTACAGATGGCGCCGCATGCTACGATCGCTCGCAAAAAATATGAATCAACGGTAAAACGTCACTTAACAAACATCAGTCATCTTTTCAACAAAAATCGCATCGTCGTCGTCACTGTTATAAATATAAGGTGAGTATTAGGATAAATGACGACTGATTCGTAGATAACATACAGTAAAAATGTTTATTCCCAGACATGCTAGATGCCCGCCAGCAACAGACATACTGAGCCGCGCTCCGGGAGAATAAATCATATTTAGGGCCGCTGGTGGCGCCACCTCTAGATTGTTACAATTAAAATTAGTTTAAAGTACACTTACAACAAAATATATGTCTACTTTGATGTAAGTAGTATCGTGTTAATTAGATAGATTCACCCACAGATAATCATACAGATAGGACAGTGAAGCTAAAACGCAAACCAGAAAGGCAGTAGCACCTCTAGTGTCAACAGAGAGGAACTAGATGCGTTAGATCTACATTAATACATATGGGATCGAAATTTTTTTTTCGTATTTCGCGAATTGCGAGTAGTTAGTATTATTTTCTTCACTTTCTATCTATTATTTTTTAATTCACAAAACCATTTCACAGCTATTCTTCTGAGAAAAAAAAATAACTTTTATAATGTTTAAAAATATATTTTGTCAACACATTAATATTTAAAAACAAATTAAAATAATAAACTCTAATTCTGAAATAGCAGTATGAAATCGTTAAATATTTAAAATTGTTTGGTTTAAATAATACAAAATACTTTAAAATGAAAAAAAAAAAAAAAAAAAAAAAAAAAAATAGTTTATGCATATTTTCGAAATTTATTTGCTCAATATTTAGTATTTACTTCTTATAATAAATTGCTTTTGACAATCAAGTTTGTAAACAATAACAAATTTGCCAAACGAAAACATAGACGCAAAAAAAATAAGACGAGCGACTGAGTAAGCTGGAGAAATCGAGAAGTTTACAGCCGTTGCCAACAGGGTCACTGTAGTCGAATTTTGGTTATCATTGAGTAGACGGGAGTGTCCTATCTGTATAATAATCTGTGGATTCACCACACTAAAAAGCGAGCTGTGTTCTGTGTCTAACTGGGTTGCTTGAGTTGATAAACTTCCAACGGAAATATCTACAGTACTTGTTAGAATCTCTCATAAGCATTCTAAAGCATTTCAGAAGTGCTACTAAAATAGGTTGGATTGGAGAAACACTTCGCAACCTTTACCTAAACAATCTTTACAAAAATACTCGACATACAACAGAGAAACCAGAACTTCGCAACTTCCGCAGCCGTACATCTAGCACTTTCAACTACTCACCGACACCATCGCCACCTGAACGAACCTTCCATGGATTCCCAATGTTTGACTGGAGGAACAAAATTGTATGGCCTGTCTCCTGACCACCTCTAGGGGTGTTTCCCAGACCGTTGCCAATTGCCCATCTGCGCAGCACTAGTGCGACGTTAAACCCATCCATCCATCCATCCATCCATCCAACGTTTGACATATCTGCGCGACTTTGAGCGTTTGAACATGTGAGGCCTCTCATACATACAAAGTCTAAGGAAGCATATTTTATTTTACTTATGTAAACCATAATATTTAAAAAAAAAAAAATGGAAAATGTCATCAATTATCTGTTATTATATCAAAGCCATAATACACAAACAAATAATTTCGAAAAAAATCTTACAAACATCCAAAAGATTATTTTAGAAGCAATTAATACGCATGCAGCAGATTACTCTTTTTTTTACATTCACCTTTCGCACATACAGTCCTCAGCAAAATCTTCCAAGCACTAGCAATAATTCTTATGTAAAAAAAGTATATAGAATTTTGCTGACGACTGTATTTTTTTCCATACGAGCAGTTATTAGGAACATTGGTTTTAGAATGATAACACTCGGAATGCTTTCCAACATTGTCGTTACCTAGTAAGCAACAATAATAAAGATAGTATTATTACGATGACGGAAAAATGTGTCATTTAAAACATTATCGACATTTTCATAATATTATACGGTGAAACCCTGATCTATAGTTCCCGCATCCTTCGTTTTCCCGCATTGATCGTTTTATTTGTATGGTCCCTGCACAAATTGTATTTAAATAATGCCAATGAAACCCGCATGTATCGTTTTTTTTAAACGTCATTTCCCCGCATTTATCAATGTAAAATTTTTCTCCTGACCTTGTAAAAGTTTTCTCCCGAATGTCATTCGATTCCATATGATAAACAAACTGGAGTTACTTCTTTCATCCTAAAATAACTTTTTTCCTCATTTTTATGGAGGATCAAAATTGTGATGCCATGTCTCCGGACCACCTGCGAGCTATTCATTTTGTAATTTTAGCATGGCAGGAAGTAACCTATTCAGTAATCTTGAAAATTGTTTCAGGAAATGCGGGTACGTGCGAAAAAAGTGATGAAGAATACCAAACAGAACGACTGGAAAATGACGATGATGCTGGAAATGTATATGAAGCTTGTTTGTATGTAAACAGATGTCTGGTGGGACATTTAGTGATAATATTTGCATAGATTAAAACGTTGCGACATGCAGCATCATAAGCGTAGAAGAAATATGTGACTTTAAAAAATTGAAAATAATAGCGAGGATACAGAGGATAATTTTCACGCCTACGAGACTGAGCCTACACCAGTGCCAAGTGTATTTCACGTTATGGCATTTGAAAATGCACGAACTTTTATATACGCTCACGAAATTACAAAAAGGACAAAAAAAAAAATGTAAATCTGAAAAATGTCCTGTTTAAATTATAAAAGGAACAAAAAACCTAACATAAAATTACTGATTTATGAAAATAAGTATTACTTAATATCCTCCAACTTTGAATTATTTCATGGACTATTTAGAAAGTAACAAATTAGTTTTCATTAGTAGTATGCAGTATACCTTGCGTGTATTAATTTATAAACCGTATTTTCTTCGTGATTTGACTTTAATCCGCAGTCATCGTTTTCCCGCTTTCATCGTATTATTATTATTTTTTTTTTCACACACCCCGTTAAAAACGATTGATCTATGTTCTACTGTAATTGTACTTTCAAAGAAAAAAAAAATTCTGTCCGTATCAAATTTTTCCTTTTAATAAAGCCAAAAATTTAGATGCCAAAATCATTAAATTCACATACTTTTTCTTTATCCACCATTAAAAAAAAAAAAAAAAAAAAAAATGTTTGTTTGTTTTATTCCGAGATTTAAATTTACATAAATAATATATATATCTTATTAAATACAGACAATTTTTTATGTTCCGATGAGAATTATTTTAGTAGTTTAGTATGGAAAATATTTATGAATTACCATGATATCAGAGTTACAAATGTTAATCAGTTGAAACCAGAATATTACTGACGGAACATTACATAGCATACATGATTTAATAATATCTAACAGAATTAATTTCAAATTTCATATGCCTTTCCACATTAGCACAGATATGATTTAAAATACTTGTGTTCTATACGACAGTTTTATGGCCAATACAACTGTTCTACATTAAATCTATAGAACGTTCTGATTTGAAAAGCAAATAATTTAAAATGCTGCAATGAAAACAAATATTTCTTCTATTTAAACATACTTTGAATGTTCACACTAGAATTTTTTACAATTATGACAGCACAAGAACAAAAAGCATTGCAAATATCACACTTATTAAAAAAAAATGAAATGATATCTAAATGATAAAATAAACAATTGTTAAAATAAATCTCTTATAGTTAAACGCATCGCCATTATACCATATAATACAAAAAAAAAAAAAATAATAATAATAATAATAATCAAAAT